>VZSE01004138.1:446757-483123 GCA_013398275.1 Promerops cafer | reverse complement strand
CCGCGGCGGGAAGCGGGCGCTGCCGGGGCCCCGGGCTGGGGGCGGGGCAACGGGCGCGGGGCGGGGCCACGGCGCGCACGCGCACTGAGCTCGGGCGCAGGCGGAAGGCGCGCACGGGAAACGGGATCGATCCCTCTTTTCCCCTTCTGATTCCCGCCGTTTCCCAAAGATACCGAGTAGCATCCCCGGGGCGAAACGGATAAGGCATTCTTCGAAACAAAGCAGAGACTGACGGAGCTGATTGAGACAGCGACGCTGCTTTGTCTGTATATACACACACGGGTGTCCGTGCTTAGTCCACTCATAAGATGGGCCTTAAATGCCACACTAATACTGCTCCTTATTTCAAAACCACGGACTAAGAAAAATCAGAAGTCCTGGAAGATATGCTAGAAAAATGAAGTCGTCCCTCTAGGTGAACAGAGGTTATTTTCCTTTTCCAGTCCACGTAAGCAACTGCACACTGCTGAATGTCCACACTTTAATTTGGAGGTAGAATAGGATAGCACAGCATGGAATATTCCAGTTGGGAGGCACCTACAAGGATCATCAGCCCAAAGGCCCAACCACCTGAGGGCCGACCAGAAGTTAAAGCCTGTTTGTTAAAGGCATTTTCCAAATGACACTTAAACACTGAGAGGCCTGGAACATCAAGCACCTCTCCAGGGAGCCTGTTCCAGTGTCTGAACACCTCCTCATAAAGAAATGTTTCCTAATGTCAAGTCTGTATCTCCCCTAATTACTGTAACTTTCACACCTCAGCAGCTTATTGAACTACTGTTAGTCACCCTCAGTCCAGGGAAGACTCAAGCTCAATGTATATTTTTCAGATGATGACCCTTACTTTGTCTGAAATCCTCCTCCACTCAGATTTTCCTGGCCCTTGGTTTCAGCTGTTGATCACTTTCCTGCTCCTGGGATTTGCCCTGTCCTGATTGTTGTGCTTTCTCCATCCACATCGCCCGGAGAGACAAAAAAAAAAACGTGTCTTTTGCCTTTGAGCTCTAGGAATCTGTGGACTGGAAGAACCGAAAATAATCATTATATGGAAGTAGATACATCAAAGACAGAGGCCAAGAAGCTATTATTATTTGTAGCAAGGATCTTTCCCCTTTTCTTACTACCTGTTACTACTTCACTGTTTTTTTAAGAGATTATAGAGATGGGTATTAAACAAGAAGCTTAGACTTCTTAATTGTAAGTTGCATCATTTCTCTGTAATGAATGCAATATTTTGTTAATGTAGGTTTCCTATCTGCCACACTCCTAAGCAGCTTTTGCCCAGCTAGATAAGTACCATTTTGTATTCTGTTCTGAATTTGTTGATAACAGTGAATTTTCCTTTGGACACTCATACCATCTTTAGAGGTTTCTCCAAAGAAAGCTTTTCTCATGTCTGTGTAGGCTGATGCATTGGCACAACTCTTGAATCCCCAAGGCAAATGATTTGAATAAATTTTCCTTGTTATCTTAAAAACAGCAAACTCTGGAGATGTTTCTCCAGCGCATTAGCAAGCGCTGGCACAAGAAATAAAAAATAAGCAGGAAGCAAAAGCAGTAAAACAAGCAGCTGCATAAAGCAGCAATATTCACTCACAGCAAGAGTAAGCAGTATTTTTCATTTCTGAAAACATTTCATGCTGCTCCTGTGCTGCTGGATTGTGTTGTAGCTCAGCATCAAGCTGCAATAGCTGCTAACCAACCTGAAAAAGGACAGCTTCTGTGAACATGAAACTCACTTCCACACAGCACTACATTTTCTTATCAGAGTTTATTGTTGCACTTCAAATACCATGCCACTATCAGAATAATATCTATTTTTTATTTTAAAAAAACTCTGAGAAAAATGTTTCCAGCAATTTTCATTCAATGTGAATGACAAGAGTATTACATCTATAAACATTGAAATATCTATTTAATTTCTTCCTGAGGAAGTTTCACATTATTAAGCAATGAAAAAGGATACTCTGTACAAGATAGTCTGCAAATCATTCGAACTCATTCTTTCTGCACAAGTAGAACTGGGAAAATGTCACAGTATTCTCAGGAATGTTAGCTCAAAGAATTAGGTGATTTCTGATCAGGCTCTGTGTTTACCCCCCCAAATGGTCAGTATTTGCTCAGAACCACACGCTGTTTTTTAATGGCACTGATGTCCGCAGAAAGCAAATGTCAGAACCACGGTTATGAAAATGAAACTCACAAAATCAAGCAGTTGTTAAAGAAATCACTTGTGCAGTTACCTACCAGGGGAACAGAAACCATGGCTGTGTTACCAGCCACAATGAAACATCTGACTTGGGCTAGCCAACAGATTTGTTGTAACAAACCTGGTGTTTTAAGAGTAGTAATACTGATAGTCACACACTGATTGGAGATCAGCTGTGAACAGAAGAGGTTACACTCTGTCAGGTAACTCGTGTGGTATGACCTGGTTACTCAGCTGTACTCCTGTGCATGCCCTGACACACACCCAGCTGCTGTCTGCACGCTGTGCTCAGCCTCCTCCTCCTTCGTGCTGGCTGCACTTTAAAAGTGCTTTTTAAAGGCTCCTGTTAAATCTAAGAACACATTTCAATAGAATAGTTCTGGAATAAACCCCCCCATGGCTTCATACCATCCTTTTACAAACAGCTAATAATCCAGCCAAGGCCCTGCACGTGGAGGGTTTATTGTCCCAGTGCCTGATGGGCTGTAAAATTCCCCAGGGGACAATGTGACCAAGGTCACCACACTGGCCTTGACTGCCCACTCTCTCTCAGTCTGTCAGGGCCTTGCTTTGCCAGGGCAAGAAGACAGAGAGGGAATTCTTTAAAACAAAGAATGAATTAGGAATGTGCCTGAAGGCCGTTCCTCCTGCATGTAGGAGGCACTCAGTCTGTGTTCTCACCCTGAAAACATCAGGCACTTGACAGTGCCCAAGGCTTTTCCCATTTTCCTCTATTTTGTAACACTGTTTCACTGAAGAACTTGGAGTAGCTGAGGCAGCAATGCACAACAGAAGCTTTGTGCAATCCCTTCATTTTTAAAACATTTGAGTGATGTTACACCAGGCTTTATCAAGAGTAAAATCAATCATGACAGGATGAAAACCCCAGGTATTTTCTCCAGTTATTCAATTTAGCTGTAACAAATCTATAAGGATGCTTGCAGGATGCATGAGCTGTCCATAGCATGCAGAGTATTTGCTTTTACAGATGTTCAGAATCCAGAGTGTTTCTTTTATCAAATAAGAAGTACTTTAAGACAAGTCAGCTTTTGAGACAAATCCGTATGACTGAATATTTAAAGTGAAATGAAATTCTCATTCTAATAAATAATAGAAATGTTCATCTTAAAAAATGTCTACTCTAGTAGGTCCTCATCCTTAATCATGCATATTCCCTTAGCAAAAATGTGCTGTGTAAAGAGTATTGTTATATACAGCAAATTTGTCTAGATTTTTTTCTTTACAGGCCTATCAAAACCACGTATTACATAGACAAAATCAATAAATAATAAAGATTACCAGTTAGAGTACAGTAAGGATCTCAACATCTGTTTTCTATTAAGGGAATAACAGACTGGTTTCCATTCCATTACCTTGAAAGTTAAATTGCATGATTACATAAATGTCATAAAACAGCACTGAGACACAGGAAGTTTTTCCACCATCTGATGCACGTTTTTAAGTATTCACCCTGAAACAAATGATGAAAACATTACAGAGCTCCTGTATAAAGTCTTGCCTTTAGAACTGTAGTTCTTTTTTTGTTTTCACTAACCCCTCATGCCTTTGGAAACACTCAGAGCCAAAGTTCAGTGAGGAGCATTAAGGCCACACTTAGCTGAAGTTTCCAATGATCTTCCTCAACTTCTAAGCACTACTGATTAGACTTTATCTAGTGTCTAAACTGATGCATTGAGAGATGGATTGTTGAGAACTATCATGTAAATATCTGCCTGCAAGGGCAGATATTTGTGTTTTCCCACGATTTGAGTGTAATTTTCTACCATGACTACACACTGTGTTTATTTTCGTCCCCTCTAAAGCTTATTCCTAATATTAAATATATTAAACATGTTCAACGTATCTGGAAACAGAACTGGTATTTTTATCTGGAAATATGGTAATTTTTGCAGCAGACATCATCTGAAGGTTGCAGAAAGATGCTACCATTTTGAAGAGGTTGAGGGGGAAAAAGCATAGGTTAAAGGCAAATAAATTAAGGAAAAAATAGTGGTGGAAATTAAGGCAATAAAAGTAAGGGTCTGTTTCTGCTTTTTAGGAGCTTTTCATTCATTTCAGTGGAGTCACTCCTGACTCAGAGCAATGTAAGCCCAGAGTGCAGTGTTCAGATCTGGCTGCTCACAGAACCAGGAGCAAAAGCCTCTTCCTTGCACTGCTCCAGTTTGGGTCACAATTGTTTAAGTCTAATATTGCAACTTGTGTGCTTCACATATGCAATCAAATTTCTGCTCAGATAATTCACATCTCAGTCAGTACAAAATCAGACATATTAACTACAGACAAAAGCCCTTCCCACACTGTAAGGGTTTGTTGTTACCTGATACAATCACAGGCTCTGTTGGCTCGTTTGTGGTTTTCTTCATACACCTGTGGATTGCAGATGGTGCTGGGTGCATTTGTTGCCATGCACAGCTAAATGATACATGATAACTGTACTGCTCCCCCGTGTTTGCACACACTTTGGGCATTAGCAAGCTGATTCCAAAGGCAGAAGTGCTCTGGGCATTTTGTGCTACATTAAGTTATCTGATCCTATGCAACACAATAGTCAAATCCTAAGAAAAACTGCCAGTGGTCCAACAAAGGGCTACAAAACCTACATGAGACACGATACTTTAAAACAGATATATAAAAATGTGAATATTTACCATGAAATCGGACAGGTCATGTATGACTGATGCTTATACCAGTTGTAAATAACTTCCACATATGTGCACAGTAGTCCACAAGTCCACAGGCCCAGAAATGTTTATGAGAAAGATTTGGCCCACCAGAGCTCTAAGGAACACATGTATTTTTACAATCCACATGCCAGCATATGGAAATAATTTCTATCCTTTACACTTTTTTGAAGAGGTATATCTTACAAGACTTTCTGGTAGCTGCTGGAAAGTTCAGGTATGACGACTGAAGCGTGGAAGGAGATTGCAAAAAGCTCTTTTCCAATGCTATCTCACTTTCTGTAGCTCCTGTCTCAGCCACGATGGCAGGGGTTGTCCCAGTTTGTGGAGGAGTTTTGACAGTTCCACATTGTGATCTCTGTAGTAGCTTGAGAGAAAGGCCCTGCACTGATGGATACAAAAGGAGAGATTTTTATTTAATAAAATGCTGTACTGCAGCTGCTGTGAATTTGAGGTTTCAAAGCTGGTTTGACCTGTATGAAAACCTTACTTCCTTTCTGTAATTTATATTGTTTTACGCTATCTACTGCATGCAAGGAGCTGAACTCTGAAAGGTCATTTCCAGGGAAACAAAGGTTATCCAAGATGAACACCCAAGTCAAAGCAAAATTTGATTCTACTCTTAGTCCTGTACATTTAGAATCACACTGAAGGTGATGGAGATACTTTAATTGTAGTGTGGTTGAAGTAACAGCTTCTAAATTATCTTTGTATCTAGACTTGTATCAGTTAGCAACCCCAATTTTCAGAAGTATTTAGAGTTGTAAAAGACAAGAATTTGCACAAACACAGTCTTATCTCTGACCAAAATCCTTCTCACCCAATGGTTTTGCATCAATATGACTCTACTGATGTGAAGTTATTTATAATTTAAGTACTGTGAGGAAAGTCCCTGGTACATGAATTCTTACTGCTGTTCAAACTGTAAGTTTTTATTTGCATTTTAGGCAGGTTAAATGAAATGGCAATGCAAGACAGAATCAACATGAAAGTTACAGCTAGAATAGGAGACTGAACTGCCCTTGGGTACAGGCTGAAGCATTTGATCCGACTGAAATTTCCCCATTTGAGCATTTGTCTGGGGAAGGTGTTTTTAAAATTCATAGAAACAGACCCTAATCTTTCTTAAAACTGGGTTATAGGAGTGCCTGCATTACTTGTCACAGTCTAACTAGTCTCAAAGACAAGGGACCACACAAATACACCTATCTCATCAGAACTGAGAAGAAACCTGCTCTGTGGAACTTCTGCTGCTTAAGTCCATAAGATTAAGGGGTCAAGACTTCAGGAGCAGCACGCTTAGTTTCCTAAGGGACACCAAGTTTTAGAATTTGTGGGGGGATTTTGTTGCTGTTGTTTATTAATGACTTAATCTTCACATTTAAAATAAAGAACTGAAAGTCTATACAGCCCACAGCCATCTTAAACATCTCTTTTGTAGGGAAAGGCAGCCAAATAATTAACAGGTACTTAATTTTGTCTTCTCTCCCTTCTCACTATTTTGCTTGTGTCATGTCCTGGATGTGCCAACTGAAATCCCTGTACAATGCCAATGAACACCATGGTTTACCTCAGAATCCATAGGAGGGTATTTTCTGCCTTTGCTCTTTCCAAGACACTTGGTTTTTCCTTCTTCCAAGAGCTGGCACCAGAATCCTTTATGTGAATCAAACCTGAAACAAACACTGTGTGGTGTAAAATTTGTGTGTAACCAAGTCTAGGAGTCAGAATCCGAAGGAGTGGATGTTACATTCCTGACTGATGTAACAAGCTGTTTTTCAGCTAATGCCAAAAATAAAGATCAATTAATTCTATTTGCTTTCTGTTTCTGCACATCAGCATTCCATGTTCCACTTACGGAAGTAAAATTCTTTTGATCCATTCAAAATTCATATGCAATTCTCACAAAGCAGCACTTTGTCAGAACTCTACTTCTGTAACAGCCAAGTAGCTCAGTGAATTCACAGAAAAAGATTCACAGGAAGTCATTCACAGAAAATTTAACCCTCAATTGTGTTCTGAACAATTCACCCTACCAACAGCTCCAAGAACTGTGAAGGGCTTTATTCTGCAGTGAGCTGACTTACAGACTAGCTGGTATTTTAGGAATGTAGGAACATGTGAAAAGGATGAACTAATTAACTCACGTTAGGGCTTCAGAGTAATTGTAATGAGGAGAGACTCCCAGAAACTTCTGTACTTCATCCATTACGGTAGATGGGTCAGTTCTCAGCTGCTGTCCATCAATAATCAGCAACTACAAAAGAGAAAATAAATGGAGGTTTAATCTGAAATTCATTATTTCAGGCTTGCAACTGAAACTTCCAGCTCTATAAAACTCCTTCATCATATGGAGAGTACTGCCCCAGGAAACAATAATGGGCCCAGTCTTAACTGTCATCATCATTAATGACCTGGGAGCAGGGTAAATAGCATCTTAATTAAATCTGAAATTATACTGCACTGGAAGCTGTTGTGACAACAGGGAAATAGCAGTGAAGGATCTAGAAAGATACTAAATACTGTCAGGAAATTGAAAGAGACTCGCCCAGCCAAGAAGAAATTATATTAATGGCTACTATTTTTCCAGAGAAAACATAAGGCCATCAGGGCTGATTCTTCACTATCACTGTGGGACATGAAATCTGGCAAAAATCTGCATGACAATGCATATTATTCAATATTCAAGGGTTACTTGGGGAGAAAAGCTAATGAAAACATAATGGGAAGAATTTCATGAAGAGAGATGCAAGGCTGGCTGAAAAGAGGGTATGTGGAGAATAACAGCAGCTAGATGCATCGGAGCTTCCTTGGCACACCCCGGGAAAACAGAAGGTGCAGACTCCAGCCAACTTGTCTCAGCTACAAGAGTCCTGGATAAACAGAAGGGTGGGATTGCAGCCAACCTCCCTCTAACTGCTGGGTGGGGAGCAGTGCCAGACACGCTGCCAATGTCACAAAATTCCATTCCAGAAATAAATCTCCCAAGGAGATACCGATCATGTGATACTGTCTGCCTGGTCTGCTGTTATCACATGATGTCCAGGGCTTAGGATGTGCATCTTTTGAGGCTTGACCTTACACGGGGCCAGAAGGAGGGTAACGATTTGTAGGATGTCCCCAAGATCAGCAGTCACTAGGCAAGACTTTTACAAAGGTAAAATTTTAGGACAGTATATATACATACATATATATCTATAGGATGAGGATGTCAAGAGTCTTATTCACCTGGTAAGGTGGGAAGTAAGTGAGCCATCTTTCAATGTGGGTAGCATACCATCCAGGAGCCAGGCATCTCTTCTGGAGAGCTCTGAGCTCAGAGGGGGCTCGAGGGCCAGCTGTGATCACCTGATAGAAGCTGAATTTCAGAGCTGCGGGGTCTTCGTGGGATCGCTGATGCTGTAAAAGAAGTAACATTGCTGGAACTTTGCAGACCACAAAAGCTGGGGAAACAAGGCAAAACTGGCTGCTCTTGCTGACATAAATTTCTTAGCCTACCCTGTATTTTGAGCATGAACTAGAACTATAACTGTGTCTATATACTAATTTCTGTATGTGCTGATTAGATTAAGTAATTATTTTTACATGCTTGCCTTGTAGGTAACTTGAAAAACTGGCATTTTAACCCTTAAAATAAGACAGATAGCCCATGGGTGATCACAGAAGGTCACTGTGGATATATCCACTATATGAATACATCCTGAGAGGATATACAGAGGATTCAGGGTGGAAAGCTGGCCTGGTGCCAGCCCATGCTCTCCCAAGTGCATACCTGGTACCAGGAATAGGCGCGGTCCGACGGGTCGATGAGGATGGTGATGATCTTGGCCTTGGGGATGAGGGAAGCAGCTCTCTTGGGAGCCTCCTCAGAATGGAAATAGTTGGCACTTTTCTCAAAGAGGAAGTCAGTGGTGACATTAGAAGGAGTGGGAAAGAAATCCATGTACCTGGGAAAGCAACATCATCCTCAGAACTACTTAAAAATCACACAAAGGCTAATAAATCTGTTAAGCATACTTTATTCTAGAATTATTATTACTTTATTCTAGAAAGCCTAAGAGCAAAAAAAAGAAAGCAAACCAAGGTTTACATTGTATCTTTTATCATATTTTACTTGGTACTAGCTTGCTTCTCACTACATGTAACTAGACATAGCAGCTACTTTTTTTTATCTGGATAAAAATGTTACAGTATTTATGTATTTTAAAATCCGCAAGTTCTCACTTTTCAGTGAGAACAAACTGCTGAAGTCTAAAGTAGAAACTGAGTTTTCCAAATCTGGCCTTTTGCTGACACCAACTGAAGTGAAATACTGTAAGAAAAAGCTACTTAGTGTCAATCAGAATTGCTTTCACTGAGAAGAGGCTGTTCATATGGGGAAGATGCACTGAAACAATCCCCCACAGCTTCATCAGGTAAAAGGTTTCTAAGCAGTGATAGAATTCACTCGTTTTTCTGCGAGTCACATTTTTGGAGAAAATTGGGTTGTAGTTGTTTTAGGGTTTTTGGTGAGCTATCCTCATCCGCTATGAAGTTGTAGTCAAATTCCTGGAATTGCTTTGTGATCTAAGGACTTCTCTATCCCTGGGCCTCAGACCGCTTCTTGTTATTGCTGGGGAAAACAATAAATAGGAAATTTTGGCCCTCTAGACTTTTCAGTTATTGAGTGAGTAAATGTGATTTAAACAGCCTCTTCTGAAGACCATGCTTAAGGACCGAGATTTCCTCCAGTGCTTAGACTTTGTTCTGTTCATACAAATGAGTTATTTCCAGTATAAATTATGTGCTCTTGTTGGCTTTGAAATTGTAACCACTGAAGTCAATGGACATTTACTTCCCAGAAGTACTAGGGCTGACTTGATGAGACTGATGAAGCTGAGAAGGCTTTAGAGAAACTTGTCCAATGAACCTGTAACAAAGCTTACATAAAGAAAGGCAGGGCTGGTCTGTTTAGACTTCTCCATTTCAACCACAGCAAGATCAGTTCTCATCTTACTCTTCTGCCATGTCTGTTGGAAGCCTACAATTTACATCTACACCACCTTCAAAAGGGCAATTCTGAGGTTCTGAGGGCTAAAAGAACCCTCCTCTGCTTCTGTAGTTGGCCCTGCTCTACGTCCAAGCTTGGACAAAGACTGAGAGTCAGCTCAGGGATAAAGCCCTATTTCCACAACCGTAAACAAAACTGAACTGATTGTTATTTGTGATTCTTGCAGGAATCTCAGCCAATTAATGGACTAATGAGGAGACCCCTTGTATCTAATTACAAAGTGGCAAGCTCATTACAAGCCAGCATTGAAATACACCATCAGACTAGGTGGTCTGAGAGATCTGTCTGGCAGACAGAATGCAAGTCTAAGAATTAGGCAACTACACCAACAGGGAGTTCTGAGGATCTGAGACATAACTGTGGGAACCTGGCAGGGGTGGTGGGGCACAGAGTGGGTGCTGAGGTGAGAACCTGTCAAAGGGATGTGCCTGGTTTAGACAGTCTGACCACTGAGAGCTTTATGCACCAGTGCCACGTTAAGATGAAGGTAATCCAACGTGTGTGGCTGCCAAATTGTACCTGCACCTTAGTGGAAGGGATAAGGCAGGAGCAAAGAGAGAAGCAGCACAGCAGTTTTCCAGCAACATGAAAACATTGATTTTGTGGAAGAACGGGCTCGCTGCGCTGCGGCTGCTCCATCAGCACGGAGCTGCTGTGCCTCGCCTGCACGTCCTCCTCAGTGACTGCAAAAGCCTCAGCAGCAATTTCCCCCTGCCCATCCAGCAGCAGCAGCATCCAGCAGCTGGTTCATCCAGCACCTCTCCCCTGGCACACGTGGCTGACTCACCACCCTTCCCAGAGACGTGCCGCAGCAATTACGACTCTGGGAAAACGAGCGGCGTACAAACAAACTGGATCTGATGTGCCTGCACTGAGACCACAGAGCAGCGCTCACCCTGGTAATTTTATGGATGAATACAAAGTCAAAGGCAATAAAAGTATTCTCCCTTAAACTGGGGGTAAAATAAAGGAACAAGACAAGGAATCAATAATCCTTCACTGGTGCTCCCCAGCCACTACAGCCTGTCACCAGCTTTCATGCTGCAGTGCTTTACAGTGCAGCACTTTGGGAAAACAGAGGAATCAGGAGTGACCTTCAGGTGCAGCTGTGCCTGGTGACTCCCAGGGAGCCACAGTGAACGTGGCAGCAGGGACACAGGCTCTGTCTCAGCACCACCTACTGACCCACACAGACACGTTCTCCTAATTACCTACCTTTAAAGAACATTTTGAGAGGCTTTCTCTGCCCCCATTTTTTATTATTTACATTACTGCTACTGCTATACCCTATTCAAAGGAAGAAATGCCTCTTCCTCATAGTATCTTCATTTTCTCTTAAGAAATAAGGTTTCCAGCAGGAACAGAACTCTTGTACCCATATATCCAACTAACAACCATTACTGTCCCACCTTCAAAGGCACGTGTAACAAGAAACATATTTTGTTACTGTTCTGCACATATTTGTATCTGGATATTTACAAGAAAGTCTCACAAAAGTTAGTGCATTTAAGATATTCTGTAGTAAGATCATTATTCACTTGCATTTATTTCTCATTTCAGAAAGACACTGAGGGTTATTTCTTATCTCACTTTATATATGCACAGTTACCATTACCAACAGCAATGTCATTTTTCTATTGTTCACAATATATAAACTTTTATATTTATACTAATAACCCATCTTACCAATCAATCCCCCTGTGGTAGTTATTTCTATTAAAGAACTGTACCTCCTCAAAGGTTTTTGGGCTGGGGGAGTTACTAATGATGGAAGGATGCATGATCAGGAACAAATACAAGGCTGTAGTACCTGCAAACAGGATAAAAGTCCAAGATTTAAAATAAAAATACATACACACAAATATTTTTGGGGGGATCATAATTGCAGATGGGACTAAATCAGCTGTATTCCACTTCAATTCACTGAGGGGATGTTGATTTATGTCACCTAAGATCCTGCACTTTCTGAGCTTTTAGAATTAGGACATTTAAAGAACTGTAACTAGTTAATACAGACAGCTGGAGTGCCAGTGTTGAAATCTATTTTTCCAACTTAAAATAGCCATGTTTTAAAAAAATAATGATTTATGTATATGAGACTGTCACAAAAATAATTTTAAGATCTTGCATTCAGTAGCTTTTGGGGATCGGTGAAGATGAAAGGGAGCTTACATGCAATTTTCTGATTACAGAGAAGAAAAATAACCATTGAATAAATTTATAAACTAGTGCAATCTTCTAATTAGAACTGTCCATTAGGAACTTCTTGTCTTGAAAAAAAATGCCAAGAAATAACAAGATTCTATAAATAAGACACAAGCAAGACAAGAACTTGGAATTCAGAATCCAACCCATTTGAAAGATATCTCTGTCCTTTCCTTTTTCCACTTTGACAAGAGCTTGTCTGTCTTGTTCATCTCTTTATCAAAGTTTACTCATTTTGACACGAAGCCCCAAAAAAACTGATACACACCTGAACCCTGCATTTTCAATGTGTACTGACTGCTGTCATAACTTATATTATTAATCTATATTTGCATGGTATCTGAAAATTAAAAAATGCTGTTGGATGATCAAGATCTCCACACAGCAGCCCGAGTCAACAGTGATTAATTGTTTTACTTATTTGAACTTACACACAGCCTATCTTGTTGGAATAGAAGAAAATCTCACCAGTTTTCTGGGGTCCTACAACCAAGAATTTTGGTAACCGATCACAGGTTTTTTCCTTAGACCAGATATCTCTGTGCCTTTTGTCATCACAGGGGTTCTAAAACAGAGAAGAAAACTCAGGATTTCATTGGCAATCACATTTGAAAAGGTTCTTAAACTACCCTTATATATAAATTACCTATTTTTCGCCCATGTACAAATATTTTTACCAGAAACTGTTATTTTTCCTTATGACTGAAAACCAATGCCCTCCAGAACTATTCCAGCGATTCAGAATGGAATTTCCAATGTAAGCAGGTCAGAACCTGATTCTCTTAAGAGTCTGGAATTTTTTTTAAAGGAGAAGGATGTCAAAGAAACATATCCTACACAAATATAGATTCCCCATTCCTGTAACAGCTACCACACTATATATGCTGCATTTTAAAACTAAAAGAGTAGGTTGATTATGATTTAAGGCTTTTTGTTCACAAATATATATTCTGATCTTCCAGTTCAAATCAGTACCCAATATTAATCTTTAATCTTTGCTGCTTCACAATTGAATCAGTTTAAATTTGTTCTGGAAATGCTACTCACAAACAATATTTGACACTGTTGTTTGGCAATACTGCACTGAGAGGAAGAGAATTATCTCCACCTACCCCTATGAGGCTTAAGAATATATACCTGTATTCAAAATCACATCAATTATGGACAACATACACCACAAACAGTATGTCTTAGTCACTGTTACATAAAAATGTCTTTTCTAGGTAATTATAATTTTTCAAGTACTTCGGCTACAGGCTAATTTCCATTTTTAAAATGATTATCTCTTAGTATTATGCAAAATCCTTGACATTTTACCCTCTAGTTCAATGTTTTATTCAAAACCAGCATGAATTTCAAGACATATATTTAAGTACAAATTTGCAATCTCAGACCCTAAGTTGGCAATTCAATATCCAAGGCTGGAAAACATTTTAGTAAGCAAGCTTAAATACACTTTTATGTTTGATTTAGTAAAGTTTGCTCCTTAGAGTATTTCTACCAAGCCACCTTAATCAGATTTTATTTGGGTTACTATTATCACTGTCAGGACTCAGTTATCTACAGCTTCTTGGCAAACTTCTGCCTTGGGCAGCTCCCAGCCTACTGTGACTAACTTCTGATCTATCTCATCTACTTCCACTTGGCTAATTAAGGTATCCATCGTCTTAATGCTCTTTTCTCTTTTTGGATGCACTCTTCTCCTCACACACTTGGAGAAAAACTCATTTCTTTAACTGCTAGAAGATGCTTATAAATCTGCCTGTCAAATGCTTTATTCCTGTTAGTTCCAAAAGGAGCAGAGAAATAACACAACATACACTTGCCTGCCTTTCCCCACATTTTTAAAGGCAAGTAAATATAAATACACAAATAAAACAAATTGAATAATTTTAGTTACACATCTTAATGCATATTAATTTCACAGCCTTTTACGTGCGACAGGGAACACAATCACATCCTGAAGCTTCAGTTGGCTGTTTTATGGAACCAGCTTAAAAATATACTGCTTTTCTCCACAAGAAACTGAAGCAAAGAATTTAAAAGAAAACCACCGAGACAATTTTTTTATGATCTCTTGCTCAGCCTTCACCTGCCAGAGAGGGTCCTTCTGCTCAGGGAATAGCTCAAAATACTTGTGAGCCAGCTGGACCGGGGGAAGGGTTTGCAGTTTCAGGTTTGTCCAGGTATGAACGAAGTTGGCCAGATTCACGAAGGTGTACAAGCCCAGGCGGTCGTTCCCGTAATTAGACAAGTGTGTCATGAAGATGCTGATCTGTGGGAGACAAAAGGAAGAGCACACCTCGAGCCCTCGCATCACTAGATGGCAGTGCAGCCCCAGGTAATAAAAACCTCATTTGCATTTTGCTCTTAGAGCAGCACAGCCCCTACTAGCCTGGCCCCTCATTGAATTGCATCTTTCTGCTCAAGCCAAGTCAATGCAATCAATGAGGAAAACGCTGGAACGGGTCCCATGAGCTCTGTGAGCTGCAGGATGTGCAATGCTACCCTGGGGTTGGGCAACACTGACAGCACCTTTACCTGCATTTACTTCATAGGATACAGCAAAAACGATGCCCACTGCTTTACTTTAAGAGGAATACAAATGCAATGTTAAAAACATAATTTCTGTTTTCATGGAAGAGTAAGAAGCCACAGACTAGGGAAGCAGCTCAGCTGTATTGCTGTGACTTTCACCTCGTGGCTGCAGGTCTAAGTTTTATAGAGTAAATAGTTCATCTCTTGTACAAAGGTATTCTGCAAGCACTGGCCTGACACACAAAACAGACAAAAAACATCTGAAACCAGAGTACTTTCAAATAACTGTGCATGGAATATTCTCAAACAAAAAACACCAAAACTTTAAGGCTGCTGGTATTTTACTCTCCCAGTATCTGACTATGAAGGTGATACCCAGATACACCCTCCTGCTCCAGCCCTTGCTCCATCTGCACTTCTGCACTCCCAGTGGAAGCAATGCTTCTGTGAAGGTTTCAAACAGGAAGGGCATTTTTGGATACACCTAAAACGAGCTGGTGAGCAGAGCAGGAATACACAGACTGCAAGGATGGGCTCTCAGGGACTGAGGAAGGGCTGCAGACAGAACCCTCTGTTTTCCACAGTGATCCCTTTCCAAGGTAATTTTTCACTGATGCAACAGTCTGCTCTTACACTGAAATCTGCAAACCCTCTCCTCTCCACCAGTGATTCCTTTCTCAAAGTCCTTTTTAAAGTAGAACTTTCCCAAGATAAACTCTCCAGACTAATTTCCATTAAAAAATAGAAACATGACTCTTTTTCATAAATAAATCTGTTAATGCCAGGAATGAGCAATTTCTATTTAAAGTAAGACCTAACGTAAGCCACTTTAAAAAAAAGAAAAGCTTATCATGGTCATAATTCTGAAATTAGTTCAGAAACTGAAGTTAATGTTTTGTAAAGGAATTCCAGTCCTCAGCTTAAAGAAAGAAAAAGAAAATAATGAAAAGCTGGTATTTACAGTAAAATCAGAAGATATACACTGCTAAATCACTAGGAGATGATCTTTCCTTGTGGGTAGGACTGAGATTGACAACCCCTTCCCTTTAGGCACCAAATGTATACACTTTTCAAGCTTCCCTTTTATTTCAGTCCTCAAAGCAGGAACAGAGCAGCCACAGGACTATGTTGTTCTCACTAAAGTCACAATCAGCAGGTTTCCACAAAAAAGGTTAACTTGCTTTCCTGACAGTCCCTTTCTTTCCTACACGTGGGCTGACCTCTGACATTTTTAATGTCAATTCACCTCCTGGCAACTCCTTACCTGCCAACAGCTACTGCACTGCCATGAAAGAAAAAGCAAGACAAGTTGAAAAGACTGCTAGTTCAGGGAAAATATAATTATTCTTTTCCTGAAGAGAATATCACTGTAATTTTAAGAATGTCAGCACAGGCTGAGAAATTGACTGGACACATTACCATAAATAATTTCCAGCATATAAAACTGTATCAGTGAAGGGGAAAAACTACCAGAGATCTAAGCTACTATTTTAATTATATTTTTTAAGTCAAATACTTTATGGTTAATTATCTACAACACAAAGATGATCAAATGCTGGTTGAAAACTTAAATGGCTGAGTCTTGTAAAGAAATGCACACTTAGCCAACCAGATACATGACCTAATCCATGACTTTACACTGCAGAAAAAGACCCTTCTAGATGACATCATAAATACCACAGATTAGATGAGAGGCATGGTGGATCACTCCCCACTTCCCTGTGCAGAAGGATGGGAACACACATCAATCCCCTTCCATCTGCAGGTGGTGCCATTTCACACCAAGACAAAACGTAATGATTATTTTTTCCCTGCCACACTGGGTTTATGATGCTTTGATTTGCTCTATCATGCCACGTCCTGAGTCATTCAAACAAGTTCTAATTAACAAGAACCATTATTCTTTCTCTGCAACTAATAGCATGCTATGCTTCTGAAGATTTACTCTCTTGGAACCACCAATCAAAGTGCTCTAAAAGGAATCCTTTGTGGCCATGTCCCAAGGCTAGACCTACTAAATAACACTATTTGTTCAAAAATCTTCCACCTCTGGGAAATGCTGTAAAATACAAACAGAGCTTCATATATTTGCTTATTCCTCCTTCAACAGGGAAGCGGTTGTGAATGGATTCATATTTACTCTAACAAGCATTTTAACCTCCGTTTCAGCTAAAAAGAGTTTATTTGATTTTATTATTTCCAGCAGTCTTCTCAAATAATTTCTTTCAGGCATCTCAGCATTTTCTTTATTTCAGTGCAGAAGGATCACCCTTTTTTAGCTGTTCCTCATAAACAAACCATCATCTTGGTTGCACTTCAATGCACACTCTCCATGGGATTTAATATCCCTCACAAGGGAACTGAAATGGAATACAGACAATTTTAAAAATGATGGTTTGGGACTAAATCTGGCTTCTGGGCAGCAGCTCCTTTCCTGCTCTCACACATTTTCAGATCAGAGCTGCAAAGGTGCTCTCCTGTGCTCTGCCTTCTCCTTCCAGCTTCTCCTCAGGATTTTCTCCTTCCCCAGAGTGAAACTTAGACAGAGGTCTAAGTTACATTTGCTCTCATTCCCCAGTCCTGATTTTATCTGGGATTCTGACTGGCACTGCAGAAATGTAGGGAAATGAGAACAAGCACTCAGGAGAAAGAGCTTTTATCTTTTTGACTGCTCATTCTATGCTGTATATTTCCTTACTACAACATTTCCCAATTAGAGGCAATAGCTTCTAGGTCAACAAACTGGAGCTGAGACTGAGAAGGAGTGGCTGCTATTAAATCATGTCTCAGGAAAAGATGAACCAGCATGATCTAATTTATGTATCAAGAACAGAGAGATGCTTGATAAACAACTTACACAGAATGAAACAATGCAACAAGTTACCCAACTTCTAGTGATGGATGTTAACTGGCTGGGTATTTTAAAAAGTACTGATCACTACAAAATCAGGATTATCAGGATGCTGCACCTATTGAAATTATACAACAAGGACACTACTCAAACTAAACTGCTGGAGTCCTGGTAACAGCTGCTGTTTCCTGACAAAACAGAGGTGCCTGCCTCCCAAAGGAATGATATTACCATTCCCAAGAGTGACCAGCCCTTCCTAGGGCTCCTGGTTTCCTCCCCTGGAGTAAAGGGGTCTCTCTTAAGGTGCCAGGATCAGACCCCAGAGCAAAGAGAAGACACTTTTTTCAGACATCACCTGCAGCAGCAAGGGAAGTGGAGGGAAGTCTGAGACTTGCAGGACACTGATGATCTTGAAGAGACTAATTATTTTGGCATTTCAAATCTAGAACTAGAAGAGTTGGTATAAGAAAAAACAGGTAATAAACACTTATTACATACTGGGCACTTATTTTTTTACCATATATAGATCTACTGCAGGCAATTCCAACTTGAATAAATTCCTACTAATAAACCAGTCATCAAGGTACTTCAGTCAGAGGCACTATGTCACCCTCCCATCTGTGCAACAACATCACAAGGCAGCACTGAGGCCTCCCAGCTCAATGAAGTTACACACAGCCCTTCAAAATGAAGTTAAATTATGACTGACAGTTAATTCTGTGGTCTCAGCTAGGCACTCGCAGCAGATGCATTACCAATTTGGAATATTGCTGGTATTTTAGCTACTGAGCACATGTTTACAGGCCATGAGAGCACATCCAACTCTCAGAACACCTATATTCCAATTAATTTGGCATTGTGCACACTCTGTTTGCAGTTCTGCTATTGTTTCCAAGTTACTCCAAACAGTTTTGCTCCAGGTATTCAGAGGCTCACTAACAGCAGGTTTTGCTCCATTAGACTACCAAAGTGATGGAATAACAAATCAGAGCAGAGTCTATATTGAATAAGTATTTTTAATAGCTGAAAGACAGCCCTTTCAGACCTGGATGCTTGCAGAGAAGCTGTGTTCAATTCCACCACGGAGATTCCAGCTTCCAACTCCCTTTTCAGCCCTGAGGTTGTCCTGCTGCTTTCCTGTCCACTTGCAGACTGCCAGCGAGTGAGATCCCATTTACATAGTGGTGTCTCCACCATAAATATGAAGGAGCCAGGGAAGAGTTACGAGCTCAAACAGATTTGTGTATTTGATGCAGTTCTGAACTGTTGATCTGACACTCAGGAACCCCAAGTTTATTTTCTGCTGCTGCTCATTCTCCTTGTGACTCCGTAGTGGTAGTACTGTTCAAAAGACTTGCTTCACTCTAAACCACTGGCACAAAGCTTTCCATTCACGAATTTTGAGGATCACAGAAGAGTGAAGATTTCTGATTGCCACAGTTTCAATGCATTTCCTGCCCACTGTTACAAGGAATCAACTCTCAAGAGACAGCTATTCCTGTCTGTTCCACAGCTTCTTCACACTGCCTGTTCACTTAGGAATTTTTTTTTGTTTTTTTCCTATTCCACCCACAAAATACCAGACTCTGTCTGGCTTTTATGGGTGGGTTTTGAAGAACAGATAGGAAGGCAAAGAATACTTGTGTTCTGCAGTCAGCCAAAATGCTCGGCCAAACGGATTCCCCCCCGCCCCAATTGATGGCAACTATTGCTGGAGTTACAGGCATGAGAGGACAGGGAAGAGATGGAACTGATGCCTTGCACCCATGAAGGGGGGCAAGCCTGTCAAACTGAACCATCTTTCCTGCTTCTCAGGAAAGAAGCACTGTACCTCAGTACAGTTAAATATGAGGTTGTGCCAAGCAAGATGGACAGAAAGGGAAGATCTGACTCTGAATGTCTGGTTTTGATTTTCTTCTGTAGTGCCAGTTCAGGGTCACATTAAGATACAGCAAGTTCTGCTGATGCTCATACAAATCCTCTCATTTTCAGTGCTAAAGGAGATAATTTCTCCCTTGCTGCAAGTCAATTAGCTTAATAACAGCTCTACTCACTGCAACTGGGGAGAGGTAAAAATTAGAAGAAAATAATACTTAGAACTGAACACACACAAAGATTACAATTATTTTAAGATCAGTCAAAGTGCCTAAAGCATTAACAGCCTTTCCTCTTCATCAGCACTGCTGTAACCATGTCAAGAGCACACAGCTGGCTACACATTAGTTTCATTGTTGGGCTGTCAACCATTTGAAGGTTTTCACCAAATTCCTCTCCACAGGGCATCTTCCCTTTTCTTTCCATCTGCAGACACACAGTACTTTGCAAGGAAGTGCACGTAATGCAATTACTGCATTCTGTTTTTCTTAGGGGTAGAAAAGGTATAGAAAAAATTTCATGAACTGTTGGTTACCCTTAAACATTCTATCCTGTAGGATGGAAAAGCTCCAGATCTGCATCTCCTACAGTTCAAATGATCTGAGAAGCAATGATACAGTTGATGGCAGTTTCTACACTGACCTCTTCATTATACACAGCTTAAAACCTAATGGCTCACCTCCTTCTAAGGACAGATTCAGGAAACTGGTACAATTTCGCTCTAAGAAACGCTGAAGAGAAATTTGTTTTACTAATCCCAGAATTTCACCGGACATTGCAGAGAGAGATGAATCTGAAATCACTGAAAATCTAACAAGTTCATCAGGGAAAACACTTGCTAAAATGTTTTAAAGACAGTACAGTGGTATGAAAACCAGTAACAATGTGAGCCAATAAACCAGAGATGTGTCTGACTGGATAAGACACTCATCACTACACACTTGTACAATGCATGGTCTCCTTGCAGCTTTGCCCCTGAATTACCTGATTAAATCAGCACAAGTCCCTCAACCTCCCTGCAAGTCAATTATTCAGCTAATAATGTGGGAGAAATAATGCCAGTATACCAATAATACAGGCTGCTGAAGCTTGCTTTTTCTTTTCCTGTGAAACATTTTCTGCAAGATCCTGATAATAGCACAATCTCGCCCCAGGGCCGCTGCAGCCAGCAAGATCTTTAACACGAGACAGAAATACAAAATATTACTTGAAGAGTGGGTAATAGTGCTCTCTTAGTGCTTGGGCTCTTTTTCAGCTTGGTGGCACTTCAGAATTTGGGATGCGTTTCAGGGATAGTGGTGAGGGTCACTTCCCAGCCACCAGTGCAGGGGTACCAAGCAGGAACACAACCTGCCAGCTGTGAGATTTGCTACCCCAACAAGCCAACTGCTGGTTCCCAGTCACACAAGCAGCATCTGCAGAGCAGGATTTCCTGAGGCTTTCCATACCTGCAGAAGGCCTGCTTGTACAGTGCTCTGGGAGCAGGGCCATCACACTGGTTCTCATGGCAAAACCCCACAGCTGCACACAGGGTCCTGTGGTTTTCTGTGGTTTATCCTGCACATGGTGGTTGATCTAGCACACTGTAAGGAGGCAGAGCCTCTCTTACAGCACCACACAGCCAAACCACTGAGAAATTTTGGGCTTCATCCTTAGGGGCACTTATTTCAGAGTAGGGTACTCAGTTCCTTAAGTCTCAGCCTGGTAAACTTGTGCTTCCACAATGATATTCACTTCCAAATTAAATATAATGAAGAAATTTGTTAAGATTAACATTTAATCCCCACTCACATTTTCCAGGTTTGGAAATTAACTATTTATGTACTCATTACTGAGAACATGGTTTAGCTGACATTGTGAGGATTCATGGGTAGTGTTTTCTCTTCTTAGTTTTGTATCAGTGAAAAATAACAGTTTGAAAATGCCTCATAATGAAATTTTTGCATCCTCTCAACAGCTGGTTGTTTCACATAAAGAAATCCCAGTAATTTTAATGAAAACACAAGAAAGCTTATGAAATCCAAAATGCCACTCTACAATTAGACAGCTACTTAGCTGTCTTAGCTGGCTAAAGCTACTTAGTCTTTATTAAATGTCTAAATTTTTGCCCAATTCTGCCTTGCAAAGCATGACATAAATACATGCAAGACCTAAACCCCACAAAGATACAAACCTCAGTCTCTACATTATGTGTCAGGCTAATGCTTAGAAATTTAGGAACTGTTTATAGGCAGTTATTTAGAAACTAGATGCATTGTCTTTTCAAAGGCACTCCTTAGAAGGAATCTTGGGCAGATTTTGGCCTAATATTAATTTACAGTTATATTTAGAAAACACTGCATTTAAATTCTGTTCTTTTAGCCTGTATTGTATTTGGGATATCATAATTCTCAGAAGTAGGTGATCACACAGTCTACACAGCAATGCATGAATCAAAGACCTAATAGTAATGTATAAGAAGACATTACTGTACTCACATTCCAGGATGTCAGGCAGACATGATCAAACCTCCATGATTAACATAAAAAATCATGGATGCTTCACTGCTTGTCTTCCCCTCCATTCTCTTCATTCTTTTAATTTGAAAGGGTTATGCTCAAGCACTCATATTAAATTTTGCTGTTTCCCTAGGTTGTAAAATAGTTTTTGGCTGTTGTGGTTGTATTTCAATGTGGAATATATTTTGTCCTGACTCATGATGTTGTTCTGTGCCTTCCTCTAATTTGCTCACCTAGTAACTTCTGGTCAAAACCCACACATTGCCAAAGGGCTGCTATGGTGCCAATACCATCCCCACCCAATGAATTTTCCAGGTCTCAGCTCTGTTAACCTGGGGTTGGAAGCAGATGGTCTTGAAGGTCCCTTCCACCCTAAACCATTCTATGACTAATTCTGTGCTGTGCCTGGAATGATACACTTCATCACAGCCAGGACTGCAACCACTGCCACCCTCCACAAGGGAAACCACATGTGTGCTAAGGAAGTCAAGTTTTTATTTCCTAATTCTGTTATGTGAACATGAAAAAGGGGAACAAAACACAGTAACTGCTCTCAAACAGCCAAAACTATAGCCTGAAGGAACCTGAGGCTTGAAAAATGCACCTGCATATAAATTGCTGAAGTAGCTTTCAGAAATGGTTTTCCTTTGGACAGCATTATATTGCAGGAGACTAAGAAAGGGCACAGAATATTTAGGCTGTTACTCCTAAAGATTTGAGTGGAAATACACTTTGTTCCCTTTGGTGTTCCTAGTGACTACATTTCTACAAAACAGCAGAATTTTATTTATATGTTTGATTTGCACCCCAAATGAAAACCCCATCTAAAACCCTGTCTAAAAGGTCAGTTTGGAGGCAGCTGACCTAATCCCACACCATTTTGAAGTACTACACTGCTCTCTTCTGTCAGTGTTCTGTAGTTTCAGTGCCTCACTTCTTGTTTATCGTCAATTAAAGATAAATGAAAGGTTAAGCAGATGTGGTTTGTTTACTCAGATATTTTCTTTGAACTCTGTGGTTCTTTTACTTGGCTCTCCTCTTTGAAGCTGCTATGAGAGAGCAACTGAAATTTCTCAAAACTGATTGGAGCCCAAGCATTCCTTGCTTGCAGACTTCTCACCTCAGTAAGTGCTCCCAACACTTTGCATAATGACTTTGGCACAGCAGAGAAACCAACTTTACCTGAGACACTCATAGCAGTTCTTTACATTTGAATTCTTTGAAAAATTAAATCTCAGAGGTCTTATTTCATGCAAAAAGTAAAGAACAAGACAGGCTGGCACTGCTGCATTACCAACAAAACAGTTGTCAAAAAAAGGTGGAGACTGCTTTGTACAACTAAGAGAACATGTATAATATTATATCTTAATTAAATTAATTGAAAAAGCAAAAGAATAAACTAGATGCATTACTGTCAGTAACCATTACTGTTTGGGAGACCCAGCTGATCAGCCCTGGAACATTCAGTAACTTTTCCTTCAATTAATTTTTACAAAAGATTTCAAAATTCCGCTGTACTTACTGGATTGAGAACCACTGTGAAGAATAACTCTCCTCCTTGAATACTTTTGTCTAACTCCTTTGGACCTCCAGGATACTCTTTATAGAAAATGGTGTGGGTGAATAAGCCACAAGTTTGCCTAGGAAGCACCTGAATTTATGAAAAAACCAAAAAATTCAAGAGTTTATACTTTTAATGAGATGATAAAAGTCAGAGAAGTAACATATAAGAGATAATTGATGGTTATATTCAGTCCCTCAACTTTGCTGGAAATCAATACTGATCTAGATGAATTATGATCACTAAAATAGTAACATCCAAAAATTCATCACATTTTGTTTGAAATTGGAGACCAATCTCTTATCACCAAATTACAATTCCGGAGCGTCTTCAAACTTATTCTGTCCGTAACACCTCATCCTAAATCCAAGTATTTGAAGTCTAAAGTTTTAAAATAATGTGAAAGATGATCTAAAGTATTATCAGTCTTATATCGAATCAATCAGTTCCACTTTTATTTGAATGATGGCTTTGTTGTAAATTTAAACTGTAATTGGAAAGGCAAATTGGGTTTTTTTTGGCTTAGGCACCACCACCAATAATTCTACTCTGACACATGGGGAATTTTGCCAATAATGCTGACCTAATAAGAGAGATTTACTTCTCATTCAACTGTGCTATTTTTTTTAAGACCCATTGAAATACGTAGTACAAGCAAAATTATTTTTAAAAACATTCCAAGAACAAATCTTTTGAATATGAAGAATTACTAAATGCAGTTACGTTTTTCATCAGAAACTCAACGTATTTTCTCCTGAATTCATTAAATAATTTACTGGAGAGTATTTCAATTATGTCTATTCCTTATGGAAAATCAACAGCTGAGTATGGATGTTCATGTATAATGCTTAACTGGAATTGTTATGATAGATTAACTTTTAAAGCATACAAATGCCTTATTTAACACAGGCTGTGGTTTTCTAGATATTCTTTATTTCTTGCAGTTTCATTTCTCAACATTTTTTTTTTGTGATGTAGAGAATACCGTGATCACAGATTGTAAATTCTGTGTTGTCAGAAAACTTATGGAATTTGTAATCTACATCTGCTATAAACTTGCCTAAGTTTTTAAAAAAACTTTGGATTTCATTGAGGAAATACCAGAACTTTTTTTCACAGAGGCAGGGAATGAAGCTGTACTGGATGGGAGGTGCTCTGACAAATGTTACACAACGATGTTCTTATTCAGTGTGTTCATTACTATTAGCCTGCAGATGTAAAATATTGATGCATTTGCCCTGGAGAACTGAAAGCTTGAGACTCTCTGAACAGGTGGTTTTATACGACTGGTTTTGGAAATAGATTTTTGGCTGCAATGTCCTCGTGTTAAATCTCATTATGTGTCTCCAAATGATGTGCTTTTACAAATATTTATGGAAGGGATTTTTGGAGATTCTGAGTCAATCTGTCTTCCCCAAATGCTTTGTGCTCCCTGAGCACATCCATGAACCCATTATTTCACACGCAGTGATTGCTTTGAGGAGAACAAATTGTAGCTCAACCCTATATTGGTGTTAGTTTTGTTCCTAGATTTCTGGAGATCATTTTCATTTGCTTCACCCAAAAATAGATCAAAAAGTTAAAATATTACTACTTAGCTTAGGGAAGTGGTATCCATGGCAACCTGAGAACAATACAGAATTCTGTTCTAAGTGGCAGTGTTGTGCCAAGGCTCTCGACCTCCCAAAAGTGCCTGCTGCAGCCAGAGGTGCAACACAGGGCCTCCATTCACTGCTCTCCCACACGCTCTAAAAGAAATATACTTGGGAACATGCCACCAAGTACTTTGGAAAGCTGTTTTGAAACACTTCTGAGATAATACTGATGAGATGTGAACCCGAAATAGCCTCCACCCCAGTGCCCAGATGGCAGGAGCACAACGCCTTCCATGTCAGCTGTGTACAAGCCCTTCCTTTGGCAAACGTGGCTGTCAGTGACAGTGCTGGGAGTTATGTAATGAGGAAAACAGTGGGATTTGAGGGCACTTTGGTAGCCTGGAGGTGGTGTGGGGGGTGTCTTCCTTCCCCGTAGCTCCTGAGGTTAAACCAGGCTGCAAAGCCCAGCCCGCATTTGTCTATGGCAGGAAGCAAAACAAGGGCAACCATGCACAGTTCACAGGGAAGACAAATGTATGTAACCCACCCAGATCCAGATTCTGAGGTGGCATAACCTGGCAATAGTCTTTTGCAGTTAATGTTACCATGCAAATTTAAAACCTGATAGAAATCTAACTCAGCATATTGTGTTAAATGATGCAACATTGACTTTTTCCTTGAGCTCTCTGAGCCAGCATTAACCACAGGACCAGAACAGTTAACAGCGTGTTAACTGCTGTCAGCAGGGTGCCTGGATGCCACCTTCATCAGCAGAAACAACATCACCAGCAACAGACTGATTTTAATTAACAAGACACTGTCAAACATACCTTGCTACTTATGCACAGCAATACGTGCTCAAAAGAAACTGCAGGATACCCTGCTTTTCCACTTCAAAAGAAACTGTTCATGAAATGGCACAGTACAAAAAGAACATCAGCAATACAACTCACCATGATGTTTTTGTGGATGAAGCCTCGTCTATACCTTGCAGGTTTCAGATGTGGGTATTCTTCTGTGCTGGTAACTCTGATGTTCCAGACCTTTTTCCAGGCATCATAAAGTTGAACGTGTACTGGATAGACTCCTGAGTGGTGCGGAGCCACTGCGTAGCCCAAGTCAGTTGGAATGCCATGTTCCTAAAACATGACAGAACAATGGCTGCACTCAAAAATTTGACCAACTTGATGTTTTGGCATTTCTCAAATGCTTTGTTTGTGAAAGACCAAGAACAGGTCTGAAATGCAAATAACAGTACCCTCAAAATATCCTGATCTGGAAGGACATGGAGGGCAGCACGGTGAAGACGGAACAGGATTTTAAGAAAAAAGCCTTTTTAGAAAACATTTTTATGAGTAGGTAGGGAAGAAGGATATAAAGGCATTTTACACTGGTTTCTTCAATCTACATTAAACAGAAAGCTGCAGTCTTTCGAGTTCTTGCAAGGAATTTGCTCACAAACTCCTATTTTAGAGAGAAAATCACTGTCGCACACTCAACACAACACGTAGCATTTGGCAGCAACAAAACCTCAATTTCCACTACACGTCCCTTCTCAATTACTTGGATGAGGAGCTGAATTTCAGAGTCACTGCATTTCCCCTCTAAACCATTCAAAACACAAATCTATTTTCAAAACCCAGCCTAACTATTTTAGTGTCATGTTAAAAATGGAAGAAAGATAACCACTTGTAACAGTCTACAGGCAGATGTAGTAGAGTAAACCCTTCTGTAGCATGTTTCCTATTTTTGAAGATTCCTGGTGTTTATTGTGTGTGCATACCTTGGTGCCATTACATTCTCTTCACATCCAATGCATTTTCCTTCAGGTTACTTTTCAAAGGAACAGTACATAGCAGATATTCCTTGATAGTCTGATCAGTGGGATGCACAGTCCATAAGATATCATTTTGCCATGATTTAGGAAGACTACCCTTGCACTGCCTTTGAATTCTTAGAGTTTTTAATACGGCTTGAATTGATACAGTCATCTTCACTATATTTCCTAATCATACTATGTGTGCAAAGCATTGGCTGATACCTGGACCTGTTCCTTTGAATAAACTAGGTACTAAGGAACATGAAAGTCTCTAGAAAAACAGGTGTGTGATGTTACTAAAACCATTTATTGTGTGTAACAGACACGCCTGGTTCAATCACAGTGGAGAACCCTGAGTTCTTTATGATTAAAAATGGTGAAATTTTTTGTTTCCCTTTAAGAATTATGGCACACATAAAGGGCACCATGTGTTATCTGCCAAACAGGAATGAGTAACATCTGCCCTCCTGGTTGTACTGCACAAGAAGATAGAGAGTGGATACTCCATCAGTGACGCTGCTTTACACGATTTAATTCCATCACAGATAATCCAGTTCTTCTTCCTTTCATCTTTCCTACTGCCCTGAAGCATGCATAAACATCAGAAAGGAAAATATTCACAGAACATGTAAGAAATTTCATTCTCTAACATCCCACTGCATCTCCTTCACTTATCTATAAACAGAAGTCTGATTTTTAAGGCTTCTCCCCTCAAGTTTCACAACAGGCAGTAAGAAGTATGTAATCTAAATCCTGCACTCCATTAAGGTGCCTATCATCTGCAATGAATTAGTGTCTCCATTATTCCTTACTGATTGTTACTCCCCAGTTGAGCATCTCCCACACAATACACACATTGAGAGAATAACGCACGAGGCATCGGCAATTTCGGCCTCTTTCAAAAAAGTGGCTACTTCTCCCTGTTATTAATTTAAATGCTCTGAGCAAAAGAAACATAATGAGTAACTTCATGTCTGTATGTCTAAACATGAAAAAAAAAAATAATAGAAAGTATCTGTAAGCATTAAGAGCAGTGAAGGTCATGAAGAAAATGGCAATTGCTGAAGCTACATAAGCCAGGGTTGAAAATGCATTATCCTTATAACACTCTAAAGATTACATCCTGCATACTAATCCCAGAGGATGTCTTAGGTCACACCAGAACTACAAGGACCTATTTTATTTCCAATGGAGTGTGCATCAGTACACAGAATCATATTAAAAGAGCAATTCTGAACACAAGATTTTTAAATTTTCAGGAATCTAACACCTACTGCAATGCTTTCTCGAAAGGAAACATTAAGGTACAGCTGTCCTGTACTCAGTACAACTACAATTTACAGCAAACTTGGTGAAATCTTTGTTTGAAAGAAAGCATGTGTCTCACCTAAAAGCCAAGTTTTCAAACACAAACTTTAATTGGCTGCTAGTCAGGTCTATCCTGTTTCCCTACACTCACTGACACATGACCATTAAGTGCACTCTGTTGTCCTGGTATTCCAAACCCCTGAGCTCCTTCCAGGAACAAAGCCATCACCTGCCAGCTAAAGAGCAATTAGTAGATTTTGAAAAGGAAGAAGTAAAATTAGGCTGTTAGAAGAGCAGATGTAGTTCAGCAAACAAGTTATGTCTGCTGAGATATTTTGATACAATTAGGTCTTAACACCAGACCCCCTCTTCAGACAAATAACATGTTTCATGTATGGCAATTTTGTTTTGGTTTATTGTATGAAATTACTGTGATCTGTTTCTCCAACATCCTCAGACCTAAAATCTGTTTTGATTTTTTCTTATATTCTCACTGAAATATTTTGATCCAGAGCTTTGCTGTGAAGAAATAATTAGTAATGGCAATGCTTTTCAATGCAAGTTTACATAAGTGGATGGAGAGGGAATATATAAGATGTTATTGATGATCACTGCAGAACTGCACCTTTGAAAATGTGGCACACTTACCTAAACCTAGCATCCAGTGGTTTCACAAAGTCATTTGATACATTCCAATGGAGTATTTATTCTTTCAGAAACTTGATTTTGTTTTCTAATCTAAACAGACTAATGGTTTCTGAGCACCTAAATTAAATAAAAAATGCAAAAATATAACTCACTAAGGCAAATTTTTTGTTGAGGATCATCTGCTCCACCAGTGAGGACTCATTGTGGAAGAGGTGTGGCTGCATGTGACTCCACATGTGGGGAAACCACCAGAACTCATCCACAGATCTCAGCAGCAGGTCATCGCCCTCATCCTCCTCCTCAGTCCCTGCAGAGGAAATAAAAAAACAAACAAACAAAAAACCCAAACATATCTGAAGTAAAGTTTTTACTTTTATTATATTTTTACAAATGTTGGAAACAGTAAGAATGCTATTACCGTAATAAACTGTGACCAGTTAAAATACTTCCTGCTGAGGCACTGGTGACAAAATGGGACAGTCAGGACCACTTTGCTGGCCCACATCCTATTTAATATTCTCTCTTTTATCTCTCCTATGTCTATGGTGGTTTTAAAACAAAATTATTTTAAGGAATAATATATATTGCTATATTTCTACAGTAGAGATGAAACAATCACAAGGATGAACCATGGCAGCTCAACAGATCCCTCAGTGAAATCAATACAAAATTTTATGTGATTGGTGGCATTTACCACTCAGAAGCAGACTGAAAGGAGCTCAATTTTAATAAAAGGGGGGGAGGCATTTAATCTCTTCCACACCAGCAACGAATGCAGGAACACAGCATACTAAGGCCCTTAAGACTCTATCATTCCTACTTGTCCTCACACTATACAGAACACCATCAAAATCAAAATGATTTCAGTGTTTCATTCTTACCCGTGTGATAAAATTTTCCGGAAAATCCCAGGTTGAATGTGAAATTTGTAATCTGGGCTCTCAAAAGATTCTGAGTATCAAGCAGGGCCTGAAAAAGAAATAAACCAGCATATAAACATACCTGTAGAAAACACAACCTGGCACACAAACTTAATAGAGCAATATAAATATTTTTACAGTTATGTGCCTTTTCAATTGGTTTTGCTATTTAAAAATAGCTCTTTATGTAAGACAGAGCAGTACAGGTATTTTTATTAGCACATAAAGATTAAAGACCACATGAAAACTCCATCATTTTCCTCATGAAGATGACCAGCTATTAAATGCTGGGTTACTCCCTGAATCATGAGATAGGAGAGCAAAGGCACACAGAGAAAAGACCTTCCACTGGTCATTCAGTAAACCTGGCCACAGCCAGGAATGAATTTCAGATCTCTTGTGCCCCCCAGCACCGCTCCATTCACAAGGGTGAAGAGCAACTGTCAGAGTTACATTTCTCTGCATCAGCTCAAGTACATCCACAGCATTTCAGTCAAGTTTCAAAATCATGGGCAATGCAAAAAGAAAAATCGAGAGAGAGAGAGCAAGAAGCTAAATCAACCCTGTTCCACATCAAAGAACTGGATCACAGATTCCCCCCAATTCTGACTCATTTCTCAGACAGTGAGCATACTGATTGTCAGCATCTGTGTACTTGCACTAAAGGAGTACAAACAAAAAAACAGCATGTAGGAAGAAGGGGGAAGCATTATTCATCAGGTACAGCTTCACTCTTTGGTTTCAATATGCTCTTCTTGTTTTGTTACTCCTAAGATTTACATATTACATTCAGGAGTTCTCTCCCAGACTCTTACACCCTGCTGTTCTCTCATTCAGTCTTTCAGTCTGTGGAACACAGAAACCCAGCTTTCCAAACTTTGCAAAGCAAGAACAAAACAGACGAGAAAAGGTCATCAAAAAGTTTTCCAAGTCAACACAGAGTACAGCACAATGACTTGAATGAAGTGGTTGAAAACATTAGTATTGTCAGAGAAGAGTAACTGTGTTATGAATGGGGAATGTATTTAACTGCACAAAAAAAGATTAAAATGACAGGAGATTTTCAAAGGTTGAAAGGTCTAGCAGGTGCCCTGCTCTTGAAATGCAAAGACAACTTAGTGCCTTGAAAAATATGAGCCAGTAATTTTTTTCAATTAGTTTCCCTGAACATTTTCATTATATAAATGGTTTGCCTACAATTATATGCCAATGACAACAAAATACTAGGAAGTCCAGTCCAGTTTAGGTATTAGGCATAGTACAGTCAACTTAGAATTCCTTAAAATATGACCCATTTTACAGACTGAGGCAATATCCACCTTATTAGAGCACACAAGCTCTTCTTCAGGTCTTTCCCAGGGCTCGCCTGGTAAAGATCATCATCTTTCACTGCAAAGCCTGAAACTGTCCTGTGAACAAGAGATATTCTAAAGGCATGAGCAAAATGAAGCACAGAATGGAGATAATTGAAAACAAGCTCCAGACTTATGAAGCGGAATATTAAGTGAAAAATCTTGCAATGCTGTAACGAGGGCTTTTGCCCAGGCTGAGAGTGCAAAGATCTCCGAGGAGGCTTCTTATTCTAATGAAAGGCAGCAAATCTGCACAGGATTTATATGAAAATCAACCCTGAGCTGCTCAGAACCTATTCAATGAAATAATTTCATCTCTGCATGGTTAAAAAGGTAGGAGGCAAGTAATTCAGCTTTTCCCTTCCTGTGCTAAGGGCACACACTGTGGAGGGGAAGGGATCCTGAGCACAGCCCGGTGGTGAGGTGGCATGAAGGGCTGCTTGCTTCTTTCCCTCCACATTAAGAGCTGTGAGCATTTCTTGAGCTGAAGGTTTTATCCTGTACCTTTCCAACACCCTCCCAGCTTGTCACCTCCAGTCTGGTCTCAGCAGGATGGAAAACCAGAACGGCAACCAGGCTTTTCAAACGGAGGAGGGAGAAAGGTGGCAAGAGGCCCAAGACATTTCTGTAACAATGCACCACAGAGTTCACTTCTTCCCTGGGAATTAATTTTGCCAGTGTGGTTCCCACCTTCTCACCTTGTGTTGGGAATGTATCAGCTAATTGCAAGGGTGTACCTGCTCTGCCTGAGAAGAAGGAGGCCACAGACCTGCTGTGAACCACTCTGGGTACAGACAAGCCGAGCTAACATTTGAGTTGTCGTGCCTATGATTATTTTCTGGGCGACTTGACATTTTACTCATCTTTCAGGTTCTAAAAACAAAATGTTAAAACTCATGAAAAATATATAGTAGCAGATGGCAGGGCGTATTACTGTGAGTTTCCATCAGAAAGATAGAAAGAGAGAAAGTAGGGGGACTAAAAGCCTGAAATTTCATGTCTACATGCTGTTTTATAAGCTAAAGGTAAACTGCTGGTATTTTCTGGATATTTTATGACTGTTTATGAACAGCCCCTCTGGGTATCTGTATGAGATGTCACATAAATACACCAGTACTGAAGATTGTATTTTAAAACCATCTAGTCAGGTCTTCATATGTTTATAAATAATTATTTAGTACACGTTATATTTCTGCTGGTACTATAAGGAAAATAAATCGCTGGCTGCATAATCCCTTTCATGTACACAGCTCCAATGGGGTATTTTCTTTTGAACTTTCCCCAAGCTCACAGACTAGGTTTAGGAAATTCCTAGTGCCAGAAATCAAATGTAAGTGTTCAACACATGAGGAAAGACCCCTTTCTTCACTAATAGCAAAAACAAAAATCTCAGAAAAAGGCCCTGTTACAATTCAAGGGATAGACACAAGTTGTCCCGATAGCAAAACAACAGATTTTCTCATCTCTCAAACAAGACAGAGGCATGGACAGATGACATGGGCTGTCAAAAGTTTTTGTTCAAGTAAATCAGCTTTTTTTACTAAAAAAAAGCCAAGGATAGAACTCCTATCTTCAAACCCGCTTCCCACTTCCATAGCCAGGAAGCCATGCTGCCTCCTGCCCTCAAATATCTCAATGTGATTTCACTTTAGTGTCTGCCACAGAGAAGCTCCAAGTGTCAGCCTGTCTTCAGCAAACAGACAGTTGTAATTTCTTCAGCATCAACACAAATATTCAGACTCAAACGCCTTGACTGATCAAAGGAATAAATCAAGATTGCCTTGTTGAACTCTGGTTCACCAAAGAGGAACGACGCCTTCTTTGTGCAGTCACACCAACATATTTATGACTATTTTCCTGCTGAAAAGCTGCTAAAGAACTCAGGCACTTGAAAAGAGAAATAGTTCAATGTGCTGGTAATTCTACTTGTAATCACGTACATTTCAACTAAATTGGCAAGCAGACAGACAGAGCGTCACAGTGCTGCAGCATTAACATCTTACACTTCACATCAGTACATGCTTTCATGTCAGCAACAAATGCAAGGGCAGCTTCATAATTTTCCAAAAAGCCTTTCTCCTCCTCCTTTTTTTGGGAAACAGATCTCATCTCTCAACGCTTGCCTGCTTAACCGTTTTACTGTCTGAAAATACTATCAAAGGAGGCATTAAATTAGGAATTATTTTGCTTTTGAGTAAAATTTCTGATGTCGTGTTGGCTCTTCAATAAAGGCAAGGACCTTCTGAAAAGGAAGGACAAATTAATAGAAAGTGTGATGTGAAGGCACCCAAGTTAAGCAGAGCAAGCCTGTCTACGGGAGCTCTTATTCAGAAGTAGCTTTAGTTTTTCCATATTGTATTTCTTCTGTAACTCCTGCAAGAGAGGGAAAAACCAGAACTAAAGCCACTTTCTGAGCTGAGTTCTTGGTGTAGAGAGGTTTAATGAGCAGTAACTGATGCGATGTCCTTTTACTCTGCACTTTTTGGGACATCACTCTGCCTTTTCCTGCTCTGGGAGTGCTGCAGCAGAAGCTGCTGCTCAGGTACTCGCACACCACCTGCCTCCCTCAACCTTCCCCTCCTGCAGAACCTGGGGTGTTGGGAAGCAGCACGACAAGCAGGAACAGAAGACAGCCCCAGTGAAGGTCCAGCCCAAGTGTCTGGGAATCAGTATTTCATTGGACTATTTTGCTTCTGAGGAAAAATGATTCCTTCATGATAAATTATGTATTTTGGAACATCATTAAAAGGCAATGACTACTCTTTCTGGATTTCCAAGATTAGCAATTTGACACCCATTACCATAAACATTTAATCTACACGGGAAAAAGAATAACTACTTTGGGTATAGGGGTGTACCTGAAAAAAACATTTTATCTATCCTTCAGACAAAAGGACGAGAAAGATTAATTTGTATCCCTGCACTCTCTCAGCAGAGCTGACACTACAGAGTGAGCAAGAGAAAAAACAAAGAAAACCTTCACCCTTTTCTGCAAAGTGTTTTGCTGGCAGAGAATAGGTAACCCAATTTTCACTGAGTGTCAATAAAGTATCAAGCTCGAGCCCAGTTATGTGCCCCCTAAGTTTTCTAGTGTCCAATAGAAGAAAAAAATTTGGGAGTCACAACTTCATCTTAGGTGTCCAAACTTACGTGTCCAGTGAAGGATCCTTAAAATATAAAGAGCCACTTTGGAAAACGTTGCGGAAATGATTTCAATCAAAAGTTTTTTCATCAGGACACACTGTTTGAAATGTCACTGGGTCTTTAGAGTTGTTTTCTTATCACAGACAATAATGATCTTGATGATAGTGCAATTACATATTTTCAAGTAATTAGGCTCTTTCATCTAGGTAAATCATTTGTACAACCAAGAGATTTAAGAAATATTTCTAACTTCCTTCACCAACTTCTCGCTTCTCAGAGGCTGAAGTATCAGCTAATGAGAACTGAGCTAATTACGGCAAGGTAACTTGAAGGTTATAAATACTTGGTGCCAATAGTATTTAATAAAGCAAAGTAATTAGCATGCTGTTTTCAAGGTTCTGTCTGAACTCTGGCTTTATTAGCTCTTAATTAAACTGTACTTAGATGAAAGCGGTTACTGTTACTAAACAGCTAAATGATCTCGTTATTTTGCAGTTAGCAGAAATAAAATCCTGCATTTCTTTTAATTAAAGGTCAAAAAAATCCCAGGTCAGTTGAAACAGAACTAATAAAACACCCTACTGCTACCTATCTTCCTCTGGATTTTGGTCAGATAGGATTCAATAGAAACCTTGCTGGCTGCATTTTTACCTAACACTTGACCTGCTTATGTAACACGAAGTATTAAGAGGTGAGTTCTCAGAGTATTAACAGAACTCAGAGTAAAACCAAAGTGGCTCTAAAATGCATTTAGAATCTCTTGGTATTTTTAAGTTCTTGTGATCTGCTGATGGTCAGTACAGAGGGAATGGGAGTTTTGCTGGCCCCAGTGGAAGCACCCTGGTAGCCGAGCTGCAGTCACACACAGCCCCACAGCTGCCTCAGCCCTGAGCACGACAGGCCATCCCTCAGATGCTGTTCCAGGTCACTTCTGGGCCACTCCGCTCTGCCTGCTCAGTCTGGCTTGTCTCCATTGCATCCCACCAGCAGCAGATAAATTCTAAGGGTTGTTCATTGATTTGTGTTGACACTTGTCTGGCTCCCAGGAAATGTTAGGCATTACACCTCTGCACTCCTCATTAGCCAGCCCACACTTCTACAGCTTCACATCCTATCTGCAAGGGTGCGCAGTGTTCTGTCACAGATAAAACAGTGGCATGGCTGTTCCATCTAACTGGACACATATTTTATAGTCACCCAGCTCAGAAAGGACAGAGGCTGTGATCCCAGCTCCCAGCTCCACATTCATTATCAACAGCACATTTGCTCCTTATCTAATGCTTCCTCACCGGCCAGCTCCAGCCGCAGCTCCCGCTGCAGGCAGCAGGCCCAGCAGGCAGGTCCGGCTGCAGGACAAGGCGCGGCCCAGGAGCTCCGGCTGCAGCCCGATCCCCGACCGGGCCCCCTCACCCTGCCGCCGGCAGCGCGGGGCTGCAAACAGCTCAGCTCCGGAGGAAGGCCCATGGCCGAGACGTCGGAAGGCCTAATGTGTGAGCAGCAGGGAGCTCGGGGGCTCAGCTGCTCTGCAGGCAGCCGCAGCTGGGGCACCGCACCAGCTCTGGCCTCAGAGGTTTGTGCGTGGCCGCGTTGCTCCGCCCAAAGCACCGACGTGTTCAAGGTGCAATTTCAGGCCTACCTATGCATCGTGGCTCGCGTACAAAAAGTGACGTTCCACAAAACCTAGCTTACCACAAATTTCATTCCAAAACTGCTATTCCCAAGGTGCAATAGCCTGAAGCTCCTTTCATGCTGCTGCCTAGGACCTGCTCTCCATGACAAGTCTCCAAAGCATCTCCTTCCCTTCCCGCTCTGCCCCACACGTCCTGTGCAGATAAGAAAGAAAAGTAACCTTATTCCACCCCCTGCCGAGGGCAGGGACACCTTCCACTGGACCGGGTTGCTCCAAGCTCCGTTCAACCTGGTCTTGAACACTTTAAGGGGTGGGGTCACCACAGCTTCTCTGGACAGCCTGTGCCAGTGCCTCACCACCCTCACTGTAAAAGTCTCTCCTTCCTGATGTCCAATATAAATCTACCCTCTTTCAATTTAATTCCTGGACTGACAGCAGCCTACTGGGAAATAAAAAAAAAA
>VZSE01004138.1:429102-446685 GCA_013398275.1 Promerops cafer | reverse complement strand
ACCCCCTGCCGAGGGCAGGGACACCTTCCACTGGACCGGGTTGCTCCAAGCTCCGTTCAACCTGGTCTTGAACACTTTAAGGGGTGGGGTCACCACAGCTTCTCTGGACAGCCTGTGCCAGTGCCTCACCACCCTCACTGTAAAAGTCTCTCCTTCCTGATGTCCAGTATAAATCTACCCTCTTTCAATTTAACTCCTGGACTGACAGCAGCCTACTGGGAAATAAAAAAAAAATAAATCCATTTCTTTAGGTAATGAAAGTAAAAATATAGTGTCAGTGTGACATGTATCAAATCCAAGGGAATGTGACTGTGGCCCTCTGGTAAAAACCTTTACTTTTATCTTCAGTGCCAATATTCTCCGGACCTCAAAAACTGAGCCTGGACAAAGTAAGAACCAGTTATCCCCAAAAGGCCTACAGGCTGTGCTTCCTGCTCAACATGAAATAAACAAGATTTCAAAGTCTGGTCTGTATCATAATATAAACGATCAGAGCTCAAGAGTGAGTGAAATTTCTCTATTTTTCAAATGCACACAGAATTCAAAGCATTTAAATTTTGACACTGTTTTCCCACAGAGTAACAATGGCCACACTTGCAATACAGATCTGTTACACCACTACAGAAAAACTCAACTCCACACACCAAAGTGTAACCAGCTGCTATTTAGGTACCTCAGAAGAAGTATTGGAGACTACAAGCTGAGTCTAAAATGCTGACACCAAGCAAAGAGAAACTCCTTGTGGTTTGTTCACCTCTCAGCTGATAATTTTTCTCCCCAGGTAAGACTAAAAGCACAGGATTTGTGTTAATGCTGAGTTTTACATACTAGAGAACAAAGATAGTGCAAATGAATGAAGACTCAAATCCTGTAATCTAGATAAAAATCAAAATAAACTGGTTGCTCTCCCTGCTCAGCAAAGCACAACAAAATTACCACATCACTGGCATATTAAATAAAGATTATTCCACAGGCTGGACAATGCATCAATGTCAGAGTTCATTCACAAATGCTTCTCAGATGTTCTTTTTTTTTCCTAATAGAGCCAAAAAGACGCCTCTGCTTCTAATACTCTTTCTGAATAAAAATAGCCATCTACCTCTGTCTCTATGTTTCAGGTGAGCTGAGAAAAAACAAAAGCTCTTTTTTCATGTTTCACCTTAACTGACAGAAAAAAACAATCTTTAACCAAAAAAATGTCATTTTCTCACTCTGTCTGAAAGCTCCACATAAGATATGGCTGGGAATTCAGTGTTCAGCTTGCTCACCAGCCAAGGGTCACAATTTGTTTTTTTCCTTTTCTTTATGAGTAGTTCCAAAGTTGTTGAATGAAATTCCCCAGCTACAGCAGCAGTGTCAAAGAAATTACAAAAAAAAAAACCCAAGAGAAAGTTTCCACAAAGTAACAAATACACCTCTTTTCTCAAGCCATATTTTTATGATTATATGTAGCCAACATAGAAATAAAATAAAAACATATTTCAAGTTAATAAGAACTTTGACAGTTTCACTGGCTCACACATAATACCAAGTCTAAAGGATGTAACTACAGAAAATCCCAAGACTTCAGTGAAAAAGGGGGGGATGATTTTGTTAGAAGTGTTAATGCACACCTTACCTGTTTTCGTGAGTGCTTATGTTTCTAAAAGACAAGATTGCAAAAGCTAGGTGTGCCTAGATAAACATCCCAGCTGGCAAAGTCTACACTTGCAGCCTCAAACCAACACACAGGAATCCAACTGAGCTCTGCATTTGATTTACTGTACGAGACTGAGAACGTATCTTAATAAAAATCCCCTTCCAATAGCATATTTCATACTCTTTTGCCAAATCTAATTTTTCAAGACTTACATAATCCTTCTACTTCCTTTCAGATATTAGCCTCTATTCTGCTGCTTTTATTGGCTATTCAGCCTACACTTAAATATCTCTGTGCCTTACATTAAATATTTTTATCCATCCTCAGTGTTTATACCCTGCAGACATCTGCAGCCTATTGCTTTCTGCTTTGGTCATCGTTACTTACTGCAGTCTTTAGCCTTAGTTTTTCTTTTTTGCCCAGATGTTTCCTGACTATTCTGGTGTCTCTAAGCACTCTCCAAATATTTCTAATTACGTTGTGCAGAACTGAGCACAATCTAAATACCTCCTCAGTCAGTAAGATGAAGTACTTCACTGATGTAAAATATTTTTCATAGTCTGTTTGAATTTAAAACCAGTTTACATTACAAACTTAGATACATTTTAGTTTCCATCTCGTTTTAGGAGATTCTCAGGATTACTATTTTCAACATTTCTATTACCTTTAACAATGGCAGCGGAAAAGGATGAGGGATAAGAGGAACATCTTGCAGCATAAAATAAAATTTTTTATAGAAATGCAAAATTGATTTTCAGCCTCCTTTTGAGTGCCATTAGCATTCTAGCAAAGACAACTCTGAGGTATCTTTAGTCCAAGTCCACTTTAAAATGGAGAAGAGACACTTGGCGTATTCCCAGGATTGCTAACACCAAAAGGCAAGTAAATGAGAGCTTCAGGAAGAGCTGTGGCTTATTAATTCCACAAAAATGCAACCAGTGCTCCCAAACCAAACCAAACCAAACCTGTATCCTCTAGAGAGCCTTTGCTGTGTGGATTTACTGACCTGGGTTGGAATGAATGTGGGGAGCATTCCTCTGCACAGTCATAGGCTTTTTTATTTGTCCTCTCCACTGTTCCTATTTTCAATGGATTGCAGTGTAATTTCTGCAATATAAAGTGGTTTTAAATTTAATTTATTACTTATCTCAGATATGAAGCTACATTTTAAGGAGCAACACTAACTCATCTCCAGGACCGCAAAGTAAAAGAAGGAATCTCCTGAAGAGTAACTACTTCTAAAAATTGGTCGTAAGGTTTTTATGGTCTGTGCACAGAAAATAAACTAGAATTGGAAATAGACAGGGAATTGTTATTCCATGAGGGGCTACACATAAACTGGCAGCCAACTGCTTTTCCTTTACTTGGTTTTGTAAGCATGGTCACCAAGAATCAGTCGTGTCATTGCACTGACCTTCCAGACTGAACAGGAGAAGCAAGGCCACTTCCCATGCTGCTGTACCATAAAAGAAATGAATGAATTAGGAGTCCCACTTCCACTCTGGTTTTTCTCTTCTCGCCAGACTGTGCCTCCTTGATGTGACTGAAGAGTGGGACGGAGGAAGGCTCAATTTTGGTATTGATTGGCTTTGATTTCTAGATCTGTCTGCAGTTTGGTTTTTATTTGTTGCCTGTGAAAGTTTTATTCAGTTCTGTTAGCAGCAGGAAGTGGATGGCTAATTTGTCACTGAAAAAGCCCAGAATAAATCTTGCAGCAGCCACTCGTATGCTGCTGATGAATCTGTGCAGCTCCGTGGGAAGCTGTATTGCATTATTATTGTTTGTATTATTGAGGTGCTTGCTGAACAACAAGAGCCTCTGACCAAGAGAGCTCACAATCCAAGCAAAGACAGGGACTCACAGGGTAGCAGCTTTTGTTTCCATGGCCAGATGGATTGACCCAAACACTGCAGGGTTTAGGTTATGCTGACAACACTCAAAAGTGTGCAGGATCACATGAATTTTTTATCAAACCCATGAAAATAGTCACCTACATTCCTCAAGCGTATACTTTTAAGTAGACAGAGGAAGATAGAGCTTGCTAACCACGTGGCTGGGAACCAAAAATGATCTCAGTGCAGACTGGCACACTGGATGGACATAAGCAGTTGTGAGGATTTCTTTGGATGGGAAGCCTTATGCTCAAGAGAAAAGATATCTCTGCATAACACATTAAGTCAAGGGAAAAAACAGAAACAGCATTACCAAGTACTCAGAGTTAGACCACTTGATCTCAGGTGAGTGTCATTCCTTAGTGTTTTATTTAAAAGAGCTCTTGACTCAGAAAACTCCACTGAGAACAGGAAGACACCATTGTCACATTAAGCCTAAGGACAGCAACGTATTCATCACCACAGAGAAATATGGGGAATTCAGAAATGAAAACACATTACTCCGATTTTCTGGAAAGATGCAGACGACTGAACCCACAGTGCACATGATCTTACTTGGGAAAGCACCAGCAGATCCACAGCAGCTGTGATTTCCTTACTTTGGTTCTATCCTGAAGACAACCAAGGAGTGTACAACTGATAGATCAGGTGCTGGGGTACAAGAGCTCGAAGCAAATCAGCCTCATTGCCCTCAAAGACCTCATGGGATTTACCATGCCAAGAAACAGTTTCTGCAGTCTCTCTGACAATAAAAAACTGCAACTGAAATGCATTTTTCTTCTCTTAGCTACCTGCCACTGAATTTATAACAGTAGGAGATGGTGCAATCCCTGACATATCACTGTCTCAAGACTTAGGTCTGCATGAAACATTTTTAGGTTTTCATGCAGGGTCAGAGCATTAAAACTAAAAACCTAACAAAAAAAACCAAAAAAACATCAGATTCAGTTATTCCAGTATTGCAAAACTAAACGGGGGAAAAAAATCCAAAAACTCATTTTTCGAAGAAAACCAAGTACAAAATAACTGAGAAAACAAACACGAAATTCAGCAAAAGCAGAACTAATGCAAACCACTGAACTTAAAGGAATGAAGGCTGCAAGATCAAAACTGCATGCACGGTTTTTGTCATCATCCAATGTGGATAAACTGCTAAATTAAACTCAGCACCAAGCTAATTCCATGGATTTGGTTGTGTCCAGCTCACACACATGCAGAACAGGAGGAAGAGGCCCACGAGGAATTCCCAGCATTGCTCTGGCAGCCCCAGAAGTGTCATACCCAAAGCAGAGCCAGCACCTCTGTGTCCCTGTGGCCCCTCTGCAGTCCTCTTGCTCTGGAAGAGGATTTTTATCCTGCTTTCAACTTCAAACATCTGTATGATTTCAACAAAAAGAGCAGGGCTCTACTGAGCAGCAGTTGTATCCATCCTACTAGATTAAAATTCACAGAGGCTGACACATAAACCAAACTGCTTTTAGAAGTTAGATGTTACAGTGACTGACTGGGAGAGTGTACTACATGGTGGTAGCAGCCCATAAAATAATTTTTGTAACTTCTTTTAAAGTGGTATTTTAGTTCTGAAATCTAATTCTAATTCTCTACTGTCTCACAGTGTGCAATATTCCAAACTACTACAGCTGACACAATGTGCTCAAGTAAACCAGTCTTGCTAGGGCATCAGACAGCTACAGAGACACCCTAGCCAGCAATTTTCCTTCTCCTTGACACTTCTGAAGAACTGAATGCACTTTTTACCTGGTATTTCCAACAAGTCAGTATGAAATAGCTTAGGAGCTTCAGGTCAAATTAAGAAAGAATCTATGCACACACACAGCAGACACATTCCACAATGGTATACAGGTATTACAGCTAACAGACCGGGAAAGCAAAATGATTTAGCAGAAAAAAAGTTCATAATCATTAATTTCTTATGTAATTTAAAGACGTGATTAAAGAGATTTTTTGAACCTCCCCGAAGGAAAGATTTATGGCTCAGTGGTTCTGCAGCTGACACATTTGATGACATATCTGTCATTTCTTTTCTGATAACCTTCTACGTGATCCTACAGATAAAGAAGCAATTAACTTAGAGAATTAGACTTCCTCCTGTGACAGGAACCATCCTTTGTCTTGACTGTTCAGGCTTTCTGCACCTTTTAGCCCTTCTGCCTTAACATGATATATGTGGAAGATTCTCTTCTGAGGCAAATATTTAGGTCATTCCTATGCAAGAAAAACTGAACAGCCACATGACTGGATTTTTAAAATTTATAGCCAAGTGGTCTGCTTTGCCTTGGGATGTTCTGGTTTCTTTCCATGTATGCTGCACAGGGTGAAGAGATACTTAATGGGTTTTAAACAACTGCAATAATTTAAGCACTGCTGACTAATGTGGATGAATTTAATACGGGGAACATACAATTAGCTCTTAGTGGGGAAATCTGTTATTAAACAGAACTATAAAACAAAGGTTAGGCCACCAATGTTACTAAGAAAGTAACAAAGAAGTGACAGCACTGGCTATCAAAAATGGAAGAGGACTGATCTGAGCAAATACAAATGTTTGTATTTGATCTTAGTCACTCTGGAAACAATTTATGAACAACAGTCACATACTTTTAAGGTGCAATTCACTTAACCAGTGCCTGCCTGAAGATGAGCTGTTTTTCTGTGTTTATGTCTACTGTGGGAAGTTAGAGGAGTAGCTCCATTAGAGGTGCCTGCCTTATAAACCTCAACATCCTGGCAAGATGACAGACTGTGTATGGAGACTGAAATGCTATCAGTTGATTCCTTTTGGCTGAACCCTCTCCATTACCAGAACAATGTGTGGCACAGCTCTTTTCTGCAGTTCTTCACTGATTAATGCTGGAAGACTGCAGCCTGAATCCTGTATTGCCCACTGCAATGCACATACACACTAACAGATGCACTGCCCAAGCACTCCCAAACCAGAATGATACAGAAGGATCCATCATCCCCTTCCAATAATGGATATGGTTAATATGAAGATTTTTCCTTGGCAATTATAAAGAATAACTACAGGTGTAGAAAAAGGTTAGGCTTACCTGAAGAGAAGAGATCCCCATCCCGACTTCAATTCAATCTCTTTTGAAAAGCACACAAAGAACCAGACAGTCAAGGGGAGCTCACACAGCTAATTATTAGGAAAGAATGATTTGGCAGTGTTCTAATTTTTCATTTGAAAAATGTGATTAACTCTCAAGGAACTGCAGAAAGTGCATATAATGGGGAAATGAAGGGAAAGGTAGACGGCCTAGACCACCAGCACAGAATAAACTGTCATCAGGAAAAAAAATACATTTAATTTCCCCTCTTTTATCATCTGCTTCTCCTTTGAACAATCTCAATGCTTTATAGTAATAAAAAATTTCACAAAGAGTAACTGTGACAAAAAAAGATATTAAATTAGTGGACTGTCAGCCAGGACAATCATGGTCTATTAAGATAAACTTATTCTGTGGATATCTAGATAGATTATTCTCTGTATGTCCATTTAAATGAATTATTTGCACTGCACAGGCTCTTAAGTCTTCCTAAAAGAAACAAGGAAAATAAAATATAACATTGCCACAGCCTAATGGTCCCTCCTGCCTGACAGACAATAGGAGAGAAAAAAACTTACTGAAAAATGAATGTCGAGTTGATTATTACCAAGCTTATTTTCGAAGTGGGAAGTAATTAGACCATGGAAACATTCTCCTCCATTATTTCTATTATACCAGAGGAAGATGAAGTACATAAATATAAGGATGGATGGTTATTGTTGATACACAGTGACAGCTACTAGGTATCTTACATCAAAGAACTATGTTCTATCAGCCTAGACGTTACACAGAGACAGGCAAATCTCTAAGAGGTACATGTTCTAAAAATCTGAACCACTGCTTCAAGTTGGTGGGGTCTTTTTTTTTTTTAATTGAAGAAGCTGTGGTGAAACCAGAATAAACTTAATCTGCTGTCAAACAAAACAAAGCATTTACAACAGGATTTAGGTTGATAAACTACATTTGTAAAACATTTTCAGAAGGGCTCTTGACACTTGTGTTCCTGACACTATAGGTACTCGAGCTGAAGTGCCACCACTTTGCCTCCCCTTTAGAGGTATAGAAGACACTCATTTTGGAGGGCCTGCTTTTTATTTGACCTCTTCTGAGGTCAATATATAACACTGATAAAAAAATACCACTAAACCTTATAATAGCAATTTTTCTAAGTGCTTAACTCCAATTCACACACTTGAAAGGAGAGAGAAGTTAAGCTTTAATGGATTAAGCCCCCAAATATTAACTATTCTGGCCACCTTACAAATCTAATTTAGGTATCTTAAAGAAGAAATTCCTTTGAAACCACAATCTTACATGCAGTCAGGATCTTTTTCCTTGGAGACAGTCAAAAGGCACATTGCCATGGCCCAGCTTGAGCATGGGATTTAGTGCAGATGACCACTTGATTTTTGCTACTGGCTCTGCATTAACCTTCGAGTTTCTGAACTCTGTCCTATCCACAGAGCAGTCAGAACCAGCCCTAGAGGTCTTCTGGCCCTTGGGAGATTCCTTAAGTTTCAGATTGATTTGCATGAATAGAATGCTGGTAGAAACATTCACCTTACTCTCCTCCAGCTCACAGCCCTAGCAGCTGTGAGTATATCCAGAAAATATTAGCAACGAGATACGTCAAACAAAATTAAATCACAAAAGAGCATCCTCCTCAATTCTATATTGCCAGTAGTTAAAATGTAAGCTTAGTGGAAATGAGCTAATCTTGAGTACTCAAATTATACAAAGTCTACATTTAGAACCTCTTTTCACACTTGCAGCACCCAATTCTCCATCACAGTCACTCCAGCAGAACTCAGTAAAACTCCTGTTTAATGAGATGCCATTTATCTGCAAATACACTTTACAATAACGTATTTCCAACTACTGCAAATTGATTTTGTTTTATTCCTTCCACATGTCATTGTGCCACAGAGGATAACTCCTTTGATATTAATAGTAATGAAGATGCATTGCATCTGACAGCCCTAACAACATGTTTAATACAACATTTTAACTATAAGTAGATGAAGAATCAGAAGGGAACACTTTTTTCAAGATTCCATTGTTTCAGAACACAGTTCTGTATAAATGAAATTATCCTACTTAAAAGTTATTTCCACTTTGATATTACTTCTATTTAAAATGACAGTTTTATTTTGGGAAGATTACTTTCTGACATACTGCAAATTATTTTCCCCGAACAATATGGTTTACCCTTCTGTATCTGCTGTAATCAAATTTGTCTCAATAGTCTCCTGTTTCTGGTATATAACTGCAGCAATTAAACATCCTAGCTTATTTTAAAATGACAATCCTAAGGTGTCACTTGCAAAGAGAAACAATACAAAACATGCTGTCTCCAACTGCTATTGCACAACACAGTGATGGATTTATTCAGGCTTTATTTCACCCACTTTGCTACCAGAAAGTGCTGCTTCTGCAGAACAACACAAGTTCTGCCAGTGATGTTGGTCAGATCTGACTTTTTTCTGCCATCTGAGTTTGCATTTAGGAGACTCCCCAAGCACGCTCACTCACCTAACTCAAACACTGCCGTCGTGTTCTCCACAGGAAAAACATTTAGGAAGCTTCACCTTTACTTCTGCTCCCTCCCATGTGATTTGTTTGCCTAAGGAAAACACCTACTTAACAAGGAGTTAAATCTCATTTATAATTGCATGTACAGAGAATGTTTTGGAAAAGAGCATATGCTGCAATTTTAAAGCAAATTAAAAGTTTAACTGCAGGGTCAAACCTTTCGTTTAAGGAAATACTGTGCGCAGATCTGCTGTAGCTTGACAAATATATTAACACTGAAAAAAACCCAAAAACTTGGTGAAAAATGAAACAAAAACAATCCATTGCATGCGGTGCTGTCCTTGTTTTTCCTTCTTGCAGTTCCTCATTCCATTAACAAAGTTCTAAGAAAACATTCTCCCTTATTTTTAGCACAAACAGGGCAACAATCAGTATGTTATAGACTTTTAGCTTCCAGACCAAGGTGACAAAGGTCACCTCCTACTACCTGCTTTGGGACAACACTCCTCACAAAAAGCAGGGAAGAAATACTTACAGGAAGAAATACTGTTAAGATGTTAGTGCTACTGACCAACAGCTATCACCTCACTTGAACAGCACAACAGAGTGTAAAAGGACCTCCAGGAATGTACAACTCTAAACATTAAAATGTAAATTGTCAAGTCGTTTAGTGACAGAATGAGCTTTTAAGACCAGTATTAACACAAACCCTCCTTGCAAGCGCCATAAAACAGAGATGAGAGAGGTGAAATGCTGCAAGCAACTCCTGACATCCAAACCTATTTCAAACAGCCAATAACCCAGTCCACTCTTCCAAGTTTATGCTGACATTTACTTTTGCTCACCACATTTACCTCCTGCTTGTAAGACTCTCAACATGTGCATTAAATATGAACAGCTCCAGGGTGGAGCCCTCAAGTTCCAACTATCAACAACTATTCACTTTCAGATTAAAAAAAAAAAAAAATCACTTTGCTGTCATGACCGTTACTCTGTGCACATACTTTACCTGCACATCGTTGGTGTTCATCCTTGTTCCATCCTTGCCAACGAAGATATCATCTATGTCAACCAGAATGTACCTATCCAAGGACAGTGTGAGCTTCTTTCCAGAGAGGAAAGAGATGGCATCTATGAAAATCAGCTTGTGCAGCCAAAAATTCAAGTTATTGCCGAAAAGGACTCGTTGAATCCCATCGTGGAGCCCCAAGTCATGAATTACCGTGGCATAGAGAGCACTTATAGCAGCAGGTGGAGAAAGGTTTTCTGGTGTCTTTACTTTTGCAAATATCACTGGTTGATAAGCTGTGTGATTTATCTGGAAAACGGCCCAGTCATTTCCAAGCAAGGGCCCTTTCTCAAGCTTAGAAGGTTTAGTCACACGGAGCAGTGGGGAATGAGGGTTAATGCAACAGTCCTTAACACCCAGATTGCTGTGGACATGCAAAGGAAAACCCTTCAACTGAAAGCTCTGCAAGCTGTTCTCATTGCCTTTGTGAAATCCGATCACACCTACACCATATTCTATACAGTACTTATCTAGAAGACCTCTGTTCCAAGAGTCCATATTCACGTACTTTAGAATATTTTCATATACTATGAGAGCGTATTTGCCTTTGTTTCTGTCTATAAGCACTGGGAGGTCACCTTTCCCAGATGCAATCTCAATGTGAAACTGAAACCTGCTAGATTCCAGAATGGTTATTATATCTTGGCCTAACGTTGAGTACTGGCTTTCCACAAACACCAGCACTACAAGGTCTGTCCTCAGGGGATCAACAGGCTTCGTGGTCTTCATCTCCATCAGCTTGTATGGCAACAGTTGAGGATCACCACATTCCACTTCTGAAGAAGTTTCAGGAAGTTCATTTTCCTGTTTGTAGCCATTATACAAGTAGTAGGCAGAAATAACTATGCTCACCATACAGAAAGTGGCCAGCAAAATTACTGTTCTTTGAAAATGTCTGTGAAGTTTCAGGATAAAACTCATGGTGTTTACTTGCCTTAGATAGCTCTCAACAGCTGCATGAAAAACAAACACAGATTCTCAACAACTTGTTCCAGTCCTCTGAAATATTTATGTCACCATTGCAGCACACACATCTATCTTCCACAGAGCTTTAGCGAAGGTATAGTCTAGAAGAAAAGAAAATCAGAGATTTAACTGAGGCATCACCTTGTGAAGTATCATCCACCTAAACTAATGGGGAGCAAAGAAATCACTGCCAGCCAGAGGTTTGTAGACCAACAGCTCAAAATTTTGCAGAAATATACTTTTTCCCGCTCCCACTACTTGCCATATGCATTTGAAGGTCTCTAAATCTCACAGGTTCCTCAACTCAGAGGATCAAATAAAGTAGGCAGAGGCACTGAAAAGCAAGACATAAAACCAACGAATTTACTGTGTTTTAGAAATTCTTTTTACATAAAGATAAAAGTTAAGTCCAAGTAGACAACTACTAACAACCAAAATACTGAAGACAATTTATAAACTTCTTCCTTCTACCCCTAAAAAGCTGGGGGAACATAATTAAACAAATTCTATCTTGTATTAGTTTTTCAAAGAACCAAGAAAATGTACATCTTAACTGTTGTACAAACATATACTGATACACTCTATATTATATCTGTAATAGGAGTGTTTTTAAAGCAAAAACTCCTTCCTGCAACATTAGAGGAAAACAAAGCATTTTTCTGGACTGCGGAGGAAGCACTTTGCATTTCTTTGCATTAGAAGAACATAGAATAATCAAGCTATTAAATTTGAGAGGAGAAAGTAATAAATCAAAAGTTAAACCTAGCAGGCAGATCACCTAAGGATATACTTATGCTCTATCTTGTACTTAAGGAAAGAGTAATTTTTCAAGCCAGCAGTTCAACTGCTGTCAAAACTCCCTGGTAAAACAACTGGATGGTGTGACAAGCATAAAATAATGATCATAAGTCATAAACAAAGGTTCAAAGCAGATTCTGAAAAATATTAAGCGTGTGAAGATCTAGAACGTGCCAATGTAACTTCAGTGTAGTTTGCACCCAGGTCCATTTGGAAATGAGATTAGGATAAAGTGTGGCACTAACATGGTCATTTCCCAACTGAGAGATTAATCCTTCCATTACTGGTTGGGGTTTTTTTTAATCCTACATTGTAAACAAATTGGTCTTTCACTCCAGATTTTCAAAAAAGCTAAAAAATATGATGCACTTAACAGCACCTATGTAATGTCCAAAATTTAATGAAATCCTCATGAAAGATGTTCTTAGTGCCATGACGAGCATAAAGTAAAAATAAATGAGAAAGATCAGATGAAGGGAAAAAAGAAACTCCAAGGCATCCTATTCATCAAAGTGCAAAATTCAGCATGAAGAGCAAGTGTATGTGAGCTGTTTCATTCACAGTTAAGATTCATAGCAAGATTCCTGCTGTCTGGATAGATTCTACTCTGGATAGATTTTACTCTCCTTACCTTCTACTCACAGATACCTGTTTATCAACCCCTTCTCTTCTGGGAAGACTTAAACCCAGCCTCGAACCTTTATCTGCAGCTGCACAAAGTCCTGCTCAAGGCTTTTGTGCAGGAGACCTGTCTTTCACCTGGGCTCACTAATCAGTGTTAGACTAAAATAACATAACCCCAGCTTCCTGGTTTCTATCCGAAAAAAACCTGAAGAATGCATAAAAAACAAACAACAATATGCAAGTACCTTTAGAAGAACTCCACATTCTTAAGCATTGAAATGCACAATCCTTGCCACACTAGGTTCAAGAATATCAGCCTGGATGGCATAAGAGAGATATTTAATATGGTAACAAGTCAGGTGACAGAGAGAAGTTCCATCCTGACTGAGTTAACACCAGAGAGAGGTTTCCAGACAGATGATTTTTCATTACACACACGAAGGGTTCTCTTCATTTTGCATTTCCAATTCAGCTGCCTGAATGCCAAGAAACACATAATTTTAGTGCCTAAAATTAACATTGACTGCATTCTGTAGAAAAGCTGTACATACACCTACTTCTCTTTGATAACCACAGACCTGGCTGGTCTAGATAAAGGAAAAATGAGAATTGACACTGACCTAAACTCATAGCAAGGAAGGGCTGATGACACATAGCTGTTTGAACTGGGTATTACACAAGGGTTGCAACCCAAGGAACATTTGCAGCAAGGACACAGTTCCTAATACTGTTCCATAGAGAGGAAAATCTGGAGCCAGCCCAGAAACCTGGGTTTTCTTCAAGAAAAGCCCTGTCATTGTATCCTCAACTCCTAATTGCACGTACCCCCTGGGGCTACAGAGCGCAGCTGTAAGGAGGAGTGGCTGGAACTGCCAAGACAGATGTGAGGTTCGACTGTGAGGAATGAGGAATTCTCCGAGGCTGCAGGACACTGCCAGACTTGGCACACTCCCTGCTGAAGACAGTCAGGAAGTGGGATAGAACAGAGCAAGGCACAAGTTTTAAATGAACGCTCTCTTGTACCAGCTTGAGGCTTATGTAATTTTTACTTGCTTAAGGACTGGCTTGCATGGCAGGAGTTCAAAAGAACACAGAAAGAAGAAAACAAAAAAATTCAAAGAGAACATGCATTTTACAATATCAACAGTCTCAAAGCCTTTACAAGGTACAGTTGCTTTCCTCTGAGGGACAGCAGCATTTTCCCCTGAGCAATAGCACTTGCTGGATACTCTAGTGCTGTATTACAGCAGCATGCTAAAACAACTCACAGTGCACCCCCTTGACAGTGACATCCTTTGGATGCACCACACACTGTGGGTGGGACCTATGGAGATCGTGACAGTGACTTTTATCATATCTCTAGACGTGGCTTCAGGGAAGATGGTCCTTGCTTGCTATCATTTCCTACAGTAAAACCAGACAAAAAGCATAATTCTCAATGTACCTACAGTGAGTAAGCTGTGGGAAGGGGCGTTTCAGAAGAGGACAGTACTTGAGAAGTCTTACTTTTGTGACACAAAAGAACACAATACTTTACCAAAGAAAGGAGAAATCATGATAGCTTCAACATAAAAAAAAAAAAAAAAAAAAATCTAAGCGTAAGAAAAAGACTTAAAGGAAAAAAAAACAGAAAGAGTCTAGAAAGTCTTCAAAAGAGTTCAAGCTTGCTAGTATTGTTTCAGTGAAAAAACATGAAAAAGACCCACAGAGAAGACAAGCAATCTCAGCTCTTGTTGATTTCTACAGTCATGTGGCATTCAGTGACAAAGGAATATGGTCCCACCTGTACCTCAAAGCACGTGAAAACAGGTGTCAGATATTACATGAATCCAAAGTTCCATAGAGTTGATACTGCAATAAATTTGACCTATAAAATAATTTGAATGGTATTTTTCCATGGTTTGAAGCAATAAAATTGGCCTGTTTGTTTTTTTATCTAGAACTTTATTGCTTTACTGCATTTCATCTCCTATTTTGCATTTTCAGGCCACCGTGTTAAAATTCAGACCAGAACCTTTTACCTCTGCTGCTCAAAGCAGGAGGTATCAAAACAATCCCTTAAGGTGAAAATTAGCATCTTTGAATATTCAGATTTTGGTTTTTAACTTACAGGCTCACTATGGAGAAGATCTTGCTGAGAGAAAGCTGAGTCATGGAAGCAAGTTTTGCATTTTGTTATGAACACAGACAGCAAGGCTCAATGTTCTTGTCATCTCCTGCAGAAGTGGTATCTGCAGCCCAGAACTAGCTCATGTGAAAATCGTGCTGGTACAGGAAAGAAATATCACCTTATTAAGCAGAAGATTTACCATTCTGAACACACTGCTGGGCAGTCACAATTACAGGCATCTGCAGGCAGCCAGCCTGAAATAGATGCATTTGAATAGAGATCTTCAATTTGGATGGGTTTGGGAGGTTTATCATTTGCTCTGCTTGTTCTGTTTCAGTTTTTTTTAATTCACTACCGAAGTAGCACTGATGACAGAACAAATACCATGAGGAACCCCAAAGACCTGAAGCACACTGTGAGTTTTAGTTTGTTGTTTCATTGGTAAGCATGAATGACCCAATTCCTGGCTCCTGTAAATCATTTCACCCTGATAACCCCAATGGAAACTCTTCCAGGAGACAACACGGGCTGGGAACGCAGCCCACTGAATTCCTCACAGGGGTTCTCAATCCAGTAAAAACAAATGCTCAAGTAAGAAACTAGGTACCTGCACAGGCACATAGAACTGCACAGAACTCAAAAAAATGTCTATTAAAGTTGAATCATGAGTATCAACACAACTTTTAAAACTACAAGAAACTTTTTTCTGCTGTGTTAATATCAAGATCAAAGCAATGGGCTCAACTAAAATATCCATAAATAAATGACAAATTGTTCTCAAATCGAAATTTACCAAAGCCCAGTAAGAAAACTCTGGTTTAGTCTTATCTCAGGCCTGTGCTAGGGCAACTGTTTACTGTGACCCTTGATTAGAAACAATAAAGCTGGGCCATACTTATGGGTAAAAAACATACTCTTAGAGGCTAACAAAAATCCTTTTCATCAAGAACAAGTTCTGGATTAAATAGTCATCAGTATTATTCAGGCATATCACATTTGTCTGGGCACATATTTTTAATAACTTTCTTCTAATAATCCCCATCACTACATTCTCATTCTGTTCTTTACCACCTGGATGCTACCACAGTGCTGGTGACATGCTGGTGATATATTACATGAAGGATGAGTTTTGAATGAACAGCAGAAAAAAAAGGAGGCATACTGTTTAGCAGATTACTACAGACATTTAAATCTCAACTGATTAGAATGCTGCTTAACTGCTTTGAACATAAAGGTCTGCTCTGGCCAGTCACTATGAAATACGACTTCAAAGGAAGCATTCTGAAGTCATTTCAGTTTTACTAAAATGGAAATCTTCGCATATACAAATGGCATAGTAGAAAGTAGCAAAGTACAACTGAACACAACCAAACCCGGGGTGAACAGCAGGGCTCAGATTTTTGCATCAGTTATGAAAATACCAAAGTAGACTCCAAACACTGAGTACCCCTACTTACAGCATTATTTTAGCAACTAAAATATTCAAGCATCAACAGCTCAAATGAGTAAATCCAGCCTGAGAATGAGACCTTACAACTGCATATTAAAAAGACATTTTCAACTTGTAAAAATGGTTATATGAGACTAGAGCTGTCAAGGGAAGTCTTTGGGACCCTTTAGTATCACATAACAAACCCTGGGAATGTGTGATTATTGAAGGGCTTACATTCTCTCATAGCTGTTAGAAAACAGAAGGAAATGGTTTAGGCAGTACAGCAATTCTGGTGGATAGAAATTTTTTTCAAGCCTTTGAGGTAAGCAGGTCCCAGTTTCTACTGTACCTGTGATATCCTTAGCTCCATGCTGCATTGCCTAATGCAGTACTAGAGACCCTTACAGGATAGGGATTCATGCATTACAGTTTGTCAAGAAAAAATATTTATGAAAATTAAATATACAATGCTAAAAATAGTTTAAAGGAAGGCTTTAAAGACTTCAACTGAACACAGAAGTTTGGTTTAGTCTTCAAATTACTCTTTACCTTCGTAAAATACTTTCTGCAGAAAGATCTTTAAGATCTTGACATCACACAGTTTTTCTGAGATAAACTGTTATTTTTCAGCAATTGCAGAAACATCACTATCTAAAGAGTAAATTATTTGCTCAAGGTCTCTGAGATAAATGTCCAGCACACTGTCTGGTCCATGCCCATACCATTACTTCCCCTCTCTTTTCTCCCACAACTGCCAAATATAAAGATGAGACAGTTCTTAATAAGGCAAAGTTCGGCACGATTTTTTCTGAGACACCTGACTGGGGATGCTGCTGACAGAGAGAGAAACCCTATTTCTTTCACTTACCATTTTATTAGGAAGAGAAAACCCCACCACACCAAACCCTGAAGCAATTATCCAGCACATCAGGTACTGGACTGAATAATATAAAAGTTTTTTGCCATTTCACGAGGGTCGCGCATGACAGCTGAACCTAGCAGCAACACACATCAATTTCTGACAGGAATCGGGGAATCCAAGCAGCTATAACCACCTGAAGTTATGAATAATTACCGCACTAGGCTAATTTTGATCCCCAACAGAGCCATATCCAATTCGCGCAAACACTAGAGGGCAACAGCGTCGCGCACAACAACTCGGCGAGGAGAGCGAAAGGGAAAAGCCCAGCCGCTGAAGGGCTGGTGCGGGGACCGCGCCAGGCAGATGCTGAGTGCGCCGGGAAACAAGAAAAACAAACCCAAACCCCAAGAAACACCACAGAACAACTCCGCAAACGCTGCCTCCGCAGCGGGAGCCTCAGTGCCGGGCAGCCGCCCCGTCCCGCCGCGCTCCCAGCCCGGGCGGTGGCCGCAGCGGAGCGGGAGCCTGAGGGCGGCTCGGGCACAACTTTGCCGGGGGCACGGCGCCGGCGAGCACCGAGTTGTGCGG
>VZSE01004138.1:107813-429066 GCA_013398275.1 Promerops cafer | reverse complement strand
GCCGCGCCGCCTCCCACATCGCCCGCCCTCCTCCGAGGCTCGGCTGGGCCGGGGGTGGCTCCGGCCCCGGGCCCGGGCCCTCCGGCTGCTCCCGCCCTCAGCGACCCGCGGGGTCCGCCCCTCACGGCACCTGCGGCGCCCCCTCCCACACGAGGGCCGCTGCTCCCTCAGTTGAGGAATTCTTAGTCCCCGTCTTAAATAAAGTATGATTTAATTTTTCTTTTCGCTCCTCCGAAACCGATTTAGGAAGCCCCTGCTGCAGACGCGCTGAGGGAAGTTCAACTCACACCCTCCCGCCAAATCCCTCGCTGTCGGTGCAGCTTTAGGTATGGCCGATCTCTGAGCCGGTCTAGAGGTAGCGCACAGGGGCGGAAATTCCGTGAGATCAATTACATTTTGTCAAGACAATGTAGGGTTAAAATCTTGAGAGAATGCCAGTTACTGTGTTTGCAGCCTCGCTGCTTTTCGTTATTGAATTTTCTAACCCTATGTTAAACACAGTTAGTCCCACTGTATTTTTCACTGATACCCTGCATCCCTCGCTCTGGAGATGGAGCTGCTCCATTACTGCAGGTGAGGGAGTTACGATTCCCTGTCTGAACTGCATTAGCTTTCACAAATGGGAAATAAAATTAATAAATTTTACAAGTGCCCCCTTGATCTAGCTAATTTACCTCGCAATTGCCTAGTGATTGTTAGCTCACCTAATGGCTGACAGTTCAATACATCGGATTAACTCCATCACTGGCTCTTGTCTGTCCAAACCTTCCTTTCCTTGACTAACTCAAGGCAAAAACTTAAAGGAGAAAAGCTACAGTCACCCGAACGTTCCTTTTCCAAACATCAGGAGAATTTACAGCTCTTAGTTCAGGAATACTGTTATTTACTTTCTCCTCTTTTTCTCCCTTTTATTCTCAAGACACACTAAATACCCCAAATTTTATTGTCTTCTAAGCTACAAAACAGTGCAAGGTCCATGAGCTAGACTTACAGTAGAAAAGAGAACTTGTCACAAGGGCTTACTATGTGTGAGGTTATTAATCTTTGGAATAGAGAGTCCATCTGAAATCCTGTTGCCCTCTCAGTATCCTACAGAAAGGGATTTTCTCCCAGATTGAGCTTCTCGACTGGGTGAATATCCTGATACAGTCTTGTTTTGGGGACTCTCTATTGCGACAGATTTTTCCTACAACAGGCTAGGAATCATGGGGTGGAAGTCAGCCACAAGTGACTGAAATTCTCGGCTGTGAGTTCAAACTCAGCATTTCCCTCCTACCCTTCTCTCTGAGCAGCTGGTTTTAGGTTATGGCTGGCCATCCCGGTCAGAAACGTGTCGGAGAGCGCTCGTCCTCGGAAGCACTTGGCTGCTCACAGAGACGTGCTAGACACCTCTCAGCTGAGGGCTGCAGCACTGCACGTCAGCAGCTGCAGCACCGAGCGCTTCTGGCAGGAATATTAACAGCTTTCATCTTTCTTGGTGCTACTTGTCAGGTTTTTTGCTCTTGAGCTGTCAGTGCAACGTGAACTGGGAGTGATGTCTTAGCCATTCTTTGAGCAATACATCTTAAGACACCGCTGACTGCGCTTCTGGCCAAGATTTCTGCCTGGCACACAGTACTTCACAAAAAAAATAGGAAAATGAGTAGTAAATCCAGACAAGAAATTAGGAAGGGGGAAAACCTACTGAACTGCAGGCAAAACACAGACACATCTAGACAGCTGCTAGTCTCCACCATGAGCTAAGGACTCAGCTTTCTGCCTTTGTTACTGCTGGCCTCTACACATGAATGCTCCCTTTCCCATTCATGTTTTTCTTCCAGCTCAAGTCTCCACGTGTATTATGTCCTTCTGCATCATCAGCAACCTCTCCTCCTCAAATGAACTGAATCCCACCTGTCTGAGGGTCTTACCAATTTCAGGCAATTACTGCAAAAGACAGTTCTAACCACTGCATGGTTCTACATGTGCAAATGAACTCTTGGTCCCACTGAAACCTGTGCAAAATTTGGTTATTTTTGGTATGGTGATCATTACTACAACTCCCAGCACAAACTGCTCATACAATGGACAGATTGATTATACTGCACATCAGAAAGGTCATTGTTTGGACCGTTACTTGTAATAGCAACACTTTTCCATTAATAAAGAAATACTTTATCCAGTCCTGCCATTTCCAAGTCTAGAAACATCTTTTAACCAAACACTCATTTTTATTCGTATTATTTTTGTTGGCATTTTCTTGCAGGAAGCCATTAAATTGAGATAGGTATTTGAAAACAAGGAGCATCAAGGCAATTGCTGGTTATTAGTCTTTTTGTGATTACTTTTTTAAAGCTATTACAAATGCTACTAGTCAAAAGGCAAACTTACTATAGATTTATAATGCTCTTTGTATTAATCAGAAACCTGTTAAACTGGGAAAGGTTTTCTTTACATGTTTCATCTATATAATGACGAGAAAAGTGTGGCCTAAAATTTAACAAATGCTTGTGGTCAAAAATGTAATCAGCTAAGAGGCTATCTCAGAGAAGAAAAAAAACCCCAACACTGTTCAAGTTTATAACTGAACTACATTTTTCCACTATTGTTATTACAATACTCTTCACTTGTGAAGTGTGTAATGACTATTCTGTAGCAAACAATACAGGAAGCCAGCCACACTTACGGATTTTCCCTATAAAGCCACTAGCTTTCAGATGGAAAACCCATTTATTGTTTCTTTTCATAACTTTCTATTTAGTTTTCAATACCTTAGCCTAAAAAATCGCACTATCTGCATATATTGCAGTAAAATCTTTCAAACCAGTAGAAGGAAGTTGCTAATTACATGCTGTGGGTGCTGACTGCTTGGCAGCAGAAAGGCAGTTTTATCTCCAGGCTTAGAATAAACTATTGCTATAAATATGTTTTGTTCCATGTTAATCAGGGTAAAAAGACAATTGTCATCTTTGTACAGTGATCAAATGGGCAGCTCTGGAATTCGAGAAGCTCAGGAATTCATTAGGTGTGTCTCTCATCAGTTGCAAACCCACCCTTTGCCCATGCCACGTGAAGTGTAAGACATCCATTAATGAGGAGGATTGAGCATTTTCTGTTGCAATTTACCAGGAAATTTGCTTATAAAAAGAGAGAAAAGACTCTTCCTTCCCAATATATCAGGTTCAGAGTTCCAAGTTAATAAATACACAAAAAAAAAATAGCAGCACTGATTCAGAATGTATTAATTTTAGTGAGTTGTTTTCAATGGATGTCAATTTGAGTGAAAGCTCCTTAGCAATATCGAAATTGTTTACAAGAAAGGGATAATGGGGATGGAAGAAAATTAAAAAGAAACCAAGTCTCTATAAGCACAATCAACAATCTGAAGCATCTTTGCCCTTTTAAAGAAAGTAATATGTAATTAAAACTTCTGTTAAAAATTGATTTTAGAATATATAATAAAATAGGGCTAAGAAGAATTTGTATTATTACCCTAAAATCAATTCATTTTCCACACCAATAACAAAGGAAAAGTTCTAAAATAGTCTTGTAATTTGCAAAGAGGGAAAACATTGAACTGCTATACCCAGCACTTCAGCTGAGCAATAATCCAAACAATTCCCAAAGCAGAATGTCATTCACAGTCAGCCGGAAAAATCATCATAGTTTCATCTTTCCTTTCCCTTAGCAGAAGTAACTCTGGAGAAAATGGGTAATTTAGCTGAGTTTTTGGGAGAAAAGCAGCATGCTTTAGCACTGCCTTCAACTTCCTCACACCCTTCCCTTTCTTCTATAGAAAAAAAATCCCTCCTGCCTTCTGTGCTCCTGAATACACGGCACCTAAAGCACAGCCCCGCTTCCCTGTGGCAACAAACAAAGAGCAATAACCAGAGGAGTTTGCACAGGAGTGGGAAGCCACTCAGCATGCAAGGTAACGCTGCAGGATCAATGACATGACTGTCTGCTCCAAGCTGAGAGCTCATCAGCTGGGAATCACTGAGGTGAGAAAGGACTCGGGGACCAGTCAAAGTTAGGGAGTGTCTGTCAGCTGCCAAAGTGATGTGTCTGGAAAATACTGCAGGCAGTGCTCAGAGAGGAAAAGAGGTGGGTATATGGAAGTGGTGATGCTATTTCATATGGCTGAGGTACACGCTCACTTGGAAGGCTGGTCAAAGCTCAGTGAAAGCGATTCCACGTGGAAGAGGTGAAGAGAAGAGCTGTTCCCATGATCATGTGAATACACAGCCTGTCCCACGGCAGTCGAGGTTGAGAGGTGATATAGCTGCAGCACTCGAGGGGGAGACATCAATATGCAGTGGTAGCTCAGAAGTATTTAAGAAAAAGAGATTTTTGGCATAATAATGATTGGGTAAAACTGGTGCAGAAAGTTAGGATGGAAATTAGAGGAAGCTCTTAAATGACAAGAGTGAAGCAGACCCGTTCTGTGAATAGTGAGAGCAAAAAGCATGGTTAACTTTGAGATGGAGCTTGAGTGACCATCAGACATTGTTCATCACTGTGCTGGACTGGCCCTGATGGCTTAAGAGCATCTATCAATCAGTGACCCCAGAGTTTTTATAGTGCTGGGAGATCAAACCCAACAAGAACACAAATAAATCCTCATCACTGATGTTGAAGCTGCTATCGACTGTTTCAGCTGTGGTGGTTTGTTTGTCACACTGGCTGTTTGAGGCTTTCTGTAGGCTCTAGAGAAGAGGAGCACCTGCACTCTATTCACATGAATATGAACATCTCCTCACAAGTCATCATTTTTTAATGAAAGCCTGTATTCTGGAACATAAGATGTTAGCCTCCAGGGAAACATATCAGCTTGTCATCTGTCCCACAAGTCAACAGGTAAAGAAAAAAAGGGTGAAATTGTTTTCTTTCCTGCTAGAATTAATTTGAATACCAGATCTTTCTGCTTATTAATATTTCAGTTCTCACCAAACATGAAATGGATTGAAATATCAGATAAGCTGGTAGAACTCTTATGTTTGTCATATATTATTTTGATTTAAATATAAGAAATTATGTCAATAGGTTGCCCATATGTAATTGTGCACCATGCACAGAGATCTTAATTACCCTGTTCATCAATATTCATGATAGCCCATATTATCCAGGGTGTTATCCTATATTGTTATATGTGATGCCACATGAATACCATATGGGAGAGGGATTTAAAAAAGGTTACAGGCTAATAAGTGTATTTTATTCCACTCAGAAAACTCAAGAGAAACAGTTCTTTTCAAAGATCCAGAGACTGTAATTACATGCAAAATGTTAAGTCACCTAAAAGGCAAATGCTAACCCAGACGGACTGAAGTTTAAAATTAAAAGCTAAAACTTCCTATTGTTATTAGTGCCCCACTGCACTAGATATTGTGCAAATATATGAAAAAGGTGACTCCCATCACAAGGAGTTTAATTCTACCTTTCAGCTTGGTTGTTCTAGAGCAGAAATTGTAGTAGGTTTAAGCTAGCAGCTGGTGGTCATATAATAGCAGTGAATTATAACGCTTTATAATGCCACAAATTTTGTATGTAATTCCCTGTGAAGTTTCCTAGGAGCTGTGCCTAGAAAATGCTGCTTTGGCATGTCAGCCTTACCACTTAATTTCATTTACCCATTGTGTGCCACAGCCCTTGCACACTGTGCCTGCTCCTGGGCCACGAACTCCACAGGACAGGGCACAGAGGCAGCTGGACAACTCAGGGGACTCACATGAAATCTGGATGCAGCTCCCAGGTAGCCCACCACCTGCTTCGGAAGTGTCACAGGCATCTGTGATTACGTGGAGGTGTGAACAGGAAGGGATGCTCCTGCCATCCTTCGGTGCAGCAGGGGGAGCACAGCCGGTATCTCTGGCACACCACCACGACGGGGATGCTGTAACTACTCACAGCGCCTACAACTCGACTTGTAACTGTCTCAGTAGTGTTGGAAGACTTGATTCTGCAAACGACTCAAGTGCCACTGGACTGTACACACAGGAGATCAGAGGCCTGGGCACAGGAGGCTCTGGGAAGGCTGAGCCACACTGAGTTCAGAGACAAGGCCCAAGGTCAGCATGAGTGAGCACCACAGCCAGCAAAGAACTAGGGAGCTGGGATTTCTGCTGAGGAGCTGCTCCCTCAGTCCACTTTTGAGGCTGGTGTTTTTCACTGAGGGGCACAATCAGAACTTCTCAATTCATACAGAACACTGTTAGTTAATTCTTTTCTAGAATTAGTATTTTGCTCTTCTAAACACTATTTGCTGTTTGAAGCAGACTGCAGACTGATGGAGGTGCATGTTTTGCCTGTAGCAAAGCAGCATTCTCCTTCTTTATCTTAACACTGCGATGTTTCTCCTCTTTGACATAAAGAGTGTCCAAAGCACTCTAATCCCATCCACACCCAGTACAAACAGAACAATCAAGGAATGATTTATGCACGCTTGACTGCACTCTGTATCTTATTAGATGAAGATGAATTACTGTGCTGGACAGGGACACATTCTCCTGAAAAATCCATCCTTGTAGATTCTGGTGGTCAATCTCATGCCTTGTGCAAATGTATTTTAGCATGCTATTGCCATTTTCCTCTTGGTGATGCCACACACAGCAGAGTGGCCCTGGCAAACTAATGAGGGGGGTTCCCTTGCTAGCAGACTGCCATAGCTGCAAGACACAGCTCCAGCCCATCACTTCCAAATGACTCTGCTCTTGTGTCCTACAACAGGTGTCATTTCCCAGCTTCTGCCACGTGCTGATAACGTTATTTAAACAAAAGATTGAATCCTCTCCCTCTTTCCTTCCATCATCCAATTGTATGCACTGCACTCTCTGCCTTCGTAGCCACTTCTGAGACAAGTCTGTCCATTTATACACAGAGCAAGAATTTAACTTTGTTGATACTGGACAGAAAGCAGGTCTGCATCTTGTGAGAAATTTTATGCAAGGCTATGGTATGGAACTGATGCTTTCTTCTAGGGAAAAATCTGTTTCAAAACCCATGAATTGTTGATACATGTTCAGCTGCTATCAGAAAAAGCCCAATACAGTTTGTCCTTAAGTCACTGGACAGGTACATTGGCCATTGCTCGAACCAACAAAGCAGTAAATTAACAACAAATAAGCTAATTTTTCCCATTCTCCTTCCATTTTCTTCAGCTTTTGGTATGAACTAATCAAACTCAAATTTAATTTGTCTCCACCCAAAGTATCTTACTCTCTACCCACATAAACACTGAATAAAATCAATTTTCAAGCTCCTTCTTCCGAAGGTAACCCCGTGACAGCACTCCAGTGATACAAGCTGCCTTGCAGTTTTTAATAAATCAGTCTTTACAAAAGCATTTCTAGAACTCCTCTTCCAGAACAGGCAGCATAATGAAGAACGTCCCTACCTCTTAGTCTCAGACTGGAACATTAAAATACTTTTCAACAGTTTAATTTCTCTGTGAGATTTTTTAATTACAGTCTGTGTTCTTATTTTACCCAGTACAGCTTTGCTTGCAGGAGGCCATACCCTGTGATTTCAGGGCCACAGCTATCAGGTACCTGCTCAGTTCCTGCATCCCAGCTAAGATACCAGAAAAAACCACCTGTGGTGATGCTGGGTGCTTTCCTTGCTGCAGGCATCCATTGGGCTCTGAACTGAGAAGTCTCACTTCACAAAAGCCACTGAACAGCAATTAAGAAAGGTTTATTATGAATCCCCTCTGCATACAAAGCTATCACTGACCTTAGAGAATTTTTTGCATTACAGGACCAGGTCTCAGATAGTGGTGATGTCCGACTGGTGTGGACATAAGCCAGCTTCAAACATCACCTCTACAAGCAAAAAGAGGGTAATGATGCCTGTAAGACACACAGTTGTACAGGTTTTTCCTTTAAAAACAAGGAATTGCATCCCTTTTCCCAGCCTTCAAATAAAAAGAACAATACTTTTCCATATCATTGTAAGGCTGCACTCCCCACATGATCTAACAAGAGCAATGCCAACTCCTGTATGCTTCGAAGGACCATTGCACAGAAAATGTCCCCCTGTTCTGCAGTAGATGTTCCCTAGTGCAACGTTTTTTCTTTCAGCCTTAATTGAATTTTGCAGCATTTGCTTGTACATGTTGTTGTTGTCCATATAGGCTTTTCCTTACTCTCTCTCTTTTTCATTTTTTTAATTAGACGTGCCATTTACAAATTGCCTTCCACCAGGTCAAAGAATAGAAGAATAGAAATCCAACTTTACAATAACAAGTGGCAATTCAAATTGTTAAATCAAGCCAAGAGTCAGTATAATGCAATGTTAATTTTCATAGGGTAGACAGAATATGAAATATTTTTATATCCCTAGTCATTAACAGAGTACATTAGGTTTATGTTTTGAAATCAGATTGTTACCAAGAGCTTCATGTTGAAAACTATTTTATGAAGCTAAGAAAGGAAAAATCTGAGACTTACTGGGGAGCTGGGAAATTGTCACCATGTTGAACACACTGTTATTCCTGCCCTGAACTGGCAGCTTGGGCAGTATTGCTATAGGAGAACTGGGAGAAGCTAAATCACATGAACCCTCCTGCCATCTCATGCTCAGATGGCTGTGGACAAAATAGATATTTAAATTATAGTGCCTGTTCAGTTAAACTCATTTCTTTCACTGCTGACCAGGAGCAGTAGGATTTCAGGAGCTATCTCTCCTCTTGTGCTGCTTGTAATTATACATTTCCTGAACTGCCATTTGTACTTTGCTGTGCACAAGAGGGAGAAGGGCTCTATCAGCTGGAGGGCTGGGTATACTCAGACTTTGTGTGGGCTCTCTGGTGGGTGCCTAGAGATCATTCAGTGCTCAGTGTCAGTACTGGAATCCAGCTTTATTCTCTTCCCTTTTCCAGCTGTGCTGGTATGCAGCCTCACAGGTGTAGACATGATGGAAAATGCAAAGCACAAGAAAAAGAACACAAATCAGAAAGGCCTCTGTGCTTGCAATGACGAGCTTTTGAGGTCACAGCATCTGATAATATTTTGTCCTTTACAAACTGGAACTACTGGCAAGAGCCTTAGAAACTCTTGTTGAGCTAAGAACAAACTGCACATACAACCAACCCTGTGGCAACCTGCATGCATGTGTTCATTGCTAACTTCCAGTTATGGGATCTGCTTTTCAGAAACCGGTCCTATTTTCTGGAAAACATCCTGAGATCCTTCCTCAACTGTTTTGTCTCTGTGGCTCATCAATTAGCCTCAACTGAATGAGATGAATGATTTCTACACTTTGTTTATCAAAAACCACATGACCCTTTCTTTGATCCTATTACAAGACAGCAGCATTACTGGGATAAAGTGTCTTTGTTCAAAAATGTTCATAATGTGCACTTCTTCAACATTCATCAGTTACTGGCATCTCGCTTAATCAAAGTGAATAAAAACATCAGTATCATGTTTTTCACAAAGTTTGCACTTTGCAGTCACCCACACTTCCCAACAAATAATGAGCTCCCCCAACCTCATATTCCCAGGATTTTTATCCTTTTTTAGTTCTCTTTTTTTTAAGGTTTGGGTTTTTCTTTAGTTTTTATACAAAGTAGGGCACACAAAAAAAGACAACCTGGTCTGTCAAGTGGCTGAAAAACATCTACTAAGCCTTATCCAAATATTCCTACATAATGAAACCTCTCCTGTACTCCTGTCAGTCCATGAGACTGAAGTTCAAGTCTTAAAGACTCATTTTCAATATCTCCTCACGTAGTAGAAATCCAGGAAGAGATTTCTTTTGAGAATAAGCACAGCCTATGTCCATGTTGCTGCTGAATTTAATTTACCTCTATGAGAAATAACTGCTTTGCTTTGTGGGAATTGCAAATAGTAGAATATATTAGTTTTCTATTTTTCTATTCCTCTTTTAAATGAAGGCAGTAAGACTCAAAAATATGAAGCTTGGACACAGATGTAAAGGGACATAAATCAACAAGAGTAAGCAAAGCCCAGAACAGCAGGGATCCAGTGTCACTGGATCTGTTCCATGAAACTGGATGCTACTGCTGGGACAGGCTGGGTGAAGGGACTGAAGTGGATAAACTCAAAGTGGGGGAATCCATAATGAGCCTTGGGAGCTGTAAGAAGATTGATAAAAAACGTGCTGGACGGAAGTTGTTGCTATGGTTCTCTTGTTGTCTATCACACCAGTTGGGCACATTTATCTTTGCTGCCTCCTCCTCTGACACACAAATGACCTCCACTGAGACCCCCCTGTACATAAACGGAGCCCAAGGCACAGAGGCAATGGGCACACACTGAAAGGCAGGAGGTTCCCCCATTTTTCACTGTGGGGGTGACTGAGCACTGGCACAGGCTGCCCAGATAGGCTGTAGAGTGTCCCTCCCTGGAGCTGTACAAAACCATTTGGAAATGTTGCTGGGCTGCTGCTGTGACCCAGCTGGAGCAGGGGGGCTGGATGAGATGACCCCCAGAGTACCCTTCCAGCCTCAGCCATTCAGCGATTCCGCGACACCAAAGGATTTCACTCTACACTTGCTGCTGCTGTGTGGGTGTTGTGTCACAAATGCCTTAAACTCAACTTCTGTACATTCTCAAAAGTCACTGGTGAGATAATTGTTTGACTTGCTTGACTTCCTTGAGGACAAATTAGATTGTCCTCATATATGCTTTACCTTTCCTTACATTATTATCTTGCTCCCGTAGACCTTGTTCAATGAGGCAAAAACCCTGTGATTTTAATGACAATATTGCCATAGTTACTGTAGGACCGTGCCCTAGAAAATCATCAAACTTTTCTCTTCTTTTTTTGTAATTGCCATTTTAGAGGCAAATTACCTGCAGTGCTTACCTGCAGTTTATTTATGCTTCAGAGTGCAGGAATACACAACTTGCAGCTCTTTGACTGCAAAGCCCTTCACCCTGCTGATAGCTGCTATGATTGAAACCCAAGCCCTGATGTTCCTAACACACACTTGAAATTAGCCTGGTGCTTTGTGAGCAGCCATCCATCCTCTCTGCTCTCAGGTACAGCTGGAGGGGCCTCTGCTGTGCCAACCTGACAGCTCTAGCCAGCCTTGGCAGCCTCTGAGTTTTACAAGCTGCTTTGCTTTAAAAGTGGGCTGTGATGCTGGGACCAGCATAAGTACAAAATATGTTACCATCAGATATACAAACAAATCTCTGAGGCACGGGAGATGTTCTTACAAGAATGTTCTGCTCTGCTTGGTTCAGTCTTCTTGGTCTGAGACTTTTGGACTACACCAGAACTGGAGAGAATTCAAAAGTTGGAAAAATAAATCTCTTCTCAGAGGTACTTGCTGTCATTTTCAACAAAAACTTAATTAGTTTTCTCTCCCTGTGACCAAAAAGCATGTCTTTTCTATTGTCGGACTGGGAAGAATTATGAAACTTAAGCAAAAGTACATGTCGTGATGCTAATGAAGCTCTGCCTTAGTTTCAATCCACTCTCTGCAGAAGCAATCAGAGTAAATCACACTCAGTAAAAATTACCCACACCCAGAAAACCTAAACCAGCCCAAAATCTTATTTTCTCCTATCCTTGAGGAACTAAAGGAAAGAGTAAAAAATGAAGAGGATTTTTACTGTCTCTTGACCTCTAGAACACATAAAAATAAATATGTAAATAATATTTAACTTGAAGTTGATTACTCTTTTCCTCTGGTTGATACTTGACTTATGCTCAAGAAGAGCAGCCAGAAGAAATGTCTGCTACAGAAAAGGAAATTACTACAATGGTGGTTTTTTTTCATGAATACTTAAGAGAGTCTTTGTTCATGTTCATGAACTATGTATCTCCTTAAAAATAATTTATTTCATGTCATGGTTTTTGGAGAATATCTGTGGAAACACTACACATGGGGATGCAGCTGTGAAATAACTCCTGCTTTTTCTAAGCCAGTTTGAGATAATTAGGTGGAGGAATAGCTATTGCAATTGTTTTTATTTTTAATATAGAAAGAGAGATGTACACTTGATTTAAGATACGAACCAGAGGATGCTGAGGTAGGCAACTCAGTGTTAAGTCAGTATAGAAAACTTTAGGAAATATCATCTTTGTATGTCCACGTACTTTCACGCCATGCATAGAATTTAAATAATTTCTTATATTCATATGGTAAATATGTGCATGGTGATAATTCCTATATTGCACAGAATTTTACCTTTCCAGCTTGACAGCATGTTGGGATGGCTTCCTTCTAAGAGCAAGTGGGGATGGTGTCTAAATTGCTCTGAATGTGTAGAGGGGAAAAAAGAGAGGAATAACATCTGCAAACTTCATTATGATGACAGATGTGGAAGGCTGGTGATTTATGCATGTAGTCAGGGTTGCCTCTAAGGTAGGATCTATCTCCTGCAGGCTGCAAGAACAAGGCACAGGCACTTAGCAGGAAACAGAGCAGAACATGTGACCACTGAAATGAAGTTGTGTGTGGATGCCTTAATTGTCTTACCCCTACTGAATATGACAGCAAACATTCTACAAGTAACAAGCTGATGAAAAGCTCATGTTTAAACTCAAAACAAGGCTGGAGTTAACAAAATATCTTGGTGTAGAAATGTTTGAACATTTTATCCTAATATTTATTGCCAAAATTATTGCCTGTAAGCCCTTGACACTGAACCTCTTCACTTTGTTAACTGCTTGACAAACACAGAACAAAACCGACTGTGTCTGCTGAAGAATGCAAATATCAGGGAAGAGATAAATACAGACACACCAAGGGCGGGCAAAGAAACCTGTCTGAAGTATTTCTAATGTTTCCAGGCAGTGCAGGCAAAATTAAGGGCAAAATAACTGAAGAGGATGAGATAGGATGATCAGAGAAGCTGGAGAACTCTGGGTTAAGGAAGTTAAGGTGAGGATCAGGGGGCTTCTGAAGAGCAGTGAGAAGCTGGACAGAATTTATGAATATGGAAGGGATCTCAGTAATGCCCTCCTTGCTCACTAAACCAGTCAGAAATTAAGATGCTCTGACATACACTGACATTTATCTCCTTCCACTGTTCTGATTAAAATTAGTCTACAGTTACTTGTAGCTTTGCAATGTGTTGAAATGAAGAAGGAAAAAAAGTACTTTTTAGAGCAGTTAATTTGGAAATAAATGAGCTTCTTCACAGATCAGAAAATATGTACATAGCAGAACCTCATTGATTTATACCAGCATGTAAGAAAGAGCAAAGGACAGTGAAACATTACTCCTCACATAATTGCAAAGCTATATCCCAATCAAAAGCAATCAAAGCCAAGAGAAAAAAAGAGTATGAAAACAATTCTGTTCTGAAGGATCTTCTTTTAAAAGATTTTTTTTAAAGGAAGGTAGAAACAAAACAGCTTGGGGTTCCAGAAAGTAGCTTTCAACACAGAGTTCATTCAAGGAAGCTGGCATTTTTCCACTGACTTCAGCAGGAGCCTTTCAAACCTAGAAGGTAGCACAGGCCACCTGGAATAAGTCAGCTGTGCCTCGGGGATGATGCAGAAGGTTGGATAAATCTCTGGACTAGGCATGGGCTCTTGCCTGAGGAACAGGGATCTTGACCCTGCCAGGTCCAGCCTGAGAGAAGAGAAAAGCACTCCAACCAAAACACATATCCTTGTGTAGTTCTGAGGGCTTCACTTTCCAAACCAGAAGAAAATAAGGGAGAGATGGAATGGGAAGAAAATTCATGCAGAAAAATATGGTTAAAACTTGTTCAAAATCAAAGCCGTCCTATGAAAAAGGAAGAGAGCTTCAGGCAACTTTTGGTTTGGTAAAGAAATAAAGGCAATGATAAAAACAAAGCCTACCTGTAAATCTAGGGATGGAATAAATGAGATAGACACCAGCAGAAATTACAGGTTAGAGTACAGGAAGTTCATATGGCTTGCTAAAGACATAAAGACTCAAATCCATGATGACCAGAGACAAATACCTACAGCTGTTACGAGAGATATAGAAGAGCTGAAACTACTTCATAAATATTCATAGAACTGAAAAAACCAGGACACTGCACCTGTATCCTGTGAAAACAGGTGCTCTCCAGCCTACCACTTGTAAAGAGGCTGCTAAACCACAGCCATGGGGGATGCATGCTTTTAAGTCAGGCAATCTTGATTATTTCTACCCTGTAGCCTAAAACGTTGGGTCAGCAAACTTTACTGATTAAAATTTTTTTAATACATCTTGGAATACCAGGGCACTGAGAGAACACTTAGGTACCAAAGTCTTGTGCCAATATTTAAAACCTTCTGTATGGTACTCTCTGCAAATGGAGTAAATTCATAAGGAAAGCACAGTGTGGGCAAAATCAAAGTGATTGTGATTCAGTGTGGGAGAAAAGGAGAGAGGTAAATGTGTGCATCTGGCCTGACATATGTTTTGGCTCAGCTCTGTGAAAGGAAAAAGATACATCCTGTAAAGAAATGTCACAAAGAACAAGTGATAAATAATGAATAAAGATTCTGCTTTGTTTGTTTATAGAATATCAAGAGCATCCTGCTAGGTGCATTTTCAATTATCATTCATTCTGCACAGCCCTACTGTGATTGCTTTAACCTTGATTTTAAGACAGCAGTAACAGTAATGTGCAAACATATTGGTACAGCCACAGTAGCAAGGCAAAAATGGTGAAAAGTGTATTTATAAAGCAGTAAAATCACATTAAAACTGCTATGCAATAAAAACTACATTGTAGCAGCATCTGGGAAAAGGGTATTCACAAACCAATAATATCCTATTAAAACTAATGTGCAATAAAAGCAGATCACAGCAGAATTTCTAACAGTCTTCAGACCAGGGCTCTGGAAATGGGTTTTTGACCTTTCCCAGTACTGCTGGCTCCAACTCAGCTCTTGGGGCACTGCTCAGGAAGCACCCAGGACACAGCTCAGGTTAAGTCACCAGGTTTTTTTTCCCCATTAATCAAACAAACTCACAGATGTGGTGAGTTAACCAATTATGCAGCAAGTAACCTTCTTAAAAAGGACACCTGAATCTAATTAAACTATCCTGATGAAGAAAAGACTGAAAAGATGTGTCTGCTTCAAAATAGATTTTTTCAAATAGCACATGGCTGTATTTTCACAAATGTTATGCTCCTGCACCCAAACTGCAGTGAGAATAACTGCATTTGAGAATAAATAATGGGATATTTTTGAATAACTGACCTTGCTTACAGTTTGAACCACCTTTGTTGAATCTCTGATTTTTCCCTATGGAAGCTGTAATCTAAAATCCACCCAAGTTCATTGGAGTTTTTGCATGTCAGTGAGCAAATGTCAAACTCCCCACTGCTCAAGTCCTGTTACACTAAGGGAACCTGATACAGAAAAGCAAGAAAAAATATAAGGTAAACATTGGAAAGTGAAATTAATGTTTGTCAGGGCTGTGGTGGCTTAAATTCAGAGGCTACTCTGCAATTGTAAACAAACCTTCCTCAAGGTAAGCAGCACAGGCAAAGCCATCAGGGAACAACAAAGCTCCCGAAATGTGCTCAGGAGACAAAATAACAGCAAAAAAAGAGAAATGTTGTGATGCAAGTGTAATTCTGCGGTGACATGGAGATAGAATGGAAGCTGCTGGGAGACCAAGCAGGTACCAGATGAATTATTCCATTAGGGCCAACATTCCACTGTCATCCACCTCTCCTGTGTCTCCAGGGAGTTACTGGGGGTGCTGATGAACAACACCCTGCAGGACATGGGACAGACAGGGGGCTCACAACCACCCTGCTGACTGACACCACCACAGGAGCAGGGTCTGACTGGGTGTTACTGCCCCTGAGGGGACCGGGACAGGGCTCCTCACTCCTGCATCCCACAGAAACAAATGAACAAGGGTACCTTTCTCTGAAAGGCTCCCAGAATCCCACGTAACAAGTTTGTCCTCTTCACCTAAGGACACTTTTGCCAGATTTCTTGAGCAAAATTCACCACTGCTTCTGCAGATGCATCATGCTCTTTGTTCTACTGGAGTTAATAACTACTGGGGACTATTTACCCGCTGTTAATGTCTTAGCCCAAACCAAACTCTGGAAATCCACACATACTCAGTATGCCATTATAAGATTCTTCACTTAATTCTCTACCAGAAACTCATCTCATGTACATCACATACATGAATGTGCTGGCCTCATGTTTTAAACATCTGAAAAAGCCAATTAGGCTTGTCACTGATCCCGTTGTTTCTTTCTTTTACGTTAAGGCTTCTTTATAGTTGAGATCCCTACATGGGATATGTCTCCAACAAAAATAACACAAAAACAAGGAGCTGAATTTTATTCCTCTTGTATAATGAGCTTCCAGTATGGTGCTTACAAAGACTCTGTTCTCATGTAAAGTAAGCAGGAGGGATTAAAAGAGTAAGGGCTGTATTTTATATTCACTTATCAGCTGTGGCTCAGCTCTTCCATGAACTGTATTATCTCATTAAAAAACCACTGACTGTCATGTTGCTCAGTCAGGATATACAGGGAGCTGCTGTTCTCTTCTGTGAGTGACAGGCATCACAAGAAATGTGGTGGGCTGAGAGACACGAGTGGCTGGGAAGCATAAATCCATAACAGCACAATGCAGTGGAAAAATATTCTTCCAGTGTGATTCCATTTATTTTGGCAGAGATTTAGATCAAAGTTCTTGGGACCAAAATTTGGTTTGGTTTCATTCTTTTTCCCCAGTGTAAAAAAAACCCCCAAAACCAACCAAACAAAAAATGCATAAATTGGAGATGCAGACAGGTCTTTTTTCACTGCAGGATAAGAACTGAACACAAGTTAGAGATAAGGACACACAGCACTCCAAAGCCTGAGCACTGACCTTGAACTTCCTGAGGACTAACATCTCTGCCAAGCTTAGCATAACAGGCTCCCTGGAATAATTTGGGCTGTGGCAGCCCCAGGTACAGAAACAACAACAAAAAAATTGTTTACATATTCATTTATTCTGCATTTTGTCAACTTAAGAAACCACAAGTCACAGATGAAATTTAAATCGCTTCCTTCATCTGAGACTGCCGATATCTAAGCAAACTTTTTCTTTGAGGAGAAGAAATAGATTTTGGGTGTTTGAGGGTGGCAGTTTTTATTTGGGCAGGCTGCTGATGTCTGCTTTTACCTGGATGTGAAGGTGCTTCCCAGTGAAGCCACAGGTGACCAGTCCATGGATGAGCCCTCGATGCACCACCCCAGAGTCTAACATGAAGCACGTGCCCAAGTGCCCCCCTGAACCGATGTATTTTAACAGCCTTTGGCTCAGGACATACTTCCCAGTTACAAGAGAGGTTGCAAACACAGAGCTGGAATGACATTTGAGTGGTTCTTTAAGTCAATTTGTGACCTGGTTTTTTTTCCACCAAGGACCAGGGAGTTTAGTGGTATGAAAGGCACACCAAGGATCTGGCATTTGCACATTCAGCCCCTTCTACTGCATCAGTGCATGTCTGCCTCAGTCTTACAGGAGAATGCTGGTGATTGCAATTCTTTACTATTGAGATGACTTCTACTTTATAACAGGAGAAGTTTTTTACTACAAAATGTGAAGTGGGGAGGAAGGAGGAAGTTTTCCATCAGAAGACAAAGAGAAATGATTGCTCTCCTTGCAGATTGAAGTACTAACTGGATACATTTAAAAGCCATGTAGTTCAGGCCTCTGCTTTTCCTAATTATTCCCCTTCTCATAGGAAAATCACAATGATTTGATTGAAAATAGTAATTAGGAAAGTTGCTGTTGTGTTTCCCATCATGAGCAATTAATCTCTATTTTCCTCACCCAGTAGGAGTGAGGAAACTCAGGGCTGCAGAAAGCCAGAGCATGGATTTCCAGGCACCAGAGAAAGCCAACATCAACCCGCTGCTGCCATCAGTCAGCTGCAACAGCTCAACCCTGCACCAGCTCCCTGCCCAGGGAATGACTGTATTTGGAACACAATGTATCCTAAAATTCCCTCTTTCTATATCCATATCATACTGTTGCTGCTGTCTAATTCTTTGACTAGCTTCACCTCAGGGCCTCTTTAATCACTAGCATTTCCAATTTTCTCTTGCTCATTGAGCCTGTGTGCTCAGGAATAATTTCCCCAGGGGAGATCTCTCTGCATTTTTTTTTTCAGGTTGATTCTCATTTTGCATTTCCAGTGCATATACTTTTCTCCCTAGGCACTATTTTATTCTTTTATGTCTCTATTCCTGTAGTGTTTATAGTACCTGTCACCTCAGTACCACCTACAAATTTTATTAATGTTCTTTTTCCCTCTTTCCAAAATGCAGCTTTTTTCAGTATTTATGATGAAGCATCTTTCCCTACCCATCCTTGCTCACAGAATAACAAGATCTCTTAAAACAATGACTTAAAGAAGTCATTTCATTTAATTGGAGAAATATCTCATTTATTTCCTTTACAAACTCGTTTATACTTGTCTGGTTCATAAATTTGAAAAGTTTACAACTGAAATATAGCACTATAATTAAATATTGTGAAGTCTGGAAAACAGGAACTGGTCCACACTGGTACCTGGTGGAGAAAATATGTTCAATTTTCGCTAGCAAGGCTCAGACACCCATGTCAATGGCAATGTAAAACCTAAATTTGACTGCTTTTCCCTAAAGGATGGATATTAAACAGGCCACATCATAACTTAGTATTTTCTACTTAGCTGACCTTTGCAGCCTACTGATACATTCCCACTCTTGGCAGTGCCTGACCCATACCTATGTTTTTCCATTAGGAGATTATTACAAGCAATGTTTTTCCTACAATCCTCCTGAAACTGTTCATACTGAACAACAGCACAGAACAATCACTTAAATCTATGCTAGGAGAATCGAGAGGCTTTATTTTCCTCTTGACTGTAGAAGAAATTGCTAAGGTTTGGCAAGCTGCTCCTTATGTAAATGCTTTCTTTTCTCATCACCAATACAATGTCACAGTTATTTAAGGGTTTTCTATGATGCCACGAAGAAACATATTTTGGTTGCACTTCAGAGACTGACAAGGATTATTTTTAAATTAGTAAACAATGCAGTGGAAAGGCTGCAAAGTAAAGACCCAGAAGGAGGAGATAAAAATCAGGTCTTTAGGGAGGTCCAGCTGGGACTATGGGGAGATGCCCTGAAATTTTTCCCTCCAGTGATTTCAAAACAGACAAAACTATCCAGAAGAAAATCACTTTTTCAATATCCCTGCAGCAAAAGGGAGCTGGTTGCTACAGAAAGAACAATGGAAACCTGAGAAATATGGAAAGTATCAGAACAAAAAGAGCTTTTAGGGAGGTGCTGCAGAAAGGTGGCCTTGCAATGTAATATTGCCTCTCTGTTACAGGTTTTAAAAATTAACAGCGCAAGTCACAGCCTACCACACACTCTGTAGGTAGACAGCACCCTACGGTATCCCATAAACATCAGCTTATTTCAGGAATAAATGTGCTGATAAATGCTACTCAAGAGCACAGAGACCCCTGTGGAAGTCAAACTAAATCAGAATTACAGTAATTAAGCTTTGTAGCCATAAGGGGGGGGGTATTTTTGTAAGGTCACTGCAGATAAACACAGAGAATAGCTTAGAAATGTTGTGCAGCTGTGGAAAAAACATTCCTACACTCCATCAGCTGAAGTTTTCTACAGAGCTTTCTACACAGTGTTTTCTACACAGCTGAAAAGACACCAGCCTTGTGTGGAAGCTGGCTAAGTGCTAAGCACTTTTCCATGTCCTTCCTGGATAAAAGCTGACAAAGAAAGCAATGAGAGTTGCAGACCTAACTGATCTCCTGTAACAAAGTTCTGCCTGACAGAGACAGAGAACAAACCATCTCTGGCTCTCCAGGAAGCATTATTAGTTAGGTGTAGGAGCTGCTGCCAGCAACATCCCAAAGTTCCCAGTGGGAAAAGCCCTTCAGTTGTGTCACAGGCCATGACAACCAAAGGAGTTAAGGGCACCTCACCTCCCTGGACATGACTGTGAACTTGGCACACCCTCAAAACGAAACTTAATTTTTATCCTTCCTCTTTAGCCAGATTTTTTCAAAAGGCTTTTGCCAGTTGTAAAGCAAAAGCATGTTCTACTGGAATAGAAGTCTAAAGTAGAAGTTTTGTGTACAGCCAGCAACACAGCAGTGCTGTACAAACACAACCAAATCCTGCACAGGTACAATACGCAGTGCCTATCAGCCCAGGGAGGTCATGGAAGTGCAGGTGAGCTCCAAGTGCCTTTCCACTGGCTCTGCTCTCACAAGAGTCTCACCACCTGTCTTCCCATGACAGGTGTGAATATATGAAGTCAGCTTGCAAACTTCTGATGAAATTAATGGGCTGTTTTATTCTGCTTCATGTGACCCAGAGTAATGTGTCTCCACGTACTGAATTATAAGTATGACCATAAAAGTTGGAGGGGATATTTCATTGTCTGAAACTTCTTTATTGCAACAGATCTACTGGTTTACAACCATGGCTTTATACTCACTATTACTCACTTCTCTTGTCCTACACAACTTTATTCTCCTGGAATAACAAGGGCTCTTAATCTTTCTATTGATAGACTTAAACGAGGAATCTCTCATCCCATGAAGGTAAGCTGGAACCCAATTACCCACTACTTGCCTCTGTGAGTGGGTAATAGGAGCCAGAGCCCTCTGAAATGTTCAATTAACACTTTAATAGGACTTCCCATAGGTAAAGCAGTGTGAAGAGAAGCAATCTTGTTACTATCTTTGTAAGGAGAGGAAGTATCATTACTCCAACATTACTAAAAGAAAAACTGAGGCCGAGAGAGCAAACCTTTCAAAAAAACAGATGCCTAAAGTTCAGGATTAAATTCAGAATTAGGTGATAACAATCACCTGATGATTACATTTCAGTATTTTCTAACCCAGCCTGCTTGTTTAGGTATCTGATGGTTTCTGTTTGGATTCTGTCATTTAGTTTGACTGCCTGTATTGTCGTTTTCCATTAAAATTGAATTACTCCTCGAACAAATAGTCACATTTCCAAACCCAAAATTGGTTTTCAGCCATTTAGACAAATGCTTATATATTGTGTTTGCCAACTGTGTGCACATTAGGCTTAGTAAAGTCATTCATTACACAGTGTGAAGAACAGAAGCAAAAGGATGGAAACACAGAAGACAGAATTTGTAACCCTCAAGTAAAACTGCAGTGCTAGTCCATATTTACACCTAATACTGGATTTCACCTAATGTCTTGAAAATATTCATGTCCCACCTTAAACACCTGTAAAAATTTATCTGTGTGAGTTTGCTAAAAATATACCTGTGTATTTATTTCCCTGTTCCTGGCCTCTTCCATGGGCATAAACTTCAAAGGGGTTACCCACTGTAGCACTAGTAATTTCAGTAGTGCTGCTGATTTGTAGCTCAGCTTGTAAGAATAATAAAAATATTCCTTAAGAAGTTTCCTCAGTGTTAAATGGATTAAGCTTGGATTAAGCTATCGGTTTATATTTCAACAATAAATTAATTTCAGTTTAAACTTCAGAGACAAATTAGAACTAATTTTATTTTATGAAAGGAAAAGCTCTAACACCTTTTCAAATCCAGACTTAATTTGCTTTTGATATATTAAACACAGATCGTGTTCACATTTTAATCTGGACTGTGCTAACTTGATGAAATTACATTAGATGCAATGGGGAAAATGTTCTAAGTGTGAATTATTGTAATGGTATTTTATTTGCTAAAAATGAAAGAAAGAAAGAAAGAAAGAAAGAATCAATCACAAAGCACTACCCTGATTTATGGATTCCCTGACAATTCAGTAGCCCATGAAATATTTTGGAAGTTAAGAGAGAGGTGTCTTGGCCAAGAAGGCACCACTTATCTCCCTCTGCTTTGGAGAACTTTGCTTTCTGCATCTGAATGCTGCCTCCACACCCCTCATGCACATTTACATTTCTGAGAACAGAGCATTTCTGAGCACTGAAGTGAGTTTCTCATGAAAATTATTGCTTTAAAAGGAAAATGTGCTATCTCATGTTTTCTGGCAAATGAGGTCTCCAGCCCACCCACCCTCTCTCCTTTCTCTAGTCATAATCCTTTTGGACAATATTTTCCTCTTCCCACATGTTCTGCACTGAAGCTGGTGATGCCATTCCCGATTCACTGCCATGGAAACCTAAAATTTTTTGTCTTTTCAATCTCCTTTCTGTCATGGCTCTTAGCTAAGACTAAATGGTCTGCAGGATGCTAATCACCTGGAATATAGTCCTGCTATTGACAATAACTATGTGTTCAAAAAAAAACCTGTTCTAGATCTGTTACCCACTTTTTAGGAGTATGCTGGTATGTGTGATGTTTGTCCTGGAAAAAGACTCCAGTTAGGTCGTTGTCCTGAATTATGCCCTACGAGACAGGAGTACATCAGCATCAGATGATGCAGGCAGTGTGTGGAATCCACTGCTGGGCCTTTGGCTGGTGCAGCTGGCCCACAGCAAGAGTCTGAGCCAGGCGAGATGCTTGGCTGAGGGCACTCAGAGGGAAAAGAAAAGGTGGTGACAGTAAGGCTGGAATCAAATGACTGCACAAATTCAGTTACCTCAGTAACACTCCTCCCTGGGCTGTGGAAGTGATGCCACAGGACTCAGATATCTAAGGAATCCTAAATTTGTTTGATATGTGGGGAGTGATGGGACAAGGATATAATTTCCCATCTAGTTCAGACAAGGCAATTGGGTCAATGACGCTTTCCCCCATCTGCCTCTCCTTGCCTTACCTCCAGTAGTCCCTCTGCCAAATTTGCCCTGGGTTACAATCTGTGCAAACAACCTGGAAATCAAGATGGGACTGCTGGCTGCAAATAATCCCAACAGGATGAGGAAGACTAGATAAATGTTGTTGAGGAGTGGCAGGTACTGCACAGCGTGGAGCTTGGCAGGACAGTGCAAGAGCTGCTGGTTAAACAGTCCATGCCCTGCCTTTGGACTGGGAATGAGTGCCCAGGAACTCCCTGAGTAATTACCTGGCTCATTATCTGCCAGGTATGGCTTTTCCTTCACGCTGCTGCACAGAGTGTTAGCTGAGGCTGGCAACACGAATGCTAATTGGGGCTAATATTTTATGTGAGCTGCAGAAAATACAAGCACTGAGATATAACCTGGATTTCATCCCCCGGCTCTCTCGGTGCCTGGCAGTTAGGAAGCAGCAGTCACTCACCTGTAGGCCATTAAATCTAACACAAGACTGGCTTCTCCAAGTACCTGAACAATTACTTCCATCAATCAAAAATTCTAAAGTTATTTCCTTGAGGTAAATAAACCCACTAGAATGAAAACTTTTGGAAGTGATAGAGATAATAACTGAACTGAGCTCTGATGACTAACGTGGCAGAGAGGGGGCTTTGCTTATGTGTGGAGCACTGTAACAGCCATAATTGCTAATGTCCTGTTGTCCTAACATAAAAGGCCATGGATTTTACAGAGACAGCAAAGCACAAGACAAAAAGCACAGAAATAAAACAAATGGTCTATGAGAATCATCTGTTGTCTGTGAGTAAATGGCTGGCAGCAATTCTGTTTGCTTACAATCTTGACAAGCATCTCCCCCTCTGACAGAGTAGCTAACGTGCCTTAGCAGTAGCTGCAGAAGTAGCCCAAAGTGATTAAATCTCACTCTTTCTTGCAGGAAATTGCCTGTGAGTCTTGTCTCACAGCTACATTATGTCTCATTATAAGTTCTGTCTTCTATATAGATTGGACTTCAGTTTAAGAGTCCCACGGAGCATCTGCTGTTTAAGGTTTCCTACCAATATGTTGCAGATACAGGAATATATTATATATACATTATTGGAAATCTGAACAGCTTTAATCACGTCTCAGGAACAGTTGCTCTGTAAATGGAAATGTCTTTGTTTTTATTTCTATGTTTTCTTTACTGGAACCAGAGATGCTGAGAGCTTCTTTTTGTCACTTTGCTCTTGAAGGTGGAGGCATTTTCTTAATTCAGTGAAGGTAAACACCTCCAACCTAAGACAGCTGAAGAAATCCCCATTTTTAAAGACAATATTAAAAACAAAAGGAGGTTCAAATTTAAAATGTCTAGTTAGTGTGCACCAAGTTTTCTAAGGTGACACAGGGGTCCACAACTCCTCAAACAAGTGGCAACTCTTACATACACTGAAATACTGAGCTTCTCTAAATTCTGAGAATGTGTAAAATTAAAAAAAAATAGAATCCATTTTTTTTTTTCAGTGAGGCACACCCCAAAATTCTATACGTAAATATACAGACAACTTTAAAATAGAAACCGCTTGGAAAAATATTTTACAATTTTTCCATATTTTACCACAGCTTTTATTCCTTTTGAATCTTAACCTTTTAATCACAAGCTGTCTAATCTGTCTTGCAGTGCTGGGTTAAAAAAAAGAGATTCTACCTTTCCAAAAGCCTTCTAGACAGACTGGCAATCTGATTCTGGACCAGACTGCATGGGATGGATCTTGTAGAGGAGGAAGGATTCCTGTCAGACAGCGTCTCAGTTCACCACCTCCAACAGCCACCACACAGTACTGAAGCTAAAAGAATGCTGCTGCTACCCTAGAAGGGATTTGGGAATTCAGGCTGTTCCTTAAGAGTACTTGGCAGGGCCACTTCTGCCTTGTGGTGTCAGCAACTATTAAGAGGGAAACCAACTGTCTCCAAGGAGCCCAAACCTGTCATTGTGCCACAGGCATGTTGTAAAGGAGCTGCAGCCCTGAAAATGGCCTTTTATGTGGCAATGGCACATTTTCTGCATCACAGAAAAGGCAGGGACTTTAACTCCCCCCACTAGCACTGTGCATTCCTGAACAGCCACCACAGCCAAAGAGGCTGCACCTGCTGGGGAGCTCCGTGATGCTTTTCTCCTAAAATACATTGCCTGGGAATTGTGAGGAATTACTGTACACTGATACTGCAGAAACAAGGGTTTGGAGCAAACTCCTATAGTAATAAGAACTTCTGCCTCAGATACTGAAAGGTTTAGCAATCAGATCTGTACTTGATCATTAGAGTACATTAGTAAATGTAACCATTCATTACTGTTGTATATGTTCTATACTTGTAGTGTACAGTAGAAAGAAGATACCTAAAGTCTTCTCCTAGGAGAAATGAAATCTGAAGGTTTAACATTTCTCCCTAAGGAAGCCTTCTGTAGAAAATGTCACCTGTTTTGGGGAACAGTAACTGCTGCATCCATTCTGTTCAGCAACTCGTATTTACCCTTGAAAAACAGTTTATCCAAAAGGACCATACTCACTCAGGTGAAATATGCTACAGATGTTCACAGGGATGAACACGACTGGATTTCACTTACAGAGAAGTCCTTTAACTCTATATTATGCCTTGATCATAATGAAAATGAAGTAATCAAAAGGAAGACCAGAAACCAGAGAGGAGAGGGCAGCATGGGGCAAACCCTATTCTTTCTTGCTGCCTGCGTGCAGAAGGTGCTGAACTCCATTACTGCACCTGCCTGGCACAGCCATTCCTACACAACTCCCTTTTCAGCAAGGATGATTAGAACTACAGCAGCTTCTACAGATCTCTCATGAAAACTTTATTCCAAGTCCTAGACAAGCACAGGAGAAACAGCCCTGCCCAAGAGGAATGGCAACGTGAAGAGATCAATGACAAGGCAGAAAGGTATTGTGTCCTACCTGAGTGGGGCACCAGGCAAACAGGAAATCTTCAGCTGAAACCTCTCATTCCCTTAGCAGCCTTATGACAGCTCCATGCCCAGGAACAATCCATAGTGCACTCCATGGAATATTCAGTATTCACTACTCTATCATACACTTCAGCAGAAAAATAACAGGTAGCCCCCCAGTGCTCCATCAGGAGTCTCTGCTATTCCTCTTACAAACCAGCTCTTGGGCAATTCTGGTCCCAGTTCTCCCCCTAGGCCCTGCCAAGGACAGGATCTTTCTTCACCTAAGTAAAGTGGAACAGAGAAAACCCAGAAAAAGAGAAGAGGGAAAGAAAATAAAATGCTTATTGGAACTTCTCAAAGCTGGTCCTTGTCTGAGCAATAAAAACATAGTGAAATAAACAGCACTTGGTGACAGACCTGTGCAACATCTCTGCCCATCTGCATTTCAATGCGACAGAGTGACATTCCCATCCCCGGTACTTCTGACAGAGCACAGCTGTAGTGCCGAGGGAAAGCTGGTGCTGCTTTGGAGCAGACACCATGTAGGTGGACAAGAGTAACCACCCTCCTGCTCTGCTGTCAATAAGCCTTTGCTAAAGAGCCACAGAAGAACAGTGTGCAGCACCAACACAGACATATTTAACATTTATTGACAGCTGTACAGAGCCGTGCTCGCACGCTCTGTGGTACCTTACGTGGAGGAAATCTGGCATTTCCTCAGCTACCTCCTACAGCTACAGCATCCCAAAAATCTCTGTAGGATTCCTGCCCCCCTTTCATTTGTCTCTCTGCTACTTTCTGTCAAAGCACCAAAATCAATAGTGGCACACTGATAGAACCCAAATTGCTTGGAAGATCCAGTACATGGTATCCAGTCAGTCAAGTGTGATGGATTTAATTCATGCAGCACTTATTATTCCCAAGCTTTGCTTGTCAACATGGAAAAAAAAGGATAGATCTGAAAAGCAATCAGGCAGTTTTCAGAAAGACAAATCTTGCAGTGGTTCCACTGGCTCCCCTACCTCCATTAGTTTATATTTTTTTCCTTCACTCTCATTTTTGTACTTTTCATCTCTCTAACACTGGCATCATAATAAAGGGCAGCTGTTGCCAACTGAAGTCTGTTAAATTTTCTGGCAATTTCTGTAGCACGGGCACTGAAGTTTTAACTAGAGCATGATGACACCATTCTCTAATGGGCAAACTGTCAATCCAATACGAGGAAGCATATTTAAAATACTGAGGATCCTACATGCTAACACACAGACCCTATTTGAGAGTTTGGGGCTACATTTTCAGGTGGCTTCCCTTTCTCACATATTTTGTGAGATCTCTATTTTGCTTTATATTTTTACAGTTAATGGCCTCATTTTGCAGGAAGAGCCCTGCATCTAAACCAAAGTTTTTTCATATGAGCAGTAAGGGCACTGTGAATCTTAAAGTTTGAGTGGGACTCCAGGGAAAACTTGAGAAGTCCATAGAACCCCTTAAATATTACTAGCCACAAAGAAACCATATCATTTTAGCACATTGTGGAGGCAGGCATCAGGTGAGGGCTGAACCAATTTTAAGAAATTGCCCTGGTTTTACTCTTCCCAAACATGTTCTTATGTGCAGTGATGGAAAGGGAATACCAAGGTGTATGGAGCCCTGAATCAGCCAATTTGTACTTCTCCTCATCAGCAAGTTGGTGTGGCTTAGCCTGCTCCCTTTTTTCTGGAACCTGGATTTCCAGAAGCTTGTCTTCAGCCACGAACAAGGAATTCCTTGTGTGCTGACCAACACACAACAGTACCAGAACACTGGGAGGTTCCCACTCCTCACATCAAGCACCAGTCCTAAGACCCAGCTGAGTTGGAGGCTGCCCTGGCTGGGCACCTCAGGTGAGAATCATTTCACCATGATTTAACCCCTGCCTGGTCAGGAACCACATTTTGCAGAGCCTCACTATTAAGTGGGGGTTCCAGGGTCACTACAGTGTGAAGGCAGCCATTGGAACCAGTGGCTTTCTAACATCCCTGCAAAGGTTGGTGCAGCTTTTGATTTTAAGCCAATTTTAGCAGTTTTTTTCCCCAAGTTCTCCAATGTAAGTGACATTGCACAATAGAAGTTTAAGAAGAATCCCATGCACCAGACATTCACCTTCACTGAGGTTTCAGGAGAAGTCCCTAGTTTTCACATTACTTCATCACTCAAGTTGTTCACGTGTTGAATGAGGGTATTAATTCCTGGTTTTGTCTGGTGCTAACAACAGGGTAATAAGCCTCATCTTGGAAGTATTAATCTGTGTTCATATGTCAGCTTTAGGTTTCCATCTGGTAATCTGACTCCCTGCTCCACACTCCCCTGTGGCTGAAGGCCAAGGCTGCAAAACTAACGTATGGCTACACCTGCATTGCCATCTGCTGCACAGCAAAGCCCTTCCAAGATCACAGTGGTGGGGCAGGAAGACAAAGAGAAAAACAACACTTTTGTACTGAAAATGAGAATTGTGTACCTGAATTTATATCATCACCATCAGTATTTATCATATATGCAGAGTCTAAGACATATACCTTCATTTACTGACAGGAAAAAAGGAGGTCTCTGACTTCAAAATCTTGGTAGTCATGGTCACAATTACTCCCCTCCTTTTTTGTCTCCCTTGGAAGGGCTGGAATCTCTCCCTGACAAGGCTGATGCCCCAGCAGAATGTACTTCACATGGATTTCACTAGCATGGCACATGTGAGTGACATACAGAGTTTGATTTTAATTTATGTGTAAAAACACAGGAAGGCTAGGGCAAAAAAACCCCAACTCTTTGTATTTTCTTTGAGTTTATATTTTGCTCTATTTTATTTCAGAGTAAGATTATACTAGAATGAAAACAAAATTAAGATATTATTCAGTGAGTCATGAAAACAGATGTTTTGAAATGGACAGGGATTAAAAGGCAAGACTATTTGTACTGCACTGGGGGACGATGATTAGTTTACATTTAGATGGCAAATAAAATACCAGAATCAATCATTCAGTTATCCTACCAAGGAGAATGAATGAATTTCTTTTTTTCAGAAATAAAATATTAGTAAATAGGTAAAGACCTAGTCCCAAACCTCCAGCATACCCAAAATATCTACTCTGAGTGAGGTTTCAGAGACGTCAAGGAAAGGGCTGCTATAATTTTACATACAAGTTTTTAAATTACTATGGTGATGCGTATTTGCAGAAAACTTAAAACCAAGTCTTCTCAACAAATTAGTAGAGGTTTCTGAGTTTTTTTTAACATGACTCCTAGGCTTAAGAGTGGAAGTTTCATGAATCAGGGTCATGAATAATTTCTGATTGTAAATAAAGGTAGACAGGCTACTGCTGGCATTAAGCCAGACTTCTCATCAGCTGTCTGAAACTCTGGATCTTCATGGAAACCCAGGCTAAAGGGCCCCAGTCCCTCCCACTGTTCCAGGACAGAAAGGTTATATTCAGCACTCTTCTTCAGCCAAGTACACCCACGATATTCCTGTTCCAAACCAAGTAACTGGTTACATCAGTGCTCCCACCTCACACACTTCAGCAAAAGAACACTTTCATGCTCTTCAATGAACATCACTGATAGCATCTCCTAATCTTCCTGATGATTTGCTGTAGGCACTGAACTTCCACACCATCCTCCCTCTGGCACAGGATGGTTCCTGAAGCATTTGTTTCAAGGGCTGGATGGTCTGGAGGTGACAGAGCTTGGGACTAGATGTGACTGGAGTCACCTCAGGCTGTACAGAGAGGACTCAAGGCTATCCCGGCCTCTGAACACTGACGTGTTTTTGTACCACAATCACCCAAACCTCATGACCTTGCACCTCTCCACCACCCAGCACCATTGCTACATGCACCAGGAACACAGAAATTATTCCCAACAGAGAACAAAAAAATCACATCACTGAAAACCACCGGGGGAACTTCAGTCTGCACTAAGAATAGGCATCCTGAAAATCTGCATCCTGTTAGTTCTATTAAGAACCCAGTGTTCAAGTCAGTATTGACCTATTAATTATGTGTCAATAATTCATATGGAAGCATGCTCAGCTCCTTAAATGCAAGGTGAGATCAATGGAAGGGAGATCAGAAATGGGTCTCAAAACCACAAACACTTATTTTCCACAGCCACAGGGAGAAAATACGCTCTCAAGCCAAAACCAGGATCCAAAGCTGAACATTTGCTACTGCTTCAATTTCGTCTTTGCTCTCCAGAACAAACTTAGTGACCAAACGGAGGTTACAGGCACCTACTCCATGACGGTGTTATTAGTTGGTTCTTACAAAAATCCCGTTTTCTTTTTGCAGCTCTTGCCTGGTTTCTGCCAAAGGCTGTCCCTGCACTCTGGCCCTGCCGAGCCCGCAGCCAGACAGGCTGAGACAATAGCTCCAAAGGAGGTGTGACTGCCCGCCCACTGCCGAGTTGCTCACTTCGGAGCCTGGATGTGTTCATTTACATGCTAAGGCTATTAACGAGTAAGCAAAACACAAATGGAGTTGGTTTTTTTAAGGCAGCTGCGCTTGTTTGGGGATTTTGACAGTGAAGACACACAAGACAAAACAAAACCCAGCATAGAAAACAAAACCAACCCAGATGTCCTGTGGCAGCTTAGAGGAATTAAGGAAAGAGAAGGGAAAAAAAAAAAAAAAGGAACAGAAAAGAAAAAAGTGTTTTCTAAACTGCTGCTTCGGAGCTTTTATCTAGATTTAACGGATACATTAATTCAATTGACGTGCAGTTTAACCAGCCGACAACACATGAATACCTCCCACAAATGGTAGGATTTGCCTTCTTTCCCCCTGCAGAGATATTACCACAGATGTGAGCTTTTTCCTTCTGCTCTTTTCCTTCCCCCATCCCTCTCTTTGTCATATTTTAGCAAATAATGAAATGTACCACATGTCTCCCAACACGCAGGCATGGCAGCACTGAAATGAGCTGCTCCCGGCCCCACACTGCAGTTTCTTCCTTAACTGCCTCAGTCTCTTAATTCAATTTTATTGGCTTTCTAAATTTTTGATGGACAAATGTTGATATGCTAATGACTTTCAAACCAGTATCCAAGAACATATCCTCTTACTTAAAAGAAAAAAAAACCCAAACAGATTTTTTTTTTACCTGGGATTGGCATGACGTCCAAGGACAGGCATAAAAAGAAGCAAAACTGGGTGTTGGGAAAACAGGGACATAGTTAGGGAAATTCTTATAAAAGGGGGAAAAAAGGAGAGAGAATAATGGAATGAATGCAAAAATACAGCAAAAGAAAGGAAAAAACCAGTACTGGAAGGGAAATCTGACATTTAAACCTCGGCTCCTGGCTGGTGCCCATGGCAACTCCTCTGACAAGTTGGTAAAAACTATTCTCTCCTTTGACTGCTTTCAAGGATAATCCTTGCTTCTCTTTCCTGGGAACCATGACAGATTCTCTCTCTTTGGGGACGGTCCTGGAGTTTCTTTTATAATGGCTCTAATAAATAATGGACTGTTAATGTCTTTTAGGATGACTAGCTGTGAAGTTGGGTCTGTTTAGGACACATTTTCACACTTGTGTCCAAGTGAGGCATTATGTGGCAAGGAATACAGGTACCTTCAAATGCTTTGTATCACATGTTTGTTCTGTTTTAAAAAATCTAAATGGAATCCAGCATTAAAAAAAAAAATCATTTAAGGGAAAACAACTTGAATTGCTCCATTGAGCTCAGCATGTGGTATTCACAGTTTCTAAATTTAAATAAGGTTTCCATCTGCTCTGTTGTTCAGGAATCTTAGGGAAAACTATTAGAGAGCAGGAGGAGGGGGGGCAGAGCAAGCATGCACATATTGAGGCAACGTTATGCTTTCTGTGTGGGGTACTTCTGAAGCAAACACAGGTTTGTGCTGTGCTGGGTCTTTCTCTGGCACACAGAGCCCCACAGCCCCAGTGCAGCAGCTGGGGCTGTACCTGGGAACACCACAGTGCCATGGAGTTTCCCTGAGGCCTTCCCAGCACATCCTACTGCTCATCCAGGGCTTTCAGGTGTGCTGGCAGCTGCCTGAGGACAGTGGGAAGGATCTCTCCTTTGAACACGTCTTCACTGCAGTTTGTGAGGGATAGCCTAACCTCCTGAACCCCTTGCTAAATATCAGACACTGTCTCCTCTGGTGTAAGGGAAACTGGGCTCCTTTGGAACAAGAATGGATGGATCAGTTGCAGGAATGAAGGTTCTCACACATGGGCCTATTGCTCTTATTTCCTCACTGAAATACGAGCAACAAATTTACCATTTCCAGTAACTTTCACCACATTAAGTAGAAAGAGGAGTGCCAGAAACTGTACAGCCTTGTATTAATTAGTCAAAGTCAGTAGGACAAAATGCACTCAGAAATCCCTGGCAGGATGAACAAGATACATAACTCTAGCCCAGAAGAGAAAAAACACAGTGTAAGTAAGCCATAAGCCATGTATGTTTAAAGAGAGTCGTAAGGTTTTATACTGGCCTTAGAATAAAGGCTTTTAATATATTTAACAGCCATCTGGAAAATGGGCAGGACACAAATGTGGTGATATTATAAAATGTAGAAAACAAACAATGTCTAGGAGGACACAGAGAAGCCCAAGAACGCTCGGGGCAGAAGGGAAGCACGACAGCAGATGGAATTAGCTGTGAGTAAAAGCAAAGTAAAATATAACCAATAATCCTAACTTCAAACTTTGCACTTTCTGTGCATTTAAATGAGTTAATCACCCAAGAAAGAGAAGAGAATGCCTCTAAGGGACAGTGCCATGAAAACCTACTGTGTCTGTGCCACAGAGCTTCTAAAAGCAATTTCTCACAGAGAGGTTGGTAGTAGCACGTCAATGTTGCAGGACTGTAAATCCTTTCAAACCCTCCGAGAATGGTGAAGAAATGGGGTAGGAACACAGTTCTGCAGTTTTGTTATGCAAATCTGCAGTGCACTTCCCCGAAACATTTTGTTCATTTCTTGTCATTGGTAACAGACACACACAAAGTTTTGGGGGGAGTGGGACAGCAGACTCTAAAGGGATCGATTTAAATGATTAAAGGAACGAGGACATTTCCATATGAAGGACGATTAACAAGTTCTGGGGCTGGTCTCTGTTCTGCTTGTGCAGTGCTCACTATAATGCACTGCCAACCACAACAGTAATGAGAAGCAGGACAAGGAGCTCAGCGCTGCCCTGATTAAAGAGGACACATCTTAGGGAAGCTGTGATACCAGGCTACAAAGGACTGTGCAGATAAGCCCTGCATTTCATAGGCCTTCTTAAAACACAAGATCAAGGAGGATGTTTGAAAGCCAGAAATGTAAAACTGATACTAAATGCTGCATAATGAACCCATCACCACAATCAACCAAGGCAAGGGCTCAGTTTGAAAAGGTGGCTGTTTTCACAGCTATGAAATCCATACCTCTTTCTGAAAACAATTAAAAACTTTCCTAATAACACAACCATAAAATACTACAGGATAGGATGAAGGAGGAGCACCTCATTTTTCAAGCGCTGATTTAAGAATGTAGTCAAGGATTAACCTCATTTTCACTTGTGGATATCACCAAGTAGTGCATGATGGTAACTCACACACTCAAAATTAGGAAGAAGCTTAAGCACCCTCTGCAAATTGATGATTGATTCATTAAAGTGCAAGAGACACTCTTCCAGTGTGCATACATCATGCTGTAACCCTAATTCATAGTAAGATTTTCTTTCCTCAGAAGCTATAGCTGGTCCAGCAACAGAATATTTGACAAGATGGAGGCTGGATTAATTTTTCCAGAACATGCTTAAGAAATAATTTAGTGAGTGGTAACAGGTTTGGGAAAATGTGCTCGCTTTTAAAGCAGAAAGAGGTTAGACAAGGATGGAATAAATAGCCTGGAAAAAGCAGATGGTATGGTGGTTGTGATGGACCATCAGGAATGTCTCACTGCAACGGAGATGCAAACTAAATGTGCCTCAGCAGTCCTACCTTTTAATAGAGGCTCATCCAACAGTTATGCCAAAAATGTGGGCTTGCTTTCCCTACAGGGTTGGGTTTTTTTCAGTAGTGCAGCCATGGCAAATGACCACATGGTCATGAATTAGTTGAAAAATTTGAGCAATTAGTTTAGTGATTAGTCGTTACAGATTTTAAAAATATTTAAATATGAAAAGAAGGAACACAAACATTCTGCTCTTCAAAACCAAGTGATAAGAGTTTTCAAGCAACCACAAAAGGCTTAAAACTTTTGTTTTTAAAGAACGTTGAGGCTCCTTTTTCTGTACTGCTTGAGTACAGAAACTGACACCTGAAGAAAAATGTCAAATACTGCAGCAATCACAAATGACATAAAATGTGAGTTCTAATCACAGGGTTTGGCATCACTGTGGTAAAATGTTAAAATATGCCCAAAATACAGCCTGTTCTAGTGGGGAGAGCATTCAGCTGAGAAGGATGAGGCAGGATCTATTTGTGGCTTTCAGCAGTGGCTTTTGGGGCAATTATAAAAACCACCTGTACAGCTGCTTCCCACTTTTATTTTGAGACACAGCATTGCATTGACAAATCTGTACAATGCTTAGTAAAAATGGTCCCCAGTGTCCACCGGGGCTGTGTGGGTACCTTGACTATAAATAACAGCAAGAAAGATACTCCAAAGCCCTGTATTTAATTCCTTGTGAGAATACCAAGTCACAGGTAATCTTAGCTGAGCTTCCAGATAGGCAGAGAGCAAGGGTTCAGAAATCTCAGCAGCAGCTGCTTCTTCCTCCTGTGACTAGACAGTGCATGGTGGTTCTAATGCACTCCTTCCCTGCCTTCTCTGCTTCTTGGGATTGAGTGCAAACATAATAATAATAATAATAATAATAGTAATAATAATAATAATAATAATACATGAATACAGACATCACGGCCTAAAGCTTCTCTTTTTATCCCCACAGCTACATATTGCAGGTGTTATTTATATACTGTTTGTTCCATAAGGAAATCTCTGGAAAGCAAAATGAGGAGTTTCCAGCCTTTTGAAAGATAAACAGCTTGCTGTGTGAAGGGGAGGAAGCACTAACAGCTTGCACACACATAACTTGAGAACATTATTCTTCGACGTATCACAGTAAAGTCATTTCCACGACACGCTAACGTTGTTCCTTTAGGTACTGCTTCAGGAAGAGAGTATTTCTGGTAAAATCCTCAGACAGCAGTAAAAACCCCACCTGCCTGCCCTCGAGACATGCTAAGTGATGATTTGAGTATTGGTAGGCATCAGTGATTCAGCTCTGAGGTACCTGAGAGTTATCCAGGAGGGCCTCATTCTCCAGGCATCACATTTGGACTGTAAGATAACCCACTGCTTGTTTCTGCTGGACTCAGCTTTAGAAGAGGACCACACCTGCTTTAGGACAGACCAGTTACAGACTCACACTCTGTGAGCTGGGTAACACTTTCACATGCAGATCATCAGCTTTCCTAAACCAGGGCCTCGAGAATCACTTCTTGGTAACCCACACCTAAGCAGAGCTGGTGGCAGAGGTGCAGAAAGGGGATCAGATACACAGGGACAGGGCAGCAGACTCGGGAAAGCGGGGAATCGGAGTTTGAAGCAGAAATGGGGAAAAGAGAACATTTTGCCTCACTCTTTCTGACTGTAAACACGTATAATTTATACTCCCTTTTGATGAGTTACTCAAACATTTGCAATTTACAGGTAATCTGAATTACAGTCACAAAATTAGGAGAATTCAGACGTAGCAAGAAACCAGAACAACTGGGCATTACACTACAGCTGCTTCCATTCGGCATTTGGATTAGACATCACCTTTGCAAACAAGAACAATGCTCCAAGTTTTAAATGGAAACCTCAAAGCAGCAGGAGATGAAAGGAAGTACTAAAGCTTCCAGCCTCATGCTACAAAGTGTCTTGCTCTTTGCAGCAAAGAGAAACCTGAACAGAGTGCATGACCATGGCTACTCCCCCTCCTGTGAGGAGAGTCCCAAGCATCCAAACTCACAGCTAGGTGGGAGGTCCCAGGAATGAAATCACCATCTGGGAGCCTGAGGCTCTCCAGGTACTACAGCTGATTAAATCCCTACAACTGCAGGCTCGCTGACCCCTGAAGAGCATAAAACTAGCAGGAAGGAGTAGCTTCAATGGCAGTGTGTGTGGTTCATGCATGAGCCAGGTGATGTCACTCCCAGCCAGAACAGGCCTCCCACACTTCCTTCACCAGTTCCCCCTGAAAAAGTCCTTCTGGCCTTTGAAAGAGCAAACAGGGGCTTCAGCTCTCAACAGACTGCTGTGCTCTCAGAACTGTATTGTAATTTCCTCAGCAATTCCTTCCTCAGTGCCTCTGGCACACCATGGCCAGCCAGTCTGCATTTCTCCCTCCTCACGTGACTCCTTCTAGGGATCTCTGATCTGCTCCATTCCCATCATCCTGGAACAGTTCCCTAGCTCCAGCTCCCCTTTTGGATCACACATCAGCTCCTTTCCAAATGCTCTACCAGGACAAAATCATGTCTGTGTGTGACAGGGAAGGAAGGGCTTTATCTGCTGGGTTACTTAAAATCTATTCCAATCTTCAAAAATGTCTGCCAGCAACAAAAGTAAAACCAAGGCTTTTCCAGTGAAGGTTTAAAAACATGTCTCTTTAGCAAACTTCAGAATACCTCACAAGAAGCAGGGCTAGATTTCACTGAACCTACCACCCCCCACACATGAATTCTGTGTGACATGGAGCCTTACCAAAGCACCACTCACCTAACAGCAAGGTGTGCTCAGTACAGCAGATCCCTCCTGTCCCATGGACAAAGCTGCCAGAAGACTCTGCATGCAAGTCAGTGACAGACTGGGAGCAATAGCTGGACTCTGTTTATGCTAAGGAAGTACAAGGATGCAAAAGAACTCCCTGCACTCTCAGTGCCCTCCTGCCGAGCTCAGAAGCCATGACTCATGTACTGGTATGCTGCTCTTGCATAACACCATCAGATACTGCTCTTCTGGACATGCCTGATGTTTTGGAGGAGTTTTATTTGTTTATTTAGAACCAACTGAGAAAGTACATTTTTCCCCCTCAAGACAGACAGTGAAACATCTGTGTATGGATCAGTGCTACCACTTCTGCCCCGTTCATGATCAGCAATTGCCTCTGCCACAGCCTAAATACAAATGTAGGCAGCTTGAGCTAAAGGCATTAACTCAACAAGTGAGATGAGAAATGAGGAAAAAATCCTACACATTCCCCAGGAAATCATAAGTAGGCAGAAATCAAGCCCCCAGTTCAGCAGAGCTCTTTATGCTTGAGTGTTTTGAGGACACTTGAGGAAGACAAACCCTGCAGCGGCAGGGAGCCGCTGAGCGCTGGTCAGCACTTGGTGCAGTGACAGTTCACAGAGCAAAGCTCCTAAAAGTGCCAACATCATTCCATGGAACTGCCCCAGTGGCTCCAGCTGCAGTCCCAGCTTAGGGCGTTCCTGGTCAGGCAGAGCAGCAGGCAGGGCACTGAGCAGACAGAAAGTGAAGCCAGTACAAAGAAACAGCACTAAGCTTTGGCTTTACCTTTCCAGCTGGAACATCATACACAGGGACTGTGGAGCAATATCTCAATAAACAATAAAATCCCAAATGAATAAGGGAACCGGTCACATGCTTTGTGCCTGACATTTCTACACTGTATATAAGTAAATGTTAACTCAAAATATCTTGCTGCTGGCAACACATTATCCTATAAGTGCCTGATTTGACATGTGCTTTCCTTTAACAACCAGAGAGGCAATAAGCAGAAGCTATGGAGCTTCTCTCAGCTTGAATTCCTCTGCAACTCAGAGGGATACTGCAACTGCAATCCACCACACATACAGAGTCATAAAATACTCATCACTGATTCTCAGGAGGAGGTTCCATTATTTTGGTAGATTGGCACTTCAGCTGCTTGACGAAGTTTAGTAGCACTTAATTTTACAAATCTAAGAAGAAACAAGGGAGAGCTCACTGTTTCTGCCTTTGGCAGCCGACGAGAATGATGACATCCTTCCTAAAACTCAACCAAGTCTAAGGTTATAGATACAACATTTAATCTCCTTCTCCTTTTTGCACATCTGTATTACTGGTTGATACAGCAGTTCTGTAAAGATTCCCAGTGGACATCAAAAAATTTTTGTTTCAAAACTGATTTATGAACTGTCATGTTCAGTGTTTATGGTATTCATATCCCTAAAAATGAAAAGCTGAGAGCGAGTGATGGCTATCTCCTGTTAACAGGACTTTAAGACTATTTGTTTTCCATTTTCATTTCCCTGCTCAGTCATAAATTGGTGTTGGATTGACTCAATGACCCAACTTCCACAACTTGGTCATTTATATCTCCTGATCAAAATGGTTGCAATACAGGAAGGATCTTTATGTCTTTTTCTACCAGGTTTCTATGCCAGTTACTTGCAACATAAATGCTAAAATGGCCACATCACAGGAAAGTTGTTATTATTATTATTTTTATTGCAAACAGAACAGAATTAGCCACAGCTGCAGACTAAAATTTTATTCCTCAGCCTTCTTATTAAATTAGCTCACTTTGTCATCTGGTGTCCAATTATCCCTCTGACAGATAAACTTCATCTTCCACACAGAAGATAAAAGCTGACTGAACATCTTCACTGGAACAGTGTTTCCTTTTTGGTCCCTCTTGGTAAGATGAAGGTAGAAACAGCCATGCACGCTCCTCTATCCTACACAGGAAGCTTCCCATCTGTCCACAAACAAGGGCTCATTTTTATTGCTTTGGACATTTCCTAGGGAACAGAAAGTACCACTGCCAATCTCTGCCCCAGGAAGTACGATGTTTGATTTTAATTATATTTCCAGAGCTTTTTAGGACTACAGCATTTCTAATTATTAGTGCAAACTGAAGATATCAGGAAGGGATGCCCTCCTGACATCCTAAGGGCAGCAAAACAGCTGAGCTGATCGCATCATTCCCCACCTGAGGGTGTGCATCAATGTCAATTAAAGGATAATAGACTATAGAAACCTCTTGTGGGCACTGGAAAAGGTACCTGAGGAGGTGCTTTACTAAAGATCCCACCAGAGCGTTCTGCTACAGGAGAGAAACAAATTCTGAATGGTGACACCACCAAAGTCCTGCAGAAACCTGGTGAAAGCCCTCTGGAATACCTGAATACCCCCTTTCTGCATGGAAAAAACTCCTGAAACACTGGACAGTGAATACACTGCTGAGACTACATACTCCTCTGGTATGTTAACAAGTGGGTGAGAATGGGAAGAAACTATTCCTATAGTTACCTATTTATCCACTGCTCACCCTCCCCCTTCTCCATTCTCCTGGCTTAGTGCCTGCAGAGGATCCCAGTTTGGTATCCGTGTTCTGAAAACAGTAACAGAACTCACCAAAAAACCAACTGGAGAGACTGTTGAAATAATACAGCAAAGATTAATTCTTTCTAAGAATTACTGCCAACTACAAAAAACCCCCACTTTTACCTCTTTTTTTAGTTACAAAGCCAAGAAAAGTTTTAACTGAAAATAATTACGGTTCCCTAAACCTTGGAAAGCAATGGATTTAGTTAATAGCCAAAATTCTCTTTGGTGCTACACAAATAATTGGGTTATGGAGATTCATGAGAGAAGGGTTGGTATCATGAATCAAGGTAAGAGAATTTCATCACAAAAGAACAGATGTTCCAGGGACTGACTTCTGAAAACACAGTTATGTAAAATAAAATCTCAAAAAAGCTCCCTGGCAATATTGAATATTAAGGATAGCCACAACTTGCTACTCTTGCACTGTTTCTCTGCATAAGCAATGAGAGAACTCAGCTGGACCCAGACACAGATGGTTTTGTTCAGGTGATTCTGCTGACTAGACTTGGGAGCCATTTTTTGGAATTCCAGCAAAACATATTGCTGCATCTAAGAGTTTTACAAATGCTACACATGAGCAGTGCACCAGCCTTTATTTGAAGTCTCCTGTGTGGATAGCACCCACAGAAACTGTACAAATTACTTGCTTTGTGTGTGCTGAAACAACACTCTCTGATAGTGACAGTGTCTGTGTTCATAAGAGGCCAGTGAATAGACTCAGCCACCAGAGGCAGGTTAAAAACCCAGTTATTTTTCTATCCACTGCTATTATCTATAATATTATCTAGCTCTATCCAGAGCTATTATTACAGCTTCTCTCCTCTTTGGAAACCAATCTAAATAAAACATCACAAGCCTGTAATGTGACTTTCTCAGCCTGCTGTCTGGTTTAAGCAACACAAAGTCACAGGGATGCCAGGTCCCTGAGGCCTCGCAGAGAGGGCTCACTGGCCTTTTTGCTTGGTGAAGTCTTTCTCAGCACTCTTCTTCTCTCATGTGTCTAAAATTCACTCTCCCAAGACCTCAAGCACGCTCTGGCCATAATCCTGACTTCACCTCAGGATACACGAGCAGAGTCCTTTCCCTTTCCCAAGACTTTAGAAGATAATTATGCAAGTGAGACACTACTGCAGCAGATGCTGCCCCGGCCCTGGGCTGCAGACACGGGCCCTGTGGACACTGCAGGCCCCACCTGCACACACAGTCAGACCTTGTCTCATGAGCGACCTTCTCCAGCACATTTAATTCACAGTATTTGCATTAACTGGTTTTCTAAAATCACTGAGCAAGTGCAAGTGCGGTACTTCTGTTGGCACATGGATTTTGTCAAGCACATTCCTGAGCCCTGCTGGAATGAAAGAGCCAGTTTTCCTATGGAACCTTAATTACATTGTTCTGTGATCAAGCACGGGATTGCTGGAATTCACAAAGGACTTCCTCCTTGAATAGATTTTTCTGCCAATTTCAGCTGTTTGTTCACCCAACTAATTACACATAGGGCAGCCATTGCATTACCATGCTGCTGCTTGAGCACTGTAAATTGTCTAGATACAGTAATAAATACCACCTCAGAGTTTAAACTTGGCTTACTTGCTTATTTGCTCTGAAACACTGTTTCAGACCATGATGCTGCAACCTCTCTCAGTGACTGGGTAATGAGTGCTTTAGCTCTACAACACATAGAGGAAATGCCTGTTATTCCAGATGTTCAGTGTGTGCCAGAGACCCGGGTAGATAGATTCCCAGGCCCCTACACCCAACTCTGTCACTACTTCCAGTATCATAAACGCATGTATGAACTACAGAGATCCACTTCAAATAATGCACTGCAGGCATACAATAAATTCACAATGAGCTCTGCATTAGAGAGGGCATTCACCAGCAGAAGCAGCTCTGTTCTCCTCTCCTGGAATTTTCAGCTATTTTCTCAATTATAGGTTTTTGACAGATTTTTCTCTCTCACTTAATTTTTGGTTTCTTTCTGCATCCTGGCCAGTGCCTCGTACACCAGCCTGCTTGAAGAGCTGTGGCTCCAGGTGTGTTCCCCACTGTGCTGTGTTGGAGCCCTGCTCTGGAAGGGAGAGGACCTGAGCCCTTGGATTACAATTGCTGACCTGGGACTGCAAAATGTCTTACACCTCTACACAAATATGTACATGTCGCCAGTTCTACTAGGTAAAAAATTAATTGGCCCACAACCCAGATGGCAATGTTAGGTAGTTCATTTCTGAAGGAACTAAGTTAATGCTTGAGAAACTGAATTAAAATCATAAAAATTCTATGGTAGTTCACTGTTCAGATATGTGTAGCTAAAAATACCAAAAAAAAAAAAAAAAGAGGAGGAATCGGAATCTGCAGCTCTTACTGCTTTGAATTCATCTACTTGACAGATGTGTACTATACTTTTATATCAACAAAGATAATTTAATTTTATAGGAATAAAACTAGAAATACAAGTTACATTGTACCTGTAACAGAACTGATTTATAATTAAGATTGAAAATTTTGTTGCCGCATTCTTCATGTTTTGTTGATGTAATGATAGAACCATAAGAAGCATTTTTCCTTTGAAAGCACTTACATAAATATGCCATCCACTCAGAAGACCTGTTTTACTTGAGCATTCTGACATGCCTTTGCAATTTTAATGATTAAAATAGGTCCTCTGTGCTTTTTATTGCTGATGCCATCATAAAGTCAGAGCATGAGTAGAACAGGTCAATCCTCCTTATTATGATCCACAGAGTAATTTACTAAATTAAGTAAGCTCTTCCATCTCAAGTGATTTAATGCAATTAAACACACACCTCACATTTATTTTTGCAAAAAAACAGAGAAGGATTTAGAAACCAGATAGGCATTTCTTTGTTAACCAACAAGAATTTCCAAGAACTTGGAGGAAATAGATATTTTATGTCAGTAATTGAAATGAGTTTTAAAATGAGGTCAATATATCAGCGGGAGGACAGCTGCTGGATATCAGTGAGTGCATCCTCCTGTGAAGGAGGGCTCTGAGAAAAGAGGCACAAGCAAAGATTTCTGGCTTTGCCTGAACTGCAGTAGGAAAGAGCAGGCAAGCAAGGAACATCAGGAGCCCAGACAGGCCAGAGAGAGAATGGCCATCCAGGCTTGAGACTCCTAATTGACAGGGCAATCAGCTGGGTAATTAGGGACCTAGCTGTGCAGATCTTTATTCAGGTTTTATCAAATAAATCTCTGCCTTAACACACGCGTAACCTGGTCTCCCTTGAAGCTTGAAATAAATTCTAAATCAGAAGTTAACCTCTTCCACTTAAAAACTGGTATAAATAGTAAGGAAATTACTCTCTGTCTTTACCAGTCTAGGCAGATAAACTCACAATGGTCTGCTATTAGTTGACACAAATATTCAGAGACTACTGGCATGCCAATTATTTGCAGAGCTGATAAGAAAACAATTAGCATGTGCCATGGAAAAGTACGTAGGCTATAAAATTCAGTTCTCATTATCTGGGAAGGTTTTTGATTTGTGAAGAGAAAACACTAACGAATTCTTACTGAGAACCAGCACAGCCTTGATTCTGCTGGTGCCATCAATTTTTCACACCCCTTCAACTCAAGCTAAACATCAGGGGATTCTGTTCCTGACTCGGGGAGAAGACAGCAATCAACAGATCACAGGCACATCACAGTGAAGCTGGTGTGTTCCTTCTGGTGGACACTGTGACAAAGTGAATTGGACGTGGACTTGTAATTATGCTCCAAAAGCCATGGTCTCCACTCCCTGCTCCCTCCGAGCTGTCTGAGGCAGCCTAAGTTATCTCAAGCAAGGGACTGGCTGCACGTCTCAGCAACACAAGATAACGAGGGCTTGGTGAACCAAATGTCACAAAAAAAAGAGAAGCTGAAAGAGCAGTGGAGTGAACAAGCACATCCATCACGCACACTTTCTTCCCCTACAATTCACCATAAATTCTAGGGCTGGAGGATGCCCACAGGTTTGATACAGGGCCTAAAATAAATGACACATCCCAACTTGTCATTCCAAAAGGGAAGTAGGCGCAGTCATGCCACCAACAAAAATTAACTGTACCACTGCCACCCCACTCTTAAGGAGAAGGGAGCACCACAGACTCCTCAAACATCAGCCCCATGAGAGGAGCAACGCTTGAAGGGGCTGTGTTGGACACCAGAGCTCCACAGCTGACAGAGCTTCTCCCTGCAGCTCTGATCTCTGTCAGGAATGTCTGTGGCCACAGGAACTGGGGCTCCTTTCGATGCCTGTGCATGAAGCCATGTGAGCACTGTGAGCTGTGGTAAACATCCCAAATGAACCTTGGTACAGACATAATTTACAAATACTCCTCACTCAGCACCGACATCGTGAGGGAGCATCTTAGGCCAGATCCACCACAATAACATGAACATAAAAAAGGTTTTTCTAGCAATTCAGCGGATCAGGGTTTTCATCATCCTCTTTTTTTCCTTCCTGTTTTAATACATCAGGATGGCTGTAGGCTTTGCCTTAAGCTTTGACTGACATTTTGGCAGCCTTTCTCCACAGAATAAATCTACAGAGATCAACAAAACAGTCTGATAAACTTTTTCCTTAGCAAACATAAAACAAAAGTGTGCAACTTGTTGTGCTCACAGACATACTTTTTAAAAGCCTACTATATCTCTTCTGGGGAAAGAAAGAGGAAAAAATAGAGAAAAGAAAAAGAAAGAATAGAGAGAAAAAATAAAAAGCTTAACAGCCTAGATACCACTTTTATTTTCAAAGATATTCTTTGTCAGTGAAGTAAAATAAACTATTTTTACCCAAATGAATATGTTGCTGGAGTTGTACATAAGCTAGACAGTGGAGTTCACCAAGAGATCAGTTCACAGAAATATAAAGTGAAAACCTCAGATCAGTGGTGAAGGACAGCTTTACATTGCTCATATTAACTAATGAACTAAGGATGAGAGAAGCACCAATAAAATTTGGGTTTCTCCTAAAATGAAAGTCAGCAGCACCATATTTCAACTCAAGTGCTCAGCAATTTAGTGCCACACTCTGACATGGGACATGTGATGTGGGGACCCAGAGGAAGCACAGAGGGGCTGGGGCTGCTGAAGAAACACTAGATTATTTTAAAGAGGTCAGCATACTAAAATCTATGCTAGTAAGACCTCACCTGGGTTTTAAAATATTTTATTTCACTTAAATTAAACAACCATTTCAGTGAGTAATCAACTAGCTATTTATTCAGCCTTCCCATGTTTCCAAGTCCTCAGCCTACTCAATGATCATCTCATTGAAGCAGTTTGATATTGTGGTGTTTAAATAAATTATATCAGTGAGGACACTTTGACTGTCTATTGCTTGTTAGTGCCTCATCCCTATGCTCCAGAGGATGCATGGCTGAGAGCCAGCTGCAGGGAAAGGTAAGCTCCATGGAAAAGCTCACATAAAACCCCAGACTGTCATCACTTCGAAATCTCTGCTTCACAGAAAAGAAATAACAAGAAAAAGTATTTTCAGATGCAAGACTGGCAAAAAGAAATCCAGCTTCTGAATCCTTATCAAGTCAATTCCTACAGCCCTTATTTTAGACACACTGTGTGAGCTTGTAACAGGCTTCCAAAAGGGTGCAAGGAAATCATCACACACAAGACTCTGTGTAGACAAAAGGAAATTCCCTCAAACTTTGACCCAGAGCTTAGAAACTTCTCTCTTCCCAGTGCAAGTCTGAAGCAGCTTCAAATCAGATCTGCTCATTAGACACCAGTTTCTTAAGAAAAGAACACGAGGAAACCGACTCAAAAAAGAGTTACTGCCAGCTGAAGTATTTCCTTGGCCTCTGGAAGAGTTTTTCACAGAGAGGATGATATTTCATGAGACAGAATTCAGAGATTTAGTGTGTGCCTTTCTAAAAGCAGTGTATCTATCAAAATCACAAAGTTAATGGAAGGAAAAATGGGTAATTATTGCTATTCGTACCACAGTAATAGCAAGATAAATGCAATCTGTTGGCTTCACTGTGTTAAAAAATCCACACGTAATGTGTCTCATCACACCTTTCCAGATTTACAGAATTGCAGAACACAGCACTAAAAACCTTTTGCTTAAATTTTTTTTTCTTTTTCTGGGAAAGTACCACACATTCCAGGTGATCAGCCATGGCAGCTACAGTCCACAGCATGAAACAGCAACAGCATCTTTCATTACAGAGAGCCTGATGAAGAGGAATTATCTTTACCTTGTTCCTTTGAGTTCATATATACATCGTGTGATTTGTGCTCTACAAATGGAGAGCAGCTTTGGAAAAATGCAGATAATAACATGAGGAACAGCAAGGAGCAGAAAAGCAGATTTTTAAAATTGTACGTTGAAGTCATTATTGACACTGTTATAGGGGGGTTGTGCAAACAAGGGTAGAAAAACCTGATCTTGTGTAAAGCAAAAAATAACTACAAAAGAGGGAACTTAAGTACTAGAATTGCAGTGTGCAAAAAACCATTCACTTACAGATACACATATTTATGCACATCACAGACTCATTCTCAGTGCATCACTGTTGGAGAGTTTATTGTAAAAGTGTGTTTAAGAGGAAGCAGAAATTAAGGATAAGCAGCTGGTACACAGATGTTCCACACCTGAGCACATCAGAGAAAGTGTGGTGACAGACATGGCACCTATTGAAAATAGGGGAGGCAAAGCACAGAAACTCAAGATGAAAATTAGCACCAAGTCCAAGGAGTTCAAGCTCAAAAACCAAAGTAAAAGGTTTGGAATTCAGAAGTGACTGCTTGTCATACAAGGGCAGACTGGTTTTCTCTCTTTTATGCCCCTGTATAAATGGGAACCTGTCAGTCAGAATCAGTTCAAAAGTGCACAACCCATCTTTGCAAGTGGTCCCCACTAATTAACATAAACTTTCTTTGATATCAGTAGTTTGAGATTCTTCTGATATCAGAAGATCTTTTAATAGTGGATTTCCATTGTGCCACAAGCGTTTGTGATCTCTAAATCCTTTCTCCTTTTGATCCCCTCTGGGGAAGCATGTATGCCCCATGTACTTTTATTTATCAAAGCAAGGGTGATTTGTCTAGAACGGGTAATTACAGAATAACATGGCCACAGGGTGTTCAGGTGTTTCTTTTAACTTAGGTAAAGGCTTCCTACCTCAATGTTATGGGAACAGCCTGTCCTTTCATGTGACACTTGGCTCATGTCACAAGTATGTATGAAATGTCTACTTCAGGAATGGTTTTGAGAACTCAAAGATAAAAGGTCAGATAGCTAAAGCATCTAAGTTTTTATTTTCATTTTCTTTGAAGTTTTAATTCAACAGCAAAAATCTGTCAAATAGGAGTACAAGCTTTTTTGCCCTATTTTTCCTGGCTTGACTTTTCAGTGCATCAACATTTTCGAAAAACAAAGTAAACAGGGAAGACAAAAAGAGGCTGCCTGCAATTTCTTCAAAGTGTAGTCAGTATCCACAGCTCTTTGTGCCATGATTTTCCTTGGAGAATTTTGGGTAGGAGGCACTAAAAAGATTTTATGAACATCAGTCCATTTAAATGCAGCCCCAGGGAGATGGGGAAGCACTGTCCCCCCTCAGCAGATGGAGATCACTGAAAAAGAGGCCAAATGGTTTGCCCAAAGATATCCAACTTAGCAGGCTGAAAGTCTGGGGATGTTTAGAAAGGAGGACATGAAATAAACATACCAGAGAGGAAAAAAAGAAAGAAGTGGTGAGAGGCTAATTTCCAGAAAAAAAAAATTTTTGGCAGGTTAGTGGTATCTCCAGGATAAATAGAGAAAACACATTAATGGAAAACTTTACCAAAACTGGATAAAAATGCAAATTATCTAATATTTCTGATAAATCATGCTGTGACCGATTTTCTAAGAGGAATTTCAAATGAATGTGGAATGTTCTTTCATGTTCTAAAGTGCTTTTCCATCATCTATTATAAAATTAATTTAAGATTTATTCACTGCTTCAATAGGAAGGAAGTTCTTAAAGAAAAAAAACGAGAAAGCCTGGGAGTTCTTCAGAAATAAGTTTATCTTTGTACCAGTATTATCATCAATTTTAAACTGACAATCTTAAATGATTCTTAGATATGGCAGGCTGGAATCCCACTCAAAACAAACCATCAGAGTTTTTGGTGTGGTTTTTATGTCCTTTTCATACTGGGATAGTATTTTCCTGTTATCCTTTCTGGTTTTGGATTACAGTGGTCCCTTTTGTTTCAGCCAGATGGAGATACAGGGACTTGCTGTGACCCAAGCACAAAGCAGAAGCACTTTGCCTTAAGAAGAAAGACTGAGCCCAGTGTGCAGTGAAGGAATTCTGTTATCTCTCCCTCTACCTGTACAGGAACTTGCAAGACCCTGTGCAAACTTGCCCATCAAAATAAACACAATGTGACAGATTTTAACATCAGCAGTTTTTAAATAAAAAAGGCAAAGCGATAGGAAATATTTGTTGCCTCACTCTGCATCTCCTAAGGGACTTTTATTCATTTTGTTTTTAAAAGCAGCATCAGCAGAGATTTGCAGAAAAAGGTAGGGCTGCCTATCACCTACCAGCTTCCACTTCAAAATGACTAAAACAAATCCTCCTGCCTAAAAGCAAAGCTTGGTGTGTTTGTGCCACAGCTGTGTAAGAGGTAATATCTTCATCAAAACAAAGAGAATGATTACATCTTACTATGAGGGCTTCTTCCAGTTACTTCAACTAGGAAGGACACAGCTCAAACTGGAACTTCTGAGTGAAAAGGAATAAATTTACTCCAACTCAATATTTGTAAAAGCACATCTGGAGGAAGAAAGGGTCATTCCCATTGTGGGAGGAAGTTACATCCAGTTTCATGCTCACTGCTCTGTTTCAAATACTGGAGGGCTGCTATTTCTGCCAAAGCACACAGTATTCCAAGCCAGCAACTGGTAGGAAAACACATGTTGGTGGATCAAGGCCACTGACCGTGCAACTTGGGAATGAATATACTGTCACGAGTGGAAGAGAGTCAGCTATGGCCTAGAAATAGATCTTAAAACCCTAAACTCATCCATGTGATATAACAAAACATAACCAAAACCATTTTTTCCATCTGCTGTTTATTAATTTTAGATTTTCATCGTTGTTTTGAGTTTTGAAGAGAGAAGGAAGACCTTATGCTAAATTTAGTATTTCTATTGTCTCATGGCTTCTAGGACAGCCTCAGTTCTCACTGCATTCCCTGGAAGAGCTGTCCTGAAGATGTAAGCACTGGAGAAGTAAAAAACTGCACAATAAATATATAGCAATGTAGTGAGGTTGACAAGGACAATCTTCATTGAGAAGATTCAAACTGAAAGAGGAACAAAACATTTCTGGAAGCTTCTGGCCCTTTCATATCAATCTACATTGTGAACCCTTAGCAGGTTCCAGATTCAGAAATGCATTGGCAGTTTTTGGGGTGAGGATGGTAGAACTCATGATTAGACTTGACTGGCAGGAAAGGCTGATGTGTTCCTAAGTAATTGCAAAAGGTTTAGGATATTCCAGAAGACAAAATTACTGATTTGATACAACAGTTCTTGCTAAATGACTGGCCAAGATTTAAGTGAATAGCAGTTTAACGTCTCTCATTTCCATCAGACTGTGAAGGGGAAGAAAGAATATTTCAGCTTGCAATGTGAAAGCTGACACAGAGCTGTCAGACATTTCCTTTCAGCTAATCCTCCCTAGGAAATGAAGTGTGTGAGCTCTGAATTCCCCGTGAGTTTATCGATCTCACTTTTGCCATATAAACAAGTGACATCAGCCTTGCAGATCTGTCACCACGAAGCAAAATGGCAGTTTCTTGTATCCGGATGCAGGAGGGTTGCTTTGTTTGTTTGAACTGAATGAGCACAAGATGCTGAAGGTGGCTCACCAGATCCAGAATGCAACAGCTGCCGGGATGTGACTCTTCCCTCAGTCACTCACAAACTGAAGACAACCTTATGGAAGAGCTGTTTATAAATGCCAATTTTTGTATAATGAGTACAGGTCACTCAGTGATGAAGTAGCCCACGACATTTGTTTTAACTACAGTTGACAACACAGTGCTAAATTGACTAGAGCTAATCCAGCACAATGCACTTAGACATGCAGATGTGAAAGAAGCAGCTTCCCGAATATTTAAATGGACAACGTCAAGGCAGTTACAAACACTGTATCACATTAACATGACTAACAGAGTTTGCTATCTGGAATTATGGAAAAAATCCTCATTGCTGACCATAATACTTTGTGTAGCCTATTAGTACTTATTGAGCATCTCTCCCGTCTGCCCTCATTCTTGGGCCAGGCTGCTCATTTATCAGCAGCTCTGTGCAGCCAAGATACTCAGAGAGGCAGCCCAGCACGGGCTGCCCATACATCATGGAACCCATTAGCCATGCACATTTCTTTCCCTGGCTCCAAATGAGCTGCACCAATTTGTTACACAGCTCACCCGTGGGAGTGAAAGGTATATAGAGCAGCCTAGTGCCAAATATATGTAGCTCAATTACAACAAGTAGGACAATACAATTACACAAATATGGGCGATAATTAATTGCTTGGAGAATATGCCTTCAGACATGAACTGTCCTCCCAGTACCAGAGCAGAGCACAGGCAGACGGACAATAAAATGCAGATATAAGCATCTTAGGTGTAATTCCACATTTCCATTTAGGAAGGATGCACTCCTTCGGGGAAACTGAGTCTAAAACCCTATGACTTCACACTGAAAACAGAGCAATGAAACCACCTGTCAGCACTGTCTCACTAACTCAAAGTTGCTTTGAAGAACACTCCATGACATAACTGCTGAATGACCTCTCTCTCAGACACAAACACAAAACAGTTTGCTACTTCTATTATTTCCTCCTCCTCCTATTAGTTTTCAAGTCTACTGCAGAACACTTTAATAGGAATGAAGAAAACTGTTCTTTAGAAACTGTTTTATTTACACCCTTAAAAAAACAGGTCCTTTCTAATCATCTTTTTGAACTATAGTCTGTAAGGTGTTTTTCCTAATATTTGATTTCATTAGCTACTTTTCCTAGGCAAAGTGTTAATCCTTTGACTTCTGGAACATTTTCTGGGTGTTTGTTTTCATTACATTGCAATTTCTGTTTGTGGAGTTTGTTTCAAGGCAGCACAGTTCAATTGGGAAGCACAGTGTGCTCAGAGGGGTGACATTCCTTCTGAGGGCTTCATATCCAGCTGCTCCTCTCTCCTGCAAATGCCTTTTGCCCTGTGCTGTTTATGCTGTTTCCTGGTTTCATTTCTGTTGGCTTGTTCAAATATGCTCTTTCAGTATGCAGGAGAGACAGGCAGCCCAGAACTTGCACACCAAGGCTGTGCTCAGGGAGGGTCCCAAGAGATGGGACCGAGTTGTCCCCTCAGAGAAGACCCTCACAGCCCTACCAACAGTCCCACGTGGCACTGCCCACCTAGCTCCTCTCCCAGCCCACCTGCCTGCCAAGGAGCCACTGCTGGCTCATGTTAAACTAACAGATTCTGAGGGTCACTGAGTCATGAAGCCTCAGCCACCAAGGCTCTTCATGCACACACATCCCAGACAGTACTCCTAGGAGACCAGCTCCAAACTTGCAAATAAATTTTGCAGTATTCCAGCTTACAGGACATAACTTATAACATTAAAAAACTGCAAGTTACGGTAAGACAGGATGAAAATTATTTTTCCCCTGCTAAAAGATACATCTTAACAGATGGATAACAAAACAGACACCAAAATTTATTCTATTTCTAATGCAAACTGCTAAGAGGCATAGGAGATACTGCTCGTATTCCTTACAAGGAAGAAGAGGAAGGAATTCTGGTAATTTATAAAAGATACCCACATTTTCATAAGATTGAGCCTACATAACAAGAAAAACGTGGCGTGCTATGGTGGGCCAGGCACATCCTGTCATGAATGAAAAGTGCTGCTCTGTTTTTCACACACTGGGAATGCAGAGAAGGGTTCAGCATCTCTGCCAATCCCTTGTGTGATTTGAGTCTGAGCACTTCACCTGCTCTGCAGGGGGAAAACTTTTGACAGGAAATATATATTACTGAAAGAAGTTTTTTCTCTAGGGCACAAACTCCTCTACCTGACAGATAATGGCACAGGGTGGTATAGCCAAAGAATGTAATTCTGTTTGAGTGAAAATGAAAATGTTACTTGATATAGACTAGAAAGACATGAAAGCAGAGAGATTTTACTGCCTTAGGCTCAATGTTGTGCTTGGCAATGTTTTTCCTCTTGGCAGCAGTGAAGGCCAAGGTGAGGGGTGTGAGTATTACCCAAGCTTGCATGAAGGGCTACCTGCATTACCTAATGGTGCATGCTGGGCACTTAATGAGCCATTCCTCAGCTCTGGCTGCTTGAAAAAGAAAAAGAAGTTCCTCTGAAAAGTGCATTTGTCATGAGGGGACGAGTGGGTTTGATGCTTACTACCATAAAGAAATAACACTGGATGTAAATACATCTATCCATGTGCACTCTAGAATGTATTTTTCCCTTTTACTGAGCACAGTATTAACAAGACAGAGCATTATGTTCATGTATTAAACATTTTTTATAATGTATGCTGTCTTCAAAGCTACACAAAGGTGGTTTGTGACATAATTAATGAACTTTGCCTTAGGTGTGCTAAAAAATGTCTAAGTTGTGTGAAGTACTACCCATTTCTTCATTATGGCAACTAAGTTACATTTACTGTGAAAAAAGCCCAGATTATCCCTGTAATACAGAATTACAATTCTCAGGTCAGTGATCCTTACGTTGCAGAATCTGCTTTAGCTGAATGATCCCTTTCATAACACCTCTTACTGCCTGGTCCACAAGCAGAGACCAGAATGGGTCCTGAGAACAACAGGTCTGTTGGCCACCATCAGGCAATGCAAAGCAGTGCCTCAAAGGGACAGAAATCATCCAGGCTCCAACACCCCCAAGAGATCAGCCTGTTGTTTCCTGGAATGATCAAAGGCTCAGCTCATTACAGTTCATGTCCACACACACACACACTTTGAAATTCTACTTGTTTCAAGTGCTGCATTATTGTGTTCCTTCTGAAATTTAAGAAATATGACCTGCTACAGTGCTCAGCACCCTAAAGACACAAAGATCTGAACTCAGTGTGAAGTACCATTAAGCCCTTAAAAAAAGCAATTATTTATTCTTCATATTACAGCAGTTAATAAATGTGTTACTGAATTTAATCAAAAAATAAAGCAGAAGAAAGCCTTTTTTTGGCTCCAAATTTTGTTCCATTACTTGGATTTTCTGCCTCATTAGGACACCAAAACACCCTCCCCTAAGTCAACACAGGTTTTCTTGGAAGATTCTCCCATGTGGCTGAAGAAACCAGGGGAACACAAAACTGCATTTAACACCTTAAATATACATTTTGGATGGGTTTCTGCCAATTTTAACCCCCAGAAGTACTTTAGTAAAGCAGGAACACATATTTTGGTATATTGTTCCCAAATAATTGTTGCTAATTGTTTGCTGTATCTACACACGCCTATTTGCATTGTATTTGATAACTTAAATTATTAAGATAACAACACTTTTTTCTTAAAAGGGAGAAATGAGGACTCACTCCCAGCTTTTCTCTACCTACTTATTTAAGCAGAAGATGAACAAAACCTCATTCATATGCCAATTAGCATATATTTAGCAGAGAAAATGTTACACAGCTCACAGCTTGTGTCCAAAGATCAATCCTCACTTGTTTTGGAAAGAATGCCAACCATCCTTAGTAATTTAAGTTGTTCTAAAACTACATGATGTTTGCATTTTGTTGGGCTCACAGAGCCTTGCTGATGATCTTGGTTACAATATGAGTCAGCAAAACTCCCCACATCATTCTCTGGACTGTGCAGGAGCAGTTTCAGGTAGTATTTGTTATCATGGACAAAGCTGTCATGTTTTGAGAGTATTGCCACCTACTGCAACAGCTCCCACAGGACTGAGTTTATGCATAATTCACAATGACAAATAAAAACCCAAACAAACAAACAACTGTCTTGCCTAAGTTGCACATTTTACTTCACCAAGGGGCAAAATTCACCAAAGCACAGCTCCAGCTCCTCAAAGAGTGGCTGACACATTCCTATTTACGTGAAAGATGATGCAAAGAAACAAAAGCAGTTGACATCTTACCCACATCTAACATCAAATGTTAAACAGCACAACCAGGTCTTCCTCCACTTTGATTCACTAAAGCTTTCATCTATTCTTATATTCTGGTCTGCCTCCCTCCATCTGAAAGCAGTGCATTCCTCAGAAACCCTGTTCTTCCCATAAACAGTCTGAAGTGCCCATTATCCTGGCGGGATTCCACCTTTTGAGGATGAACACATGAGGTTGTGTTTGTCAGGGTCAAGGGAAAGGGCACATGTAAGGGAGTCACGAGAACTGGCTCTATACTTAGCTCTCTAATTACAATCAATTTTTGAGACATTTTTCCCCTGGCAAGCAGGCAATGACTTTGGGGACTAATTCTTAAAAGAGGAAATTGTCTCTGCAGTTAATTCTGTGTGTGTGTGTGTGCAAAGAAATCCACCCTTCACTTACATAACAATCCCACTTTGCACCACTGGTTCTGTCTCTTACCTTTTCTCAGTTGGCATGTTGGCTATCTTCCTTTCAGCAGAGGGATGCTGATAAAACAAAAATAAAAAGAAGCATCACGTTCTTATTTCTTTGTCTTCCCACAGCTCTGTAGATAAATCAGATGTTAAAGATTATTTTTATAAAGTCTACAATTTCCAAGCTTCGGGCATGTAGCAGAGATCCAAGTCCTGCTACTGTCTGTCAACATCCTTTGCCTAATAAAGCATCTCAGGACAGCTCAAGCTCCGTTTAAACTGCTTTTATAGCTCCCTAAATATTATTTTACTAACCTGCTTTTTAAATTACAATTGCCCACTGGCCTGCCTGCTGGTGGGGAAAACCTTCAATCCATTATTCAGCACAGACTCGTGCAAGCATTACTAGTAACAAGGGAAAAGTTAGCTAATGACTGGCAGCTTAAAGAATAATGAAACTGTTAATATTTGAGGCCATCCTCCCTGCTTCTGTCTATCACAAGTGCTGGAATAGTTTAAATTAAATACTTTATGTGACTAAAACACATTTCAGGTGATATAATGAGCTACAGCTATGGCTGTTGAATACATCTATCATTTCTAAAGTCAGGCTTAAGTCCACTTGCTCACTGAGGGCTCAATTTTGCCCTAAATTACATATGGAATTACATAATTCCACCACAGTGAATCATATGATACATTAGGGGATATGATACATATGGTACATTAGGGGAATATTTCATCCTTGTGAAGTATTTTGCTACAGGTTTTTGAAAAATTAATTCAATTCTAATAATTTTTACCTTTTTTGAAAGAGATGCAATTAGCAAAAGCACTATTGTAGAGAAAAGTGCTGCTGGTTTGATGAGACTAAAGTTACAGAGCCATGCGCAATAGAGTTTTGTAAAAGACTTTTTTTGCAAATGCAAAAAATTTAGTTCAAATGAGATTGTATCAAAATGGATATACCAGAAACAAACTATTAAAACACTCTTTTTTTGCCCAAAGGGAAAATACCTCTGCAATCACAGAATTTCACGTTAACAGTCTTTAGCTAGTGCTGCAGAGGTGGAGGAAGTTTTGAGCCTTGCAATGCACGGGATGTGAGGAGTCAATGTCTCACAGGCATTCCTGGGTGACCCCGTTCCACGATTCCCCTGGATTTTAAGACACAAGCTATAACTTTCCCATTTATTCCTGCCAGTGCTGTTTTTCCAGGGCAGGCTCAGAAGCATAACCAGGCTTCCCCTCCTCCATGCAGAGCTGATCAGAATACCAATAGAGAAAACATATTTCAAATTAAACAATGTCATTAAGTATTCACAAGACGCCCAATTACCACTGTACCCAAGTGTGCTTGCTGTCAATGTGTATTAGCTACAAAATTGATAGAAGGCTAAAGCTGACCCAGAAATTGTCACAACTTGTGATCTTTGTCAATTCAGCTGAGTGACAGGCTGAGTCGTGTAAATAACTGGACCTCCTGCCATTAAAAAGAGCATTTCAGGTCACTTGAAGCAAAACTTTTTTATTTTCTCACAGGAAAAACCCCTCAAAGCTTTCTCTGACCGGCCAAAACTTTTTTTAGTCAGTGGGGTTTTATTTCCAAATTTTAAAAAGTGAAACATTTCTAAAATAATTTTTGAAATATATTTTCACACGGAAGTGAAACCTTCCCAAAATGTTCTGAAGTAACCACGGTTGGGAATCCACTTGCACCGAGTGTGATTGTGGATCTTTGTGACTCTTTAAGGAAATGCTCCAGAGCCTTCTGGGTGCACCAGGGGGAGATAAACAGGCAACCTCCTTCCCATGGACTGGCTGCTCCTTCCCAACCCTTTCCATGGAGGTCCTGAGCCAACAAATTGTAACAGCTTTACTGCTCAGGGTGCCCTGCAGTCTCAGGAGCTGGAACTGTTTCCCCTGAAAGCTGAGCTCCTGCTTCCCCCTTCCATCGTAAGACTGGCGGCTGTTCTGCGACACCCACGGTAGTCTTTGATCACAGACAGCGTGTGCTCATCTGCCATCTATCACCTGCTAAATCCTCACTCCCATTTGGCTGCCAGCTGGTGTTTCATGGAATTGTACCTGGATATGTTTATGGATCACACCTCCATCAGCGTTCCCGCAGCTCCCACATATGTTCACGGTGGCAGAGAGAGGGGAAGATTTCTTCCTTGGCTTCCCGGAGAAGGTTAACACCTGACCCAGAAAGGGCTGAATCCTGGAAGCCCATGAAGTACTTGGTGGCTGGTTTTAGCTGTTTCTGCAGAGGAGGTCTTCCTCAAACAGCCGAAAGTGCTCCTCTAGCAGGCCCAGTGAGCTGGATTGTGTCAGAGGCGCTTTGATTAATCCCATGTGATTCAGGTGCTTTATTAAGCTGGCAGTGTGTAGAACAGCTCTCCTGCTCTCTCGGTGTACCTCAGCTTCTTTGCTTGGCATTATAAGGCATCCTGTAGAAGAGGAGGTTTTCTGCTCCCTTCCCCGGGGGTGCTTCCCCAGCTCACTGTGGAGCCCACTGCTGCCAGGCTGGTTTATGTCTGCTGACACTAAGCACAGCCAGCCACCCAGAAGAAAATAAAATCTCACAGTGAGAAAGGACCTACTATCAGTTAAGCTGTACCTCTGCCAAGTACCATCAGCAAGGCCAGTTTTGGGGTTTTATTGTTGCTCAGTACAAGAGATTCCCTCTCTAAGCCATGTTTGCCCCTGAAGAAGATATTGGGGTTACCCAATGTACTTGATAACTTAAGAGTTTTCTCATAAATAGTCACAAAGTTCAGAGATACTCACACAAAGATACTCAATTTCTTGGGGAAGTAAGAATGATAACAGTAACTGGCAAATCAAGAAACTGAGGTGCTGAGTAAGTACAGTCTGAACAACTCAAGAAAACTCCCAAACCAGCTAGATCTTGCTGGCAGAATACATCAACAGAAGAACCTCACTTCCCAGCAGCTTCCATCATCCCAGGATAGTCTCTTATTCCTCATTTCTAGCGTCAAAATTTTCAATCACAATAATGAGAATTTTTTGACTGATTGAAACATCATACTCTTTAATTCCTGAACATGTGAATATGTGCCAAGATTTCTTCTTCAGTACAGGATTGTACAAGAGAAACTTCAACTATTTTTCCATCGCATTCACAATGGTTTCCTAATAAAAAATTTCCATCTTCTGCTTTGAATTTGACAACAAACAGAGAATAAACAAGAGACTCCCCCTTTCAAGGACAGTGCCCAAGCTGCACTGAGACAGAAGTTTTGTTAAAATCAGTGTATCACCAAATTCAGTTGGTAGCAAAACTCCTAAAATCAAACCCAGTTTAAAGCCTTCCAACCAAAGTAATAATTTTTGGTTCAGTCTCAATTTCCTTTTCCATATTTTTCAAAGTAAAAAGGGAGAGATGAAGACTTCACAAAATTTACAGAATTATATACAACTCACACAAACCAGCACGTGCAGCTAAAGTTTCACAAAAACATTTATTTCATCTAAAAACCCTTTTTAGATGATGCTATGCCTTTTTTCTTCTCTTGACATTCCTAAAATGTTCAAATAGAAATTGTAGCATTCTCTCTATGAAAATTCTATGACAGAGAATAGTTTTTTAAAAAATACGTATCTTTCAAGAAATTTCATGTAGAAGCTTTTTTGCATAGTTTACTGCCATCAGCATTGAAAACCTTAGAGAACATAGCCAGGATCCTGTCGCATTATATTGAACTTGTCTAAACTGTATTTTAGAGGTTATTTCATTATACTAGTGCAAACACTTCTGTGCACCCATTTAAATAATTTTAAATTTGGTTTATATTGATTTAGTATGTCAAGCCCTTTTCAGTTTAAGGGAAGTCAATACAGGACAGGTTTAATTCACCTGATAGCTCCCTGAACAAGAGTTTAATACAATCAGTCCAGCACTCAAACTTGATTAATCAGTGCAATCCCACAAGCAGCCAAACCACCAGAAGTAGAAGAACTGGACTATTTAATCACCTGAAAATACACTAGTAGAAAAAAGAAAGCTGCTGAAAGAAATTCCATTTATATCCTCAGATATCTATCTGGATCTACTCAGGGAGGCTGAAGTCACACATTGACAGGAAAATGCTGTACCTGTAATTAGCTCACAATTAACAAAGCTTTGGATGACTTCTCTAAAAATAAGTGAGTGAATGGTGTTTCAAGACTGTGCAAAAGGTTGGTAGGAAAGAACCAGAAGAAAGACATGAAAGTCCAAAGTGCTTTCCTGCTGAATTGCATACTCTTGTTCAAGGCAAACACTTCCAGATTACAAACCAAAATCAAATCATTAGGAAAAGCAGAATGCTGCTCAGTAATAGACTTTAATGACACAATGGGCAATAATGGCTGATTCAACACAACTGCTTGCAAGTTGGTGGTTGGGCCCTTGGTCCTGCTTTTCTCAAATCAAACAATGCTGCCAAGAGAATGAGGAACAGATGCTAAATATGCACGTCTCACATGCTGCTTCAATTTGTTCATCACCGACTTCCTTCGGGATAAAAGAGATATTGTCAAAATGATAATGATGGTGTAAACATTTTGGCCACTTCAAGCATTTTCTGAATGCCAGATAAATTCAGAATAATTTTTCGCAGTAGGCTTGCCAGAACATCAGCTGAAGCCTTCATTATAGCTATTCATATCCCTATAATAAAGGTTGCATCAGCAATTCCATTATAAATGCTCTTTCAGAGGGTTTGATAATTTGGCTGCAAAAAGTATTTTTGGCTGAAGCCTGGCATGTAAGTTGTCTTAGATATAATTTTTCAACTAAGTTTTAAATTGTTCAGCTGTTTTCTGCATAAAGTTGGAAGAAACAAAGAGGGTTTAGCTGGTTTAAATGGTTCTTTTTTTAGTCCTACATAAAAAAAGCACCACTGGTCCTACATTAAAAAGCACCAAACTGTTTTTTTCCAAGCAGAACCTGTGTTAAGGAAAAAAAAGCAAGGAGTCACATACACTTAGTGCACACTTACACTTAGATACATGCTAATTGCAAGCACACTGGTTAACTGTGGCATGATCTGGATTAGGTGCTAGGGAAGAAACTCCTTGGAGGAATTGTGAGCAGAAAGTCACTCAAGCTTTTCATTACCCCAAGAAAGGGTAACACTGATAAAATCACCAGCCTTAGGTCAAGTACTGTTCTTCTAGAAAACAGAGCACAATGTGACAATAGATTTATAAATGTAGCTATAAAGGAAAAACTTGACAATTCTTCAGGTTTAATTTAATCACAAAATTAGTAAACTGAGTTGGAAATCAATACTTTGATGGCACTGATCTTCCACAGTCTAAGTACCATCTACTTTTTTAAAGATGATGAGGGCTAAATAGATTGCAGCAGGTGTGTCCCAATTATAAGCTCAGAAGCTGGAAAATGGAAGAAAGCCCTCAACATGTGCTTTGTCCTGACAAAAGAAAGCTTCATAGAATCCTACTCCACCCTGGGTTAATTTTACCAGTCTTCTTACTCTCTGTTATTCTGGCTAGGGATGAAGGAAATCTCCTAAAAATGAGGATTATTTTGGTTTCCTCGGACAATTATTTTGCCGGAGTTGGAATAATTTGGAGGTACTTCTTTTCCCTCTGTTGGTAACCTCACACACAGAGGTGGCTCAGGGCTATTAGTCCCTCGGTGGGCAGGTCAGATACCGAGCTTCCTTGATAAAAACCCTGCATTTCACTGCACTCATCTCCCGTCTTTACCAGCAGTTAAATCTTCCTGGGACAGCTGATGTAACTGCATCTCCCAGGCAGGGACACATCTCCCTGTCACAGTTATCATCTCCAGAGCTCTGGAAGGAGTGGGAGAACCTCCACACAGTGATCACGAAAGCACAAGATGTGGTAGTGGAAAATGATACCAACTTCTGTGTGATGCACTCAAGTTTGGGGATGCTACTCTTCCAGTCAACACAGTTCTCACCAACAGAGGGGTTACTGCTGGAAAAGAGGGAAGAGAACTTCGTAACCCAGTGAAATCTATCTGGGTAAAAGTCACTTCTGCAAAAAATGTGTATCAGAGGCCTTACAATTATTACAGAATGATCATCAGCTTGCAGGAGACAGAAATGAAGTACAGAAATCAACCTTTAGGTTCTTTTTGAGCAGGGATTTGTATCTGTTCACACACTCCATTAGTGCCACAGGGCAGGGCTCCATCTGCACTTTCTGGCCATACACAGGGAGCAACGACCCTTCCTTACTGTCCCAAGAAACTGCTCCCTCTCCCTTCAGCACAGGCTAACAATTACAGCACATTACATTCCACCTTTCTTTTCTGAGATAGATTAAATCACTTTCCAGTACCAAAAAAACTAAGGTGCTTGACAGATGGCTTCAAAGCACTATCCTTCATGGTTCATTACCAGGATCTTGTAAACAAGAATAGGCTTTTCTTACCTGCATGTGAAGATGCTGCTCAATGTTTTATTTCTGGAAATGCTGCCTATAAATATGACAGTGTTATTTTGTGACACAGAACTTCCAGAAACTGTTTTCCTCTTTGCACATTAGCTATGGTGAGACTATTTTGAACTTAGAACTGGGTACAAAATTTTAATACTCTCACATTTCTAAATGTATATCTGCCTTTACACAGTGTCAGCTGTGCTCCAAATACTTTGTCACACGCACTTAAAAAACAAAAAAATGAAGCACAGTCCCGCTGGAACCATGCTGGATTTTCTCTTAGCGAATGGCAGAAGAACTTTTCCATTTGTGACCTGAAGTTCCCAGAACTCAGTCCTCAACTCCTCTGCAATAACAACAGCTACACTAGGCCTTGGAAACAGCACACTGTTTACTAAAGCCTGATGTCAAAATCAAAAGGGATGCTGGAATATACTGTCTTTTATTTCTATATTTGTAGACATTATATATAAATATATATATAAAATATATATTGTCCAGTGGGCAACAGTGATAACCATGCAGAAATCAATTCCCAGTGCTCTGTGCTCCCTCCTCCCTCCAAAAGCATTTGGCTACTCTGGCAAGGCCCCAGCCATCTCCAGGAGTGTCCTGGCCCAAGTGCCCTGGCAGGAAGGGCAGCCCTTGCCCTGGCACAGAGCCCACAGTAATGTTCAAACCTGAAGGACAGTTCTATCTTGGCCATATGCTCTCCCTACAGAAATTCTTCAGCATTCCAAGCAAAGGTGCTACATTTACCATGGAAATTGAAAATTGCTGCAACAGCCAGAATTATTTACTTTATCTCTGAAGTGATTGAACCTTAGTATTCTCTCCGAATTGCTGGAACTTCACATATCTAGTGTATTGATATTTTACTGTTAATGTATGAGGGATTTAGAGACATCTTCAGGATGAATGCTTGTTGTTTTAGCAGCTGGCAGACATGGAACAGCTGGGGATTAGGCACTCAAAAAACATGGAACAGCTTGCAATCTGTGTGTTTGATTAGGTAAATGTCTAAGGTGAGAGCAGTAAAAGAGTTAACAATGTCTTCTTTGAGAAAAAGATACTTTTAGCTGCTATTAATTCAGTTCAGCAAATATACATGGAGAGGAGGATGACAACATCTGATCAAAGGGTTTGTTTGGAGCAAGAAACTGGTAAACAGGATAGAAAAGGGATAGAAAAAGGAACATCTCTCCCTAACAAATCACGTTCTACTCGAAGCAGAGCCAAACACAACTGAATTAAAAGGACCCATCCTGAAAAATCATTACAATTACGTGCATTTTTTGGACTTCTGCATTTGAGCACAGCCATGTACTTTTAAACTTAAAACTCCTGTTCAAAGTTGGAACTCCTGTTCTCTTCCTGCGCCCTTGGTCCAGAAACAGCTATCCACAGATGCAAAGTATTTATTTGAAGTAATTAAGCAATTTCACTTTTATTGAAGTTTTTCTTTCCGCTTTCATGGCTAGTAACACACAAAGGAAGTTTACATTTCATTTTGTTTACTAAACGTTGCTGCACACAACTCTAGACAGCCCCAGGCAGCTTCAGAGGCTTCATGTTTAGTTTAAGCTAAAACTTTAGATCCACCACTGAGTTTTGAATTCCCAGCTTCTGAGTAAGTACTACTGTAATCTACAGACAGCCCAGCTCACTCCCATAGGAAAAGCCTACAGAACATCATTTAGGGTGGCAGGACCCAGCCCTGTCTGACTGTGCCAGCATCAGACAAATCACTAATGTTCCAGAGGAAAAGCTCAAGGGCTGTGACTTCTGGGGTCTTCTTGCAAAGAATGTGCCTTGGGAAGAGCATGCAGACCATTGAAAATGTAGAGTTATCCAGTTTTGAGTTTTTATACTAAGATGCGATGACACAGCATTACAGAAAACCTCTTGCATTTCTGGGTTGGGATCTCAACAGCAAACATTGCTCTGGACTGTTAGGATAGACACCAGGAGAGAGATTATTTCCAGTGCTTTGCATGAGGTACAGGCTGGATCCAGAGCCTGACCAACAGAGAATCTGTACACAGACTATAACAGCTCTGCTCAATTCTGACTATAAGATACTGACTATAAAGCCTCCATTCCTACACATTCTACTCCAGAAAAATTCTTGTGTTATGTCTAAGTCCCTATATTGATGCTTTTGGAGCTGCAGCTCCAAAACCCACCACAGCCAGTAACACAAGAGCAGTGCTAGGAAAAGCACAGCTGACTTGTGGGAGTCTCTTCAAGCACCAACTCCTCCGAGCATCCCAGTAACTGTGGAAACTAAAATCATGCATGAATAAAGACCAAATCTCCCCTACTACAAACACCTCCCCTTTGCAGCATACTGCTGTTAGAAAATTTCATTGTTGCTGTTTAGGCTGTTGTCTCAGACTTTCTGGTACCTTTCTTGTGACCGGCGTTAGGAACTGTGGGGCTTTATTTTATTTATTTGAATGGAGGGCAGCAGAACATACAGATGAAAATTAAATTGGGAGTTTGCCAAGAGTTCAGTATTTTTCATGTTCTTCCTCCCCCTTTTGGGCCATAAAGCAGAGCAATAGGGACAGGAGTGTCAGACTCATTTTTACACGTGATCTATGGTGTAAGTGAACACCTGTCTGCACAAGTGGAAAGCCAGTTTATTATTCTGTCACACCACCTAACCCCTGATGTGATGTCAATGAAAGCATCACAAAACCATTCTACTGAAATTGGGAATGTTTTTTTAAAAATAGTATTGGTTGTGTTCCATGTGTGGTATACTGATGCTTAAAAGACAAAATAAGAACAGGAAACATCCAGCTGCTTTTACAGAAAAGCTCCATTTTTTAAAGAACTGCTTCTTAAAGGAACAAAAAGCAGGATGCTTTTCAGGTGGTTTTAGAAGGATCACTTTCCCCCTCCAACCCTTCTGTCTACCAGATAAATCCTCTTGGCTCTTTCCCAGTGCCCTGCCCAGAGACACGATAGTAGGGATTGCACTCAATCACTCACTGCAGGGACTCCTTCATCCCTTTTCCTTCTGAGGGATTGGAAGGATGGTCAGTGGATCTGCTGCTAATTTAGAAAGATTAACCACTCCTTAAAAGAAGCAGGTGCTAAATCCCACATAAAGCAGCAGCTTACACACTCTCCAGTAGGAGCTTTCGTCTTCTGGCCCTTGTGCTGCACACAGCAAGGCCTGTACTGAAAGAAATAACAGCTCCTCTGCAGAATTCTACTGACAAAATTAGTCCAGATACAGCAGCAAAAATATTGGAAGCTACCCACTGGGTATATTTCTCATTAGCCTTTGTTAAACCAATACCGTGCAGAGGAAAATTTCTTAAAATTTGTAAAAAATTTAAACCAAAACCAACTGAAAATTCAATCTGGAATGACCAAGTGACTGCCACAGGAACTTTTCCAACAAATCTCATCACAAGATTATTAAAAAAAAAGCTTTCAAACAGTAACATATGTAAACAAAGAATGCAAATAAAATCAGGTATTAGTAATGAGGCACTAAACTGAGTATCGCACACAAGCAGCATCCATGTGTGGCATGCAATGCTTATGTTCACTTTTGAAACACTAGGTACTGAAGAACACAGCCTCAAAAACCATTGGTGCTATTAATTTCCTTAAACACTAAATTCACTACATTCAGGCTCAGCGTTAATTTCTTATACATTTGTCCTGCCTTCATGCCATTAATGCAAATGTGGATTACAGCTTCTTCGATGCTTAGAACCTCCAGCTTAATTCTGCTATTCTCTCACAAAGCACATCTGAGCAGGTAAACAGGGGATAAAAATTTCCTTAAAAACTCTACCCATTCTGTCCCAGTCCAATAAAGTTCTCCTCGAAGGCTTCTGAGCAGAGCCCTGCAGAGCAGAGCATGGCATATGCTACTGTGAGGAGGGAGAAGTGACAGATGTTGACGGCATTTCGGAACAACACAATTGGGTCTGTAGATAGATACAACTGTATCTGATTAGGCAGACAGCTCCATTCATCTCTCAGTACACCAGCCAGGAGGTCTCTAATTGTTTTGCAGATCACTTAGCAATTAATGATGCTGTTGCCCTTGGACAGATCATGCTACAGATCAATATTTTCTGTCCAAGTCAAAGCACTGAGGAGATATAAGGATACCAAAGCCACTCCATCAATAGAGCCCACAGAGAAGATTTGAGGGGGGAACTTCTTGGGTAAGAATTTATTTCTGTCACAACCATGAATTTTCTCTTGCAAGTTGTCATGTCAAATAACCACAACCCTTAACAAATTCCTTTTCACAAAATGAAGCCTACACAAAATTTTGCACCAAGTCAGATGCGAAGTTGAAAAAAGAAGAGGCTGAAGAGTGAACAGAAGTAGGAGTCTTAAAACTGGGCTGGAATGATCCTACAAGGATCAACAGCAGAAGGGCTACAGAGGGTAAGAGTGCCTGGGTGAAATGTCTCCCAGCCCATGTGTACTGTGGATATTGCTGCTGTGTAACAGCTTTGTTTTAAGAGATAACTCCCATGCCCTAAGCATTAAAATTCTTCATTAGAGATACTGACTTATCTCTACTGACAAAGCAGGTCTGCACAAAGCACTCTGGAACTGAAGGGACCAGCCTGGTTGCCCACAGTAAGCTCACGAGAGCCAGGGCTGATACTGTTTCCCTCATTCTCAGGGGAAATCTCAGGTATAGGGCACTGGGTAAGATTAGGAGTCATCCAAGCCATTGGTAAAGTCTGAGCTGATGATATCACAGCGGGGCTTTTTATCCATTCTTTCCCCAATACGAAAAATGGACTCCAATTTCCTGACTGGAACACTTTTGAAAACCAAATCAAAATCAATTTTAATCCAATAAAAAAATAAAGTTAGATAATTTATTATAACAAGGATAGTTTTTCACAGCTCACATGACTCAAAATGGTTATAGTATCTAAAACATCAAGTGAGGACTTGCCTGTATTTCTATTAAAACTTTAAATTACAGCTTTTGAGTGCCTCAGGATAATTTTAATTGAGAAAGAACTGTAGTTTGAAAATCAATTATTTTCAGTAATCATCTGTTTCAGTTCTTCACTAATGACCCATACAGCTATCTGTGTAAAACAAATCTTATTAGCCTGGTATCAACTACTTGGGAGCATCTCAATAAACAAGCCAGTATTCCCCACACTCAGTACTACCTGTGTAACCACAAATTCTCCAGTGGTGGGAGTCTATGAAATCCACTGGGATTATACCAACGATGTGGCCACAAGAACCTGCCTGGGGGCACAAGTGTGGTCTGCTCTTGACTTCAGCCACGGCATCTGGTCTGTGACAGCAGTTAGGACTGAGCAAGGTGCTGCAAGCCACCAGCAGGGAGCCAGAGGAGGAGCTCTAGGTCCTCCCCGCCGCCCTTCCCACAGCTTTAGCTCCCAAAAGCCTTCCTTCCCTTCAAAAGGGCTGGAAAAGGGGAAATCAGGTGCAGACCCCTGTTTTTCTGGCCAAAGAATTTGCCTGGTGTGGATACCAAAAAGAAACTGATTTGCTGTTTCTATGATTTTACTGCTGCTTGGTTTTATTATTTAGAATGGCTTGTTTTCATTTACACTCAACCTTGTTCCAGTGTTTAATTAACCTCTCCATTAGGAAGTTTTCCTAACGTACAAGATAAATTTAATTGTATTTTAAGTGCATTTTTTTCCTATCCATAGATGCACATCATAATTTCTCCCTTGCCACGCTGCAACTACCTTTCATGTACCATCCCTTTATCTTCTCTCTGTGAAGTAGCTCCAGAAGTCTTCCCCAGAGGGCTGATTTTGGAGCTTTCTGTTCTTTCTGCTATGCCTTCCCTTCATTCTGCACAGACTTTGCCCTGCAGTGCAGTGTCCTGACTCTGCCCAGGGACTCTGGATGAGATGCTGCCCAGGCTGAGCAGAGCAAAGGGATTAGTGCACACCTTTCCTGAGGAGCACTGCCTACCAGATAATTCCCACTGCAACATCTGCTTTCTTGGTAACAGCCTGCTCTGGCTCCTTGGGAGGGCTTGAACTCCCACATCCCATCCTAATGAAGGGATTCCTGGAAATTCAGCTCCATTATTTCAAGGCAGACTTCACACCTCCTGTGGGTAAAATCTTAAACTGAAGATTTAGAATGAAAAAACTTCATTTTATCATTTTGATTGCTTAACTTCTATTTTTGTTTGCTTCTGTAATTTTTAGATTATAAAAGCTTTACTTTAAACTTTCCATTATTTTCATGCTACAGCTGCTGATATTAGTTTGCACTTAAACTACAAACATTTTATACTTCTAAGGTATTTTATGCATTACGGGAAAACTATATATTACATTATATGATTATACACATTCAGATACTTGTGTATTTGCAGAAAAAGGCAGCTAGCTGTGCCTGCCCATATTTGTCCTTCAAAAGCCAGTACATATAGAATTACACAAATGAACTTAAAATTTTCTATATACTAAATTATAGTTCTCTTTCTTCCACATTCACTTCCTCTTAAGCACATTAAAGAACAAGAGAACACAGAAATACAAATTATGTTCAGGAAAGAGTGTAAGGTCAGCATAAATTTTTTCTGTAGTTCATGCTTTTTTGATGTACACTTCCTACTCAACTCTTTTGTGTAAGAATTATTTGGAAGCAGTTAAATAGGTAGGCAAAAGGGAGGATTCTGTACAAGCAAGCAAAACATGAAATGAGGTTTTGACTCAAATCTCTCCTTAAGCATGACCAAGACACATTCCTAACAATACTGATTTCTATGGCCCTTTATGGATTTGGTCCTGATTTTTTCCACAGCGTTAAGAGGTTTCTTCACGTCCTGGGTTGGCTATATGATGCTTGCATCCCCATTTGTCTGTTCTGTTATGCTGGATAATAAGCTGTGCACCTTTAAGACTGGTGCTGAGAGAGAACTGTCCTGGAGGACACCGACACATCACACCAGTGCAAATCCTGAGCTGGAATGCACACAACTCTGTTCAGCTTGAAGAGCATGCAACAGTGATCCTGACGAGTGCAGGTCACACACTTACCATGATGTCTCTCTGAAAAGGTAACTGCTCAAGCCCCTGTTCATTCTTGCTGGACACACAACCTTTCCCAGGCACCCTGTCAAAGCAAATACCCAAGGCTGCTGTGGAAGATCAACATCTTGCCAAAGCACATGGTGAACCAGGAGGTCCCAGCTCCTGAGACCTCTGTTTATTATAGGCTTGGCCAAATCACTGGAGAGTTGGGAGCTCAGCAGGAGGTTCAGGCAAGAGCAAAACAATCTAGGTAGGATTGATGACCACATGCTGAGAGCGGGAACAGCACCCCTTCTTCCTCCATGCTAAGGAAAGATGAGGAGTGGGAAATCTGTACTGGAGCGTAACAGCAAAATTGACAACAGCAAGAAACCACAGGTCTAATCCAAATGTTGGAATAAATCCAAGAAAAATCCGCAAAGGAAACTTGCAGTAACTCTCAAAACACTCATCAATATGTCTTAAGTGTTTGATCAAAAGCATCACAGTCATTACTGTTTCTCATTTGGAGAAAAAATTGAGAGACCTTGCAAGCAGGAAAAATGGAAAACTTTCTCTCATATAAATAAGGTTGAGGAACTCAGGAAGCTTATTTTCTAGCAGGGGTTTTAGGCAGGAAGACGATAAGGTATCTGTTTTCTATTAATAATCCATGTTTCATTGGTTTACCTGCTGCCTGGATGGGGCATGCTGGGTCGACAGCTCTTCAAAGAGAGTGTTTAGTTCTGACTTAGGTGAGACAGATTCTTGCATTTTCAGGTCTCCTGTGTATAACATCCAGGTTGCTGATGAATAAAAAAAATCCCTTTCCAATGAATATATGAGACTAATTCTCAGCTGACAAGGATTTATATTACATAAATAAAACCCATCAAAACTGGGTTGGCAAACTCTCTGGCAGTTTCAAATGAAAGCCAAGAATTAATTGGACACAGGGACAAACAACTTTTCCATTCCAAAGATGAATTCCTGCAAGTCAAAGTTGAGTTACATTTAATATTGCCTAGAGGATTTTCATTTCTGGGAGTGTTTGCCTGGGACTTATAATAAAGACTAGGGAGAATATCCTAGGGTTCTATTTTACTGAGATTTTTACACAATGTCCATCACCATGGTAGCTGGTTGATATATGTGAGCCACGGGGCTCTTCCAATTCAGATGGCTCATTATTCATAACAACGATTCCCAGATCACATGCACAGAGAAGGAATTCTTGCGCCCTTCTTACGGCAAAGCATCTTTTCCAGAGTTTTGCCCAGTCACAGAAAAACTGTTAAATCACGCCTTTGTTTTACTATCAGGCAGTTCTGTGGAGAGACCTACCTAAACACCACTAGTCACTTGTCAGGCCTTTTTATAGGAAGAGAATTGGTGCTTTATTTAGAGGGTAAGTTCACCTCAACACACCTCTGGTTTAAATTTTTGTCCTTCCAGGTAATTAAGAGCCAAGTTGCACTAAGATAACCACTTATTTATTCCAAAATCATGTAACCAAATTCAGTCTATTTGAGATCAACGAGGGAGTGCATTCCACAGCCAAGGAGCCCTCAGAGAACAATCTCTGCAAACAGCAGGTTCTCCTTCAAACTCTGGCTGAATTTTGCAAACCCTCTTTGCCTTTGAAGACAGACCCAGCAGAATGTGGTGCTCAGCAGGCACACCAGTGAGGAGAGGATGAGCTAAGGCACCCTCAGCATTGCTAAGTGGTGATATCTCCAGAAACTCAGTGTGGAAACACATAAGTGTGGCTTTAACAACCTTTTGAAGGAAACAGGAGGCCAGACGAGAGGACTTTGGGTTTTGTCTGCTGTCATAGAAGCCTTGACAAGAGGAGCTTAAGGAGAAGCAGGGCAGCTGCAAGGGATGTGCTTTATATGAATCACCAAGGCCCACTAAAGTGGGCTGTGGCCTCCAGAACATCTCAAGAGATCTGCAATATGGCTGTATTTAGAGAATGCTTTTCTCATTTCCAACATTTTTTATTGACTTAGAGAACGCCAAAAATCCAAAGTCAGTGCAAATTATTATATGCAGACAGGAGAAAATGAAAAGGGAGTTCTGAAGAGCTCCCTTTTTACCAAGCTTCCCAGCATCAGGGCAAGACAGCAGTGTGTGCTGTCCCTCTGCCCCCCTCCACCTGCAACCTAAAATCTGCTACAGAAGGGGCACAGAATGCACATGAAAGAAAAATGAGAAATAAAGCCGAAACAGACAAGTAACATCTGAACTTAACTTGCGAAATTATGGGCATCATCCATATGAAAAAAAATCCCCTTTGTAATTTCACAGGAGTGAAACTATTGGAAAATCCACAGAGCGTACTAAAATCTAAAATCTAAAGGGTCAAGGCTATCATGAGGGTAAAATTTTTAGTAAAATATATAAGTACAGAATTACTCAGTACTGTGTATTCCCGGAATTGTCCTTGATCATGTTACATTACTTTATATGTTGTGTTCAATTTTCAAAGGTGTGCATCTTTCTTCCAGTGCCAGTGATTCCCTTTGCCTCCAGAATCAGACATCATGTCCCAGTCACCCTAACTGCTGCCACTTACTGCCCTAATAGGCCATTACTGTGATGCCACGCACAAATTCAGCACTTGTACAACTGCTGTGCTGGAACCATTGCCCTTCTCCCAAAATTCAGTGTTCTGGTTTTGCTCACCTGTCTCTTGCATCCACCTGTTCTCTTTGCAAAGAGTGCTGCCTTCCAATAAATGAAAACCAGTAATTTTATTCTTATCTCCCTGCATTTACTATGAGCCTGAAAGTATTGACCTGATATAGAAGCTTCAATTGCCTCTTGAAGGACAGAGAAAATCCTCAAATTGACTGGAAATGTGAAAGCATCCAATACTCTTCTGAACAGAGCAGCATCTTGTGTCCATGCTGGGCAGCAGGCAGGTATTTATAAGCCCACTCTACTGAAAGAAGATGAGGGCAACAGCCATGTTTAATACATTATGTGGGAGGTCAAGACTCAGGTGTGTTACTCCTTTTCTGATACTGAAGTCTGTGATTAACTTCAGAGACTGGAGCAAGGAAATAACTTGTTACAAACTGAACATGGATTTTTCCCTAGCAAAACACAGAACAACAGGAGATGCAAAAGCAGGAATGAAATTACTAAATGGCTTTATAGAATTCCCCTACAAAAAAAACCCAGAGCACAGAAAATTAAAATGCATGCAGCTAAACAGAAAATAGGAACCAACTTTAAAATAAATGGATCTATTCACAATATATCTATCAACAGAGCCAGCAGGTTTTATGAGCTGATTAGCAGTCTGCAGGCAAAACTGCTCACAGAGCACAGGTTAACAGGGACTACCAAAAAGAGCTCCAGGTCTGTACCTTTACATCAACTAATAATTCAAACAATCCAACTACTTTATTAAAGCTGACTCATTGGCGAGGCTGCAGCTTCTGCTAATGAGGATAGAAGGCAAAACAGAGAAAATTATCTGGAGAGCAATGAAAATCATGGGCAAGGGTGAAGGAGGAAGAAAGCAAAGTAAAATGCTGGTTAAGTATATAAGGCAAAAATCTACCATGAAGTGAAATCAAACTCCTGTCTGGCAGAAAAGCAATTCAGTTTCATGAACAGCTGCCTCACAGAGTCAGGCGTACCAGCAATTAAAATTAAACAAGTTGATTTTAATACGCCTTAGTAACTGTGATTGATCTCACAGAGCTGCTGTTGACTGTACACCAAGAAACAATTCAGGATCCAGGTTAAAGTGAAGTTTATAATCCTCCTTTAATGGATTTTAGCACCTTAGGCAGTACAGTGCTCCAAAAATTATTAAAATGTGCCTTGTCTCTGTGCAATCAATAAGCTTCCCACTGTAAGGCTGGTGCAGTTCCAGGCACTCCTCAGCATGCCTGGCCATGCTGTGTCTGTAGAATTCCAAATAAGTCATCTATCATTATTTCTATACACAGGACTCATTAAACACCTCATCCTTCAGCTTATTAGCACTCAAGTCTGCCAGACAACCAAAACAAAAGGTCACCTTTTATCAAATGCAGACTGTGCCCAAAACATACACCAAAACTCAGGCAGATTTATGTACAAATACAGCAGGGATGGATAAAAGAATGATGCAAACATTCAAGATGGGAACTGCAAAGTAATGATAAGTGGAAATTGGGATAATTCACTCTGGTTTACCAGGTCAAGTCTAAAACATCAGGGTAAGAAACAGGTCACGCATCAGACAGGAGAAGGAAGCCCCACTTCTCTGACCATCCAAACTCTGACACTCCTGAAAGCTCATTTGTTATTTTTAAAATCTTCTTTTCTTTATGTCAAAAATCGAGGCAGTGATTTGGAATCAGATTTGGAGCTTCCTATAGGGAAAAAGCAACAAGTGAATGCTTAAATATTAAATAGCCTCTTACATGGATAAAGAGCAAATGAAAGCACACTATTGACATCAGATTAAAGGCAAACATGAAACATGAATTTGAAGAAATCTGAAGAAGTGTTGTGACTGCCTGAACTTTTACACAATGAAAATTCAAATGAAGCAAGATGACATTCTCTGTATCACTTCTTTTGTTGTACCACTACATGTGCCCTGTCTTTTTGGTTTTAATGGAGAAATGAAAACAAACCTTTCATGTGTGACAAGGAAAAATACCTTTTGTTGGATAAAAGCTTGTTTTGCTTTCTCATCCATCTAAATGTCCCTTCCATATCTCTTATATCTCAAAATAAACAGCACACCTGTGTCTCCTTCCTGTTTTGTCTGCTTCGAAAATGGTGTGAGTTTTCACTACATAAAGCAAAGTTTCTGATATGAAGAATGAAGGATCTTTTAAATCAAGCAATTCAGAAATTAATTATCTCCTTGTGCACCTTTTGGCATCACAAACTCCGATGTTCTTGGGTTTAATCTGATTCTTTGCTTCATCCTGTATTTGGCACAGAGCAAATTATTATTCTAATCAAAATATTGAAAGCCACAACTTTTGTTTTTCATAGCTGCAGACTTTGCTTTACCAGCCTTAGCTCTCTGTTCTTTTATCAGAGTGTTCATCACATATTATTGTCTGGAGTCATGGGCAAAAAGCTGTGGTTTCCTGCAATAATTTCATAATGATGAAATGGATCCTGCTGAGAAACATCACAAGGAGATGTTTTCAAGGCCTTGCATCTCCAGCCTGTGGGAGATCTGGTTTGGTATTTCTCTGTAATTACTGTAATCTATATACCATCAGACACAGAAAACAATGATAAGGCAGAACATACAGAAAAAGAATATTTAAATATGAAGAAGTGGCTGGCCTAGAGAAGCAACTGTTCTCACGCTCACCCAACTAACAGTAAATGAGGTGTTTGAGGGGCAGAAGAAAAGACTAAAGTTCACAGTAAAGTGTAAGATTCTCCAGAAAAATCCAGATGGAGGCAAGGAATTTCCCTTCAACTACTTATTTATTCTTTATTCCCTTACTCAGAGTTTTGGCTGCCATGATCACAGAGAGTTTAAGAGATTTCAACAACCCCTGAATGATTACCCTCTGCGAGAACAAAGAGCAATTTCTGACCTCACCCAAAATCCCAGTGCTCTATGGGCCAGCTCCATCTGAGCTCATGAAAGGGGAACAGGTGTGTCAGAGGCCACAGAACTGCTGTGCCAGGGTTCTTCACAGGACAGTAAACCTTTAGAGATGATGATTTATGCTTTCCCAAATGCTGTCCTGGATATGTACCTTCCCTTAAAGCCATGTGAGAAATCCTCTCATCTTCACAACACCCAAAACAGTTACTTTGACATAAGGAAGTTTTTTCAGGAGTCCCCGATACATCTCATTTTGCTTTTTTCTCTGTCCTCATCTCTTAAACTCCATGTACCTCTTCCTCCCTACTTCTTCTAATTGTATTAATTATGCACAAAAAAAAAGACATTACAATGTTCTGCTCATGCAAAATCATTGTTACATTCAAAATGTAAAGGTAATTACATTTGACAATTTCATTTCCTTTAGCATAATCATGGAAATTGAGTAACGGATTTACATTTTAATAGTTCTTTACTCCCCATTAGAGCTTTCTCCTGATGAAATATTGCTATAAACATCCTAAAAAATAAACTTGTTGGGGGTCTTTTGGTTATATTACTGCTCTGGAAGAAGAGTAAATGTTGCATAACATTTAGGTGAACATTGACCAGCCAGAGATAAAAAATATAAAAATAAAATGAAAAAAGGACAGAACACCATTTTTGGCCTGAACTTGCACATTCCCCCATTATGTTCAGCAGGAGCAGAAGCCTATTGGAAGGGAAAAGCATCTATACAAATTACAGGGTTGTTTCCTTTAATTAAATATATCTTTTCAAGCAATTAGCCCTGGATGTAGAAAATATTAATTGGGACTTACGTACCAAAACAACCAGTGATAACAGCTTGTATTTCACCAGCACCTTCCAATTGGAATTGGTTAACTAAGCTGTTAATTAAAATAATTAGTAACAATTCGTATAACCTAAGGGACATAAATATATTTTTCTTTATTTATCTTTACATCTACAAGATTTCATGCCAATATCCTTACCCACATAAATTTTCATTTGTTTTCAGAAGTAATTCCTATGTGTAAAAAAGACCCTATTTAAATAGTCATTAAAAAACTTTAAACTGAAAAAAAAAAATCTTTTGGATTTCTGTCATCCAAGTCCACCTCCCATAGATACTTCTCTAGCATGCAGGTCTTAGCATTTTTAAGAGCATTAAAAATCCAAACTGGCCACTAGCCACTTGAATAATCAATTAAAATGAGTTATCCAGTATGATAAATGCTAATGTTTTGGGAGCAATTCCCCAAGCAGATAATATAGAATTCTGTGAGGAATTAGGAGAAAATTAAATAAAAAATATGCTTCAGCTAATTAAGAATTTAATTATGCTCATTTTACTTGGAAAAGAATGGGTAACAAATAACACTAAGTTCTTATATGAGAGATATGAAGGGCATATCTTCCTATTCAATTATATTTCAGATTAAAAGAAGCAATTTTATACACCAAGACTAAATCTACTGAACAATTCAATCAACTAATTTACAAAGTCACTAAACGTAATAAAAACAGTGGCTTGTACTGTCATGAAATCACAACAGCCAACACCTTTAAACTCCAGGTCTATTTCTGGCCTAAGAGAAAATTGGAGAAATGACTGAAACAAGAAAGAGAAACAAGGGCACTACAATGTATTTGTCCAGTACTAACCTGATGTTTTTAATGTGCATCAGTAATGATTGATTTCTTCACTTAAAGTAGTTAAATCTCTCTTTTTCTCAGTTTGTTCCAGTGCTTCCTCTGTGACCTTTTCCCAGGGTAGGGACAGAGCTGTGGCCTGGAGACAGCCAGGTCACTCCCCATGGCAGAGAAGAGTTCCTGAAGGCCCAGCCCCAGGCAGCACATCTTTTACCAGAGTTACCAGGCTGCTCAGGGGCAGTGTGATTCCAGGGAAATGCTCTTGTCATTCCATTCCTTTTGCTGGGGCCAGCCAAGAGGCCATGGAAGCAATGCTGAAATGCACACAACTTAGAGTGGCTTTTCAGCACTTAAAATAAATGAGACCATTTGAGTCTTTTATGAATGAGCAGAGTCCAAGGAAAGTTTTGTGGATCCTAATTTGCATAATTAACGGTGTAAAAAACCCTCACCCATTCACCCTCTGAGCCTTGACAATCCAGAGAGCTGGCAGGAAATTAAAGGTCTTGCTCTAGAGGAGGGTTAGATTTTTCTGGGAAGGTTTCTGAGCAGGCTAGGACTCAGGGACACAACATGAGCTAGAACCTTCAGCTCAAGACTGGAAACAATTTTGAAGCAACCAGTTGCTGGAAGCCAAAGAATGATGGTGCTGGAGTAGCACCCTGGATTTCTGCTGACAGAGGGAACTCTTGGTAACACCAATTTATTAGTACTCACAGTAGGTTCTGGATGAATTCTTTCATGATGAAGGGCAGCAAAACATTCTCCACCAGCAAAACAAGGGCTGGCAATCTGAGCTAACTTCCAAGAGCAGGAAGCAGGCAAAGCTCCCAGCACAACCACCTCTGCTTGTTAGTCCTCAGAGCAGCAGGACAGCCTGAACTGTGATGCTGGGCTGTAGCAGACACTGAAGAAGTCTGCAACATGATGAAAAAAAAGTCTCTTGAAACTGGGACCATTCAGTCATCAGATCAACTCTTACTCAGTGCCTGGAGGCTCACGTCAGCAGCCAACACTTTAAACATAAAGCCATTATAAATTAAACTTTTCACACATAGGGCTGAGACTATTGAACTGCAGGAGCTTCAATTCTCTGATTATCTGCTGTAGAGTCGCAGAAAATGTATTTTGTGATGTGAATGGTAGAGGCATTTTTATCAAGGAAAGAAAGCCAAATTGGGAGGAAGTGAGGTTTCGTCAGAAAAAGATAATGCCTACTTGATGAACGTGAATGAATGCATTTAGAAGTCTGACTATGCACAGCTTCAAATCATGGGGATGTGCACACATGTACACACAGCACAAAGGACAGCATCCTTTTGTAGACAGAAAGACTATTTTTTAGATAGAGATAAAAGCATTATCAAATCCTTTTTACACAGAATAACTGTCACTAACATAATGGTTACAACAGCTAGAAAGAATATTAGTGAATTGACAGAGACAGCACTGCCCCTTCTGATACTTTCATTACCAGAAGAAATACAGCCTGCAGGGCTTTGCTACAATCCCTGAATTCTTCCTCCACCAAGAAGCATGTATTGATTTTTTGCAAGTCTGATTATCAGTAGGTGAAAAAACCCCACGCAGTAGATGACTTACCCTCTCGAGGCTGCATAAGGCACCCAAAAGAATGATATTGATTATTCTGTATCATCACCTGCACTTCCTAGATTTACAAGGGTATCAGAGAATTACAGTATTATTTTAAAGAAATGCATTAAACAAATATTTGCACTACTAACCTGCATGGCCAGCCTTTAAATGTCATACATTCTAAGTTCAGCTGACCTTTCAATTTCCTTTCTCAGTCCCTAAATAGAGAGCAGACCATATATCTTGCGTGCTGTCTGGTTATTAGCTCAGCAATGTACTTTTAATTCCACTAAATGAGTTATTTTCCACAGTAAGTCTCATGGTTACAACTAAACTGCCTCTAGAAAATTGAGGCCCAGCAGCAGCAGACTGGCCAAACAGTCAAGCAGCAAGAGGCACAAGTCTGGAGTAACACTTGGCACCAGCAGGAGCTACTCACACGTTTCTTGAGGTGAAGGAAACTTTCATTCTGAACAAAAGAAATCACCAATTGGATGGCAAGGCTAGACACGTGCTGCAGAGTTTGCCTAAACGTAGTGAGAGAGTCGTATCACGGTTACAGCATGACATCCAGTTGTTCTGGAATTTTACAGAATTTCAAGTTTATATGAGGTGAAATTCTCCTCATTTCCCCTTCTTGTTTTGGTTGCTTTGTGGGTTGTTTTTGTTTGCTTGGTTTTTGTTTCTTTTCCTTTTTGGATTCAATGCTGATTCATGTAATAATAACTGATTCAGGTAATGGTTTTAAACAATAGTTAGGAAATACTCCGGAGATTCCAGTTCTCAGTTTCAATTTCCAACACCTAAGAAGCTTTATTTAAAGAATGAAATGAGCTTTAATCAAACTGATAGAAGCTCTGTGAATTTCAAATTTTATCATACAGCATTATGTAGCACGAACAAAATTACTTTCTGTTGACTGTTTCATTAGCTCTCATTATGCAGTTCTATCATACGTAACTGGAAAAATGTTATTTAATCCTTACTAAACATGACAAAGACCTCGAGTGAACTACTTCAAGTTTAGATCTTCTCATCAGAAGTCTTCATGTTAAAGGCATAGAAAGCTTTGATTCTAAAGAAACTGTCTGTGCAAGAATACTTACATAATAAATGAGATTATTTCTACCCCAGAACTCAACATCACCAGAAATCTTTTAGGAAACTAAAATCTCAGATGTCTTATAAAACATAAAAGCAGTTGTGCCTTGAAAGTGGCTCTGACCTAATGTTACGAAACTAAACCCGACTGCTATTAAGCAACATTGACTTCTACACCAGTTCCACATCTCTGACAAAGCACTGAGTTGGCTTTTGACTGTGAGTAAAGCTGGAATTTGACTCTTCCAGCTGCAGCCAAAGTGGCTCAGCAGAGTGCAACAACCCCAGAACCAGCACAAGGAAGCGAGCTGGCCGGAGGACTGGGAACACGAATACTCCTTTCAGTGGCAGGGAACAGTGCCACTGGCTCAGCCACAGCACACTGCTTTACCCGAGGCTAAAACATCCCAAGTCAGCTTTGTCTGAGCTCACTGGAGTCACGTGTGTTCACACTGGGGACCTACCTTCAGAAATTCGTACTTCTTAGAACAGACAACTCAAGGGCACATACTACGACAGGAAGAGATGTCTCTCGTTCCTCAAAGTAGTCACGGGTCTTTGCTGAACAGCAGCTTTTGTCAACAGCTACTTGTCCCATTCAATAATCAAACCATTCTGAAAGGCTGGTGGAAAAGCTTCCCCGAGGAAGTACCTCCACTACCCTCCCTCCTCCGCTATTCTGCCTCCCCTTCTTTTACTTCTTAACCCTAGGCTATACGATCCCATGCTGCTCCTTATATCCAACCTCCTTCCCCTTGCACCAGCTTTGGGGCTTGTCATATCCCTCACTGACTTGTTTCAATTTCCAAAGTCTGCAGCAAAAAAACTCCCAGTAAAATTATTTACACACACATACCGTTTTATCTTCCTACCAGCTCAGAGAGTTGCACAGGCTCCCAGAGGAGTGTGCTGAGAGGCAAAACTCGTGCAATGAAGTGCCCAGAGCATGTGGGCAGTAACTGAGGGGGAAGTGTGTATGTGGCGACAGCAAATGCAGTGCTGGGAATGCTCCCTTTGGCAAAGTGAGGTATAAATGGGCTCAGAAACACAGTCAATCTGTACTTGGAGGCCAACAGATATTTGCAATCCTGTTTGGACCAGTCTACAGCAGAGACAGACATCAATCATTTGGCCTTGACTGCTAAGTTTTGTATTTAAACCATAGAAAGGCATGTCTGCCTAAGAATTCCATGTGCCACACCATGTCTTTACCACGTAACCAAGAGTCAAGGACACAAGTCCATCCTGAATGAGGAAAAGAGAGCATAAAATGCTTTTTGCACTTTTAATACAGGGCTTTCTTCCAATAAAAGGCACCAAACAGCACTCACTGGACTTAAGGCCAGTGTAATGACTCCAGTACATATTACAGGAAGGAGATAAAAATCAAAGCACATGCTTTACTGTTTTCAACATAGTATGTTCCAAAATGACTCCTCAAGGATGCACAGAAGCAGCAGATCATCTAGCGTTAAAAATGAGAACACAGAGAGAAGTCTACCTCCCATTTCCTGAGCAGCTTCAAGCAGGCAGGCTCTCTGCAAGGCTTTTTGCAACATTCAATGGCTATGAGAGCAATCTGACTTGGCTGCCCCTTTAGTTCTACTCTCCTGTGTGGCTGCCTCAGCTGCACATTTGTCTCCCTGCATTTCCAGCACCTCCTACATGGACAAACGGATGGAATGGCTCCCTGCAGCTGTGACCTGCTATCCTGCCTTAGAATGAGCAACAGGATACGACATGACAAGATGGTATTGCAGAAGACCCTTCACAGCCCAAAAGCTGCAGGGGTCTATCCTCATTGCAGTGCAGGTCTGAGCCCTCTGACGCACTCACAGGCAGGGGCTCTGCCAGCGTTAACGGGGGAAATCCCACCAATATCACCGGAGCTGCACCTGAGCCAGGGCGCAGACAGACCAGACTCCAGCAATGCCTGAAGAACCTCCTCAGTTTTAGAGAATTGCAAGGTGAAAATTCCAGGTTCTTTTCCAGATTATTTTTCCTGTTTGTCTTGGTTTGTTTGGTTTCTGTTTTAACTTAGTCATCTGCTTCAGCCCTCTTTATTGATCATAGGCTTTTAAAATTCCCTATCTGCCCTCTATTTGCAAATCAATGAAAGGGAAACTGGTATGAATAAGTATTCAACCCCTTGTGTCTAGGTTTGTTGGGGTTTTTTATCGTTGTACATAAAATACATGGACAGACTTTCTAATCAATGAAAAGGTATATTTCTCTTTTCTATTCGCAGTTAGATATGCACAAGTGATATTTAAACACAGCAATCCTCCAAGGACAAGATTCCAATCTGCTGAATGTACATGTTGCAAATCAGGTCAGGGACCTCTGGGAGAGCTGGTCACAGCTCCCACAAGCTCTGACTAAGCTCCTGTGCTAACCAAGTCTGTCGCTTGGAGTAGCACAGGCAGCACAGCACAAACCCTTTCAGACCGCTCCCTTCTGTGCCCCAAAGGTTGCACAAAGGAAAAGGAAGATACATAGACAAGTTCAATATCTGAAAAAACTTCTCTTTATTCACCAACCTCTAAACAGTGTGACTGGGACAATGAAATTAAGTTTTAACATTAATAACAGACTCTTGATTTCCAGCTTTCTATGCTGTACCAATGTACTGGATTTATAAGGCTATCATGATACTTACCCTCAGAGATATCACCCAGATTTGTCATCCTATCCCTTATTATGTAAGGTATTTTCTGTGGGAATTTAGTGCCCTAACATGCTTTTATAGATTTCTCCAGCATCCTGTCCTGGAGCTTACTGTTGAAGGCAGTGTCTGCAAAAAGCCCAGCTGAATTGTGGAGGCTATGCTGCCGGGATAAACAACACACTGATCAGTTATTTATTCCATCTGGTCTAAGAATCAGAATCAAGTGTACTTGGAAGAAAACAACACTTTTAACAATTCTGTTACTCTTTTTGACCCCAGTATGGGGGTGGAACAACTTGCTAAGAAGACTTAATGAAAAGCTACAAAACTTGACCTCAAATGACTAACGTGACATCCAGAAGCTGCTGTCATTGAAAAACACCTGCTGTCTATGTGAACTTTGGTAGATTAAAATTAAGATTTTGATGTAAAAATGCAGTTGCAAACCTTCTGATTGTTCTTGTAAACCCTTATAATTGATGCACACAGAAAAGCCTAAATCTGTTTCAGTGATAGCTAATGGTATATGAGATTGCTCTAGCTGGCATATTACAGTAAGAAATTATAATTCCTTAAATTCATATGGAAAAGGTTACTGATGTTCATGCAAGAGGTTAGAAGCCTAATCTCATAAAAAAATACACACCTGTGGTATTAGGAACAGAATTCACCTCACTTAATGTGAGTTGTCTGTAAAGCATCTACGTGAGCTTTGTTCAGCTAGTGAAGAGGCATACACTAGCATGATTCTGTTTCACAGACTGAGACTTCTCTATAGGATGCCATTAGCTACAGGCTAAAAATGCTTCTTCTGCTTGATTTACTATAAAACGAATGTAGATGACAAGCTCAGATATAGATATAATACATGCCTACATTCGGGCAGCTGAATCCTGTCTTAATGTTGTAAAAAGTTTTGGAAAAAGAGTGTATAATCAAGATTTTTTGCTTTAACATTTATACCACTGAGATTTCATGGTTTGCTTTGATATAAAATCAGAATTGCTTGTTGAAGGGATAGCTTTTATATATTCAAAGAATTTTAATTATAAAACAATTGTTAGCATGGGTTTGGATTAAAAACAGGTTGAAGGCCACAAATGAAGACTGTGGCTGAATACCAGGCGTAGAGCAAGAAGAGACACGGAACTTGGAACAGCCCACATACCTGGTTGTGATTAATTTTGTCACTAGGCAGCTGGAAATAAGCAGCAATACTATTTCAACCAATCTGCTCAGAATATTAAGTTTCAATGAAATTGAAAGTCTAACGTGGATTAAAGAAAACATTATTAGAGAAATGAAAGAAAATAGGCAAGAGCTCCCCCAGGAAAATAAGATTCAGACTGGAATACATGCAAGCTAATAGCTGGAGAACGAAAACCCAAAATAAGGCTAATTCAAGAGATGTGAAAACTTAGAAATCAGTAATTTTGGAATAAACCTGGGGGTGATAGTGGAAAGATAATTAGGCCCCTATTCGTTGTGCGGTGTCTAAGTCTGAAACATTAATGCAATTTTGTGTTGCAGAGACATACACATTCTATAAAACACAACTAACAGCCTGCTCTCCACAGCCTGACTACACCTGAAACTCTGCCTTGGGTTCTAAGGAAGTTGTTACATTGATTTAGAAGAGCAAATTATGACACTTCATCTCAATGTTTTTTAACAACTAGGTTCAGATGACATTTCTCAAGCAGTTTTATGAGGATTTTGTCAACTTGAATAAGCTGCCCACTAGATAAAACAGAATGACTACACGATCCATAATGACTAACCATGTTTTCCATCTGATTTTAGCCTACTTTGAGAGTTTTCCAGGCATAATTCAAACTTCACCAATTAACAGCTCCATAAGCAAACAATTCTAGACACTGCATCATCTCCCCTTCTAAAGACACTGCCTAGGTACTGGTCACGTGCATCTGGGAAACTGGTGACTGACCAGTAGGCTGTGATGTTAAAAATTTTTAATGATTTTTTAAAAAGTATGCTGACATTCAGTCCATTAACATACTGGTTAAGCAGAGCCCACTGTGTTATTATTTCCTCTTTGCTCTACCTCTGCTAGCAATCCAACCACTGTAGTCAGTACTTCAAAAGCCCTTGCTCGTATTACTGGGAATTTCAGAAATTTCTATTATCCTTTAGGAATTAAAGAGTAAAATTTGAAACTGTCTTTCAAAATAATTTGAAGTGAGACTTGCCAAGTTCGTAAGCTCAGGGTGCTTGTGAGAATTTGAATCCCTGGAGCTAGGCTGGCTGTAAATTTCAACGTGTCATTGATTTTCTCTCTACAGAAAGGAAGCTTCAGTTCGGATCTGCAGCCACTACCCACACACATTTGAAAAGTAGATGATTGTAATTTCCTAGCTTAAGAGGAGTTCTATAAATACAGCCCAACATTCAGTTTTACTAAAGATGATATGTCTGGAAGAACTATGTGCACAAGTGTTCTGCTACTGTGAGTGAGTCTTACTGAAAAAATGGCACCAAAACTCATGGTTTTTTTCTGTAACTTGCCCAAGTGTCATCATAAGCCATTTCAGCAAAGGACGGTTCCATGAAAAATTAATGTGCCACACAGTCAAGCTCAGAAGGAATTGTGAAATCAGCAGATGATTTGTGAGGTAAGCCAATGCTGATGTAAAGTGAAACAGGGATTTTTTTTATCCCTGCTACTTCCACTGAAGCAGGGCATTATTACAAGGCACTAGGACAGAAAGCTGAAGCAGTAAATGCTCTCAGCTACACCACTCCAGCAGCTCTGTACTCACCACAACACTGCCCACTGTGTGGCCAGCACAAACCAGCTCCTGTACCATCACCTCACAGACACATTTTCATGTCCCACAGAGCAGCACAGCTCCAGTCAACGTAACCTACCAGCTAAAATCCCAACTGCCTCTTAAAAGGTTAACTGCGATGAGGGACACTAAAAAACATACTGCTGATGGAAAAAAAACCTAAACCCACTTCCTTACCCAGGATATATCAGCTCTAATGAACATGTTGTTCTTAACATTGCATTTATTTGAGGAAACTGAGCTGGCTCATTGCACAAAATGTAAGGGATGATATTTAGTGAAAAAGACCATAATTAAAGTAAATCCCTTTAATCAAGTTTACTTTCCTTCCTTCATATTTTGAGGAAAAGAATCAGTCAGGGGTTTTTTTCTTTCTTACTTTTATGCCTTTAAAAAACTCCAGTAGAAGCTAAGAAGTTTCCTTCAGTATTCAGAAGATGCATTTTGTCAGCTAACTCCAGATCATGGGTATTCCAAGGTATTTTCTCAACAGAATTCAACAGCCAGGGCTCCTGTTCATCCTCATCAATGTTGAAAGACTCTTCTATTTCAGAACTGTTAAAATCTTTCAATTTAATGTCTTTGTTCCATGAAGTGATTCTGATGAAAATGTGAAAATTCAGAAGTGATGAAACAGGATGACTACATAACTAGTGCCTACACTGGTATTGCTGTAGATGACTACCAGCCAAGAGGTGCTTCTCTAAGCTTTTCTACTGTGCCATCCTGGCTGGCAAGTTCTCCTGATGGGGAAAACAATAAGACAAAAAGGGCAAAACCCCCCCCAAAGCATTTCCATCCTGATTACCTGACCTTGCAGATTACAGCACACTAGTCAGACAGCTTGTTGTAAGTATGTTAGAAAAAAAGATAACTTTTACAGATCTAAGGCTTTCTCTTGCTCTCAAGCACATTGGTTCATTTTATCCAGTTAAATAAATAAATACACTTGATCAAGAGCCCCTTTGTTGCCGCTTCCCGAAAGCAGCTGAGACAAGACAGAAGTGCCCATTTCCATATGCAGAAGATGGCAGGGGTGGCTGCACAAGCCCGTGCCCCTGAATGCTGATTACCCCGGGGCCCAGGGAGAGGCAGAGCCAGGCTCATCAGCATGCAGGTGTCACTCAGGCATGCCCAGCTCTCCGCACCCGCCAGCACCGCTGGTAACTGAGCTGCAAAGGGCCCCACTGCTCCGGGCAAGGGGATCAGCAGCCCCTAAGGCCTGGCAGATGATTTCTCTCCAGGCTGGAGAGAAATCCTGTCAAGCCAATTATCGACTAAGACCTCTTCAGATTGTTTTTGGCAATGATTTATTAAACAAGTTTGGTGTTCATCTCCAGCAGGATGTTTCCAAGCAAAATTTTGTGTCTAACTGAAAACAGATGCTTCATAGGAGTGTTTCAGGAGAAAGCTCTCTTTGGTTTTATTTTATGGAAGGAATTCAGTGTTTGTTGAGTGGAATGGAGACAATTTCTTACAAAATAGGTGGGAAATTAAAACATCCAGATTTGCCAGTTCAAAAAGTGGCTTTCTGCTTAGCATATCCTTTCCCTGACATGGGGAGGAGTCCTTGAAGATCTGGGCTGCGACCACAGCCTCCCCGCCTGACCTGCTCCTATTCATCACTTACAAGTTAACACCAAATCCCACAAGCAGTGATCAACAACACACACCACCCATTTTTTTCCTCCGCTATCTGAACCCTTCATCAAAGTCCTCTCAAAGCCAGGACAGTGGCTGGCAAGGCTTTCACTGTGTGTGGAAACAATCTGGCCAAGAGCTCAGCTACAGGCTACATAGCTACGGGCTATGCCTACCTTAAAATAATTTCTCCAGTGCTATAGAAGCTCTAACTGGTGACATCCACCATCTTCACATTAACAGGATGCTCTTCACCTCTGCCTTTCAGTATTTCTACACCTTTTATTCACATACACATACAATACACACAACACAGTGCAAGTGGAGGCAAGGTTGTTCGTTTTGCTCTCTGAGATGAGAGGAAAACCTCAGCTCAAAAGAAAAACATGTGACAGCCTAAGTAATACATCCTTCCCATTTATTATCTTGTGTTAGTATTGAAGAGAACGCTGATGCATGCCCAAGCCACACTTCAAAATTGTTTGGGAAGGTGTTAGGTCTAAACCAGGCTGAGTCTTTTGGTCAGTTTAACAGCTGAGGTGAATCAGATGCAGATATAGAAATGTCTGAATCACCAGAAAAGTCCAGCACACCAAACACATTCAGGAAAACAACAGAAACCCACCAGTTCACTTCAGTCTCTTTTCTTCCCAGCTGGACACAGGACACAGAGACGCACATGTGGGCCCCGGTTCCACTGTCTTAGTATGCAAAGGTGAACTGCAAATGACTGAAATGAAATGCTAGGCCAACCCCCTTCTCCCAGCTCCACAATCTTATTTCATCCCTTATCAGTCTTCATTTCACAAGAGCAAGCTGACAAACAAAGCTCTGTTGCATGAGACAGACTTCAGTTTGTAGATTCCTTTCACCTTAGCACAAGCATTTCTTAGACTTTTCTAACAGCGGTGTCCTGCCTGCTCTCTCACAGAAAAAGCTGAAATTTCCTTTGTGCTTTTTTTTTTTTTACTATTTTGCATCTCTACCTGAACCTACCCCATCCTCCAGCGCAGCAGGTGAGATGCATACAGAGCCTGAAACGCACAGAGAACCTCAGGGTCCGTGCTGTATTTTACACCCTCTTACAGCTGTGAAATTAAGTACACACAAACTTACGTTTCCTAGCCAGTCTTCCTGCTAAGAGGGCCTGTCCTGAAACACGACATTATGGCCTGGATATACAAAAGATTATTCACTAAGGGAACTGAGGAGAAACTTCTCTGTGTACAGCAGGAAACCAGCCAGTGGAACTGACTGACAAACGCAGCAAGAGGGGTTCAATCTGAGAGTGATTTTAAGAAATGACTGACATAAAAAAGGATAAAGTAATTACATAAAAGAAGGGAGTGCAAACAACAGAAAGGCAAATGGGCACACAGAGCATGGAAAGGCTCTGCTGTCTTTCAGTTCCCAAGATGTTCCACATAATCATTTACTATTAGCTCTAATTGACTTCATTGCAACAAAAGCACAAGACGTTTCTGGACAAGCAAAATACACAGGCACTGCTGGGTAGCAGTACAAAAGAAGTGTAACTACTTGAGGGAAGTCATGGCTTGGCAGCTGATGAAAAGAAAGGAGGAAAAACTTATTCTCTGCATATTTTTTTAAGCCTATATAGTGTACAACTACCTCACACAAACAATGCCACCTACCTTACATGACCACCCTAGGGATAAGGTAATTAAGCTCCCTTGTAGAGATTAGTGCTTAATTCAAGGTCAAACTAAATTGTGCTCGGAAAGCTCAGCAACATGTTGATGTTTATTCCTGGGCTAGAAAGTTGCTATTGAATGTGGCCCCCATTATGAGCTTTACCACTTTTCATAATCCTCACCTGCTGCTGACCATTTAATCATCACATTTCTCAGCTGCATTTGACACACCTTCTTCCACCACCATACTTTAATAACACAACTCAAACACCAAATTTTTAGCAACATAATAGAAAAGGAGAATAGGAAAAGACTGCAGTTCTTGCAAAACGAACCATGGTACAGATGTTTGCTCATACATCACTCACTCTACTGTATGCACACTTATAAGCAGTTATTCTCATACTAAATTATGTTGGTTTTGCTGACATGCAAGTATGATTTAGCTTTTGTGTTACATGTGGCTAAATATTGTGCATGCTTTGTACTAGAGCCTATATAAATATGTCACTACCAAAGCAAAAGCCTGAAAAGGTAACCCTCAAGTAAGTCTCGTATCAGCATAAACTCTGAGTATGAATGCTCAGTGCTGATGTTGAAAGTAGTGAAATTAATAAACAAGTTTATCAATAGCAGACAAGAGTGAAAATTACCTATCAATGAAGTTAATAAACACATGAGTTTTCAGCATTTCTGCAATTTAAAGCCAGGCACATCTTTTGGGAACACAGCATTTTAACATTTAAAAACAAACCAACATTCATCCCTTTCTTTCTCCACTTTTACATTTCAACTCCCAACACTTCGAACAGGACGTTAATGCAGACAAGTCTAGTACTGTACATAAAGACTTCCAAGCATATCAACAGCCATGCTTTTAAAGAAAAAAGAACTTGGACAAAGGCATTTTAAAGTTGAATCAAATACTTATTGACAGCTAAAAATACCTCTGTTACAGTTTAAAATGTAAACAAATGCACTTTCTGAGAATTTGTAAAGAAATCTCTGAGGATTAAATATATAGCACAGAGCTGAGATTCAATTGTGAGCAGTAGGACAAGTAACTGAATAAAAAAATTTGATCACAATGAACTCTCTGCAAGACAAAATTGTCTCTAGTATTTGGTTTTGGCTGCTGTGTCTTCTCTGTCAGACACTGACTGCAGCATTGCTGCTGCTGCACCTATGTGCAGCATGTCTTGCCCAGGTGCAAGAGGAATAAATATGGAATCTTCCCAAAGTAAGGATGAACTTGGTGCAGCTGGAGAAGGACAAACAAAGGCTTGGATGCAGTTTCTCCTATTATAGCACCCCAGGGAAGCACAGCCGGGCTGCAACACCACATCCTCTGTCACTTTCTGCTGTCCAATAGGACCTGCTGTTGAACAGAGTAACATCCAGGCTCTCTGAATGACAAACAGGATAGAAGACAGACCAAAGCAGACTGGAAATGCCAGTGTTACATGAGGTTTGTATTACTTATGGCTTGAATTCTCTGAGGTTTGAAAATGCCTGATGCCATGGTCTCACTGTGCCTCAGCAGACACAAAGCAGAGGGTGTCCCAAGGCAACCACCACCCAGATCTCAGTGTCACAGTCAGACAGGTAGAGAATGCAATCCTAAACAGCAGAAATCAATACTGTTCGACTGCACCAACAGCCAGGGTAATGAATATTTATCATTCCCAACTGATGCTTCTAATTTTAGCCTGGTTTACTTTTCAAAACAAAGAAGAAACCTGCTTGTTCAGGAGTCTTTGATAATTTAGATACAGCACTTTTTAAACAGTTAGAGAAAACCTGTGCACCTGTAGCCACACACTGGGTTTGTACGTGTGTGTGTCCATCAAAACAGAAAATCAGGAGGAGTTATCTCACATGCAGTCAATTATGGGAATCACTTGCTGTGACTCAACTCTCACAGTTCAAGATACGGCATTCTGTGGTACCATATTAGTAAAGAAAATACATATCTTTAAAAATGCTTTTAAAAATTATTTTGACCTGTTTCAAGTGTTATTTCAGAGCTCATTTAGGGAAACACATAGGGAGGAGTTGGCAGAACATTTATTTCACCAGCCTCTCTCTATACACTATAGATTAACTATTGACAAGGTACAGAAAAAAATAATAAAACAACACACAAAATGGTCTGATGCTTTGGAAGCTGCTCCAGCAAGCTGAGCTGCAGCTCCTTTTACTGCCCTGCCCCACAGCACACATTTCTATGTATCATTTCACACAACTCCAGCGCATCTTAAATGATTTTTTAAATTGGTGTCAGTAAAAGGCCTTTCTGGAAAGCAGCTCAGTTATCCACACTGCTGAACAATTCTGGAGAAGACACTGAGGTAGACAGGGGAACCAGAGTACACAGGCCTTCGAAAGACCAGGCCAAGGACCTTCTGCTCCAGCACTTAATGTAATTAATCCTTTCCACTGATTTCCATAAGTTTTTGGGTCACACACATTTAGCACAATTCCAGATGTTTTCACTCCCGTTAGCTGAAGCGTGAGCATGATTGTCCAAACATCCTAGAGATTGACTCCACAGCCTCATCATGAATTACATATATGGAATCAAGCATAATCTTCACACTGCTTTCCAGAACTAAAGTTTTTGCTCCCTGAGAAACAACTGTACTATGCCTGAGACACATCAATAATCCTCAAATTAACATAGTCATACTTGTTGTTTTTTGAGATGAAACTTCCTAGTGCCTAATGCAGCAGCACAGTAAGGAATCGCTACAATACATCTGATCATGTAGGAAATGCCATAGCCCCCATCAGCTTTTACACTGTCCACCTCATGCTTTCATAACAACGACTACGAAGCTGCTGAGGTTTTTGCCTAGTCTGCAACATTTGTAAGAACTTTACCATAACTATAGCTGTTTTCCGTTCAGGCAGTGTTTTCAATTTGCCCCGAGACAGAGTTACTTAAATGGAATCTTCCCATCTTGGAGAGGTTCTTAGAGGCTGATGAGAGCATTAGAATGCAAGACAGACTCTAACTCTGATTATATAACCCTGTCCTACACTTGGGACAAAGATAATGACAAGAATAGAAAATGTATCTGCTCTATTCTCCTGACTGCCTGTTTTTTTCCTAATGGTCAGTTATGCAAGTGTCCCACGGGAATCTTTCATAGTAATTTCACTACAATGAACATAGTCAGCTCAAAAGATTTTTTTTTCTCTACCCCAAGGAATCATAAAAATGAGAGATGACAGAGTTGCTAGGTCACCTTACCCTTTATTCTACTCTACACTTAGGATTATGTTCCATACAGTTATATTTATTACTGGTCTGCCACAGAAAGAATTTCTCTGATTTAGATCACTGAAATCCCATGGGAGGGAAGTGGAGGAAAAATTATTTACTTCAGATAATGATCTAGTTTATTCTCCTTGATAAAACAAAACATTCACATAAATACAGTCACATCAACTATTTTAGTCAGAAAAGACCATGGTTGTTTATAAAGTGGTTGTTTGGAGCTGTTCACATTCTGCTGATTTTTAGATTTGTTTGTGGGGTTTTTTGTTTTTTTTTAAGCAAGGTCAAGGAGATGATAAATGTGAAATCAACAATTTATAATAAATTTTTACTTTTAAAAATGCTCCTTTGCCTTTCAGTAATAGAAATCAGGAACTCTTCTTATTGATTTTCGTTTTCAGCCAAACACTAAGAACATAGATACATAAAATGGATTCCAAATTGCCCTTGTGCCAAAACTGAGAAACACAACTTTAGAGCTCATCTTTGAAAAACTCAAATAATTACTACTCACCTTTAATTCATCATTTATTTACTTGAACTGGTATGGGTTTATTTTGCATAAAACTAAGGCTTACTAAAATTTAAACAACATTTTTCAAGCAGAAAGTACTCAATACAGATCACAGAAGAATGTTTTCAAACTGCTGGTTGCATACAAAGACGTTAGGATGGGTTACTTATGCCATCACCTCAGTGACAACAGAACTATATTGAAAATCTCAAAATATGCCATTTGAGATAAATACACCAGGGGCCTGCTTAGCCAGAGTTCTGCACTAATGAAGTCGCTAAAACTAGTTTGAATAATTGGCTATTATCTTTTTCCATCAGCAAAGCTTTGGCTATCTCAAATGAAACCAAACACTGAAACTGTTCATTCACCTGCAGCAGAAATTCCAAGCTAAAGATTACCAAAGCTGTCTGTATTTTTAAGCATCTCAGGCCTAACGTGGTCCACGGATGTGCTGATGGCTCTAGAAAAAACAAGCGTCAATTGAGCGCTGAGTCAGAACTAAATGATACAGTGAGAAAGGAGCAATAAAGCTGAGATGAAACACAGACCCATATGGGCATCAGCTGCTCCAGCCACAAGAGAATCAACCAGTACACCACAAAAACTTGCTTACCTCCTCTAGGGCTGTGAAGTTTAATAGCTCAGCTTTGCAAATAGTTCTAAGGTGGGGGATGAAAACGGTGAGAAACCTACAACCCAAACTAAAGGAGAAAGGAAGCATTTCATTAAACCGCACAAAAGCTGAGTTTGCAAAATTACTGCTTTTTAGATTGCAATTGCCAATAGAGATACAAAAAGCTACTTGACTGAAGAACCTCAAGATCCATTTGGCTCATTATAACAAACTCCATACTGAGTTGCATGTTTTAGCTCTGAGATCTGCAAATTACAGAACACAAAGGCAATTCAGGTAGTTGGAAGCTGTAATTTACTTGCAACTGCACTAGCTCTGAACAGCCCCAGTCGGAATCTGAGCCCCAAGATTCACACATTTCCCCTCCTATTTAAAATAAATTCTCTACATTTCTTTCCAAAACAACTGTTACATATTCTGTGTGATCTCCCTTAACTTGATATTCAGCACAAGCAACGTGACTTCGCTTCTAAATGCCTGTGGACTGCAGATGCTGGATTGTGAATTTTCACTTTACACTACCTATGTGCTGTTCCATCCTGTAAGGGGTTGGGCTCCATGTGTTGGCAGCTCGTTGGAGTAGGCTGGAATTTCTGGTACATTCTGACCAGGCAACTCTCCCGGTGAATGAAATGGTATTGACAATTACTGATTCAAGATATGAAGAGATCTCAGAAAACAGGAACTTGTCAAAGCCACACCTTAAGAGTCACCCAAGTACCTTTCAAAAACCTTTTAAAATAACTTCTAATTTGAATGTTACTCTGGCAGAAGTGTTATTTAAGTGTCAATGGGACTTTTTCAGAATTAAATAATGAACAGGGATTTGGCTTTGTGGGGGAAGTAAAGCCAGCAGACTCTCACAATAATGTTCGAAAGAACAAAATAAGTGATGAAGGAAAAGAGCTAGTGAAGATTTGTATCAATTCAAGCTGTCTTGTCCCAAAACCTGAGATCTACCTCTTTCATTTGACAGTGGCTAGTAACTAAACCAAAAGAAAAATTCATTAAAAATTTAAGATACTTCAAGAGAAGTGTGTTGCAGAAACCTCACAGCAGAGGTTGAAAGAACTTCCCTTGCACCACAGCTCGATGAGACCTCAATAAGCAGAACGCCCAGTTAGTAACAGCATCTGCACATCCAATTGTGTTGACATTGAGGAAGTCAGTGTACTGCCCTGGCATCCAAGAGGGTTCACAACTATGGATTTTCTTCTCAGTCCCCACAAATAAATATAATTTCTGGTCCCAATCCAGGACATTACCATTCTGTTACAGTAACAGTAACCTGGAGCTCAGAGTGAGCTAATTGACATGATTTTTGTAATTGCAGTATAGGTCTAAATATCCACAGTTTAACCTAAGTAGACTACAATGCTATAATTGCTCAACAGCTTGCAATCAAACTTACAGGAGGTTCTTCTAGGCTATTTTATGCCACTTCTGGCTGTTTTATCCTCATCATTAGGACATATCAATAGCTGTCCAACATCGCCATGCCCACAGACCTCCAACCAGGCTATAAAGACCCATTCAGAGAGCACCAGCTATGTTTACACTGAATACAGCACAGGGGGTTCTTAGGCACAAGAGCCACTTAGTTCCTGAAATATTCCTGGTGCTGCCTCACTAGCACCTTTGTCCGCTACCTCCTTGTAAAGAAATGAGGGAGCAGTGTCTGATTTTTTTACACAAATGGACAGAGAACTTAGACACTGAGTATTTCTGAAAGTTCTGGACAAAGTTAAGCTGATGTGAGGGACCAACTTTTACTAACTTCAAGAGCAGATTTATTTCTCTTCATCTGTCTGCACTCTTCTATCAGTTACCCATCACCACACTTTTAAGTATTCTTATTGCTCAGATGATGAGCACATGGCCAAAACATACATGTACTTAAGTATAAAGTACATTAATTTTTATTTTAACTGAATTTTCTTCACTCTCAGTCATTCAGTAACTCTGCATCATCTTTAAATTTATCATACATCTCTGCAGAAACATTAAGAGACTTATCTTTGCCATGTTCAGCTCATGCCACAGAGCCTTATCTAACGCAATTTAATTCCACTATTTGGGACAATGATGGGAAGGAGCAGCACCACCCCTAAATTGCCTCCCCTCTGCTTTAAGGACGTGAACGTTGAATTTCCTTGTTGCATAAAAAAAAAATTTGATTTGTAAGAATGTGTACACCAGCCAGAAGTAGCCACTGTGATATTTTAAATATCTAAGACTATACATGTAAGCATTAGAAATTAGATTTAACAACCGTTCAGGCTCATTTAAGATCATAGCATCCCATTGAACATGGCAATGAGAAAATAGTGAGGGTTCAATAGAGAACACAAGGATTTCCTCAGTAAATGTGATAATATCTGGCATGTTGCTTGAATCGAATAGTCCCAGGAAGTGGAACAGGAGAGCATCAGAAAAATGTACAGGGAAAGAGAAGGAAAGGGGTACACACAGAAGGAGCAGCTTTAGAAATAATGCTGTTGTGGTGTTCCCACTTTTATGAGCACCATTCTTGCTGATGTTACATTCCCTATTGTAAACTTATGAGGGGTCTGTGTAGAGGGCAATGACAACACTTCTCACCCAGCGCTCCAGGGCTGGGCATGCAGCATGAGAGAAGCCTTTGTGCCTGCTGCCCTTCCCCATATCTGGTGCTTCGGCAGAAGAATCCTTTGCCTGACACACAAAGCCCTTCCAAGTACAGATCAGCAGTGCAAGCATCTATTTGTACAACTGTATTTATCTCACCTCTTCATACCCAATTAAAATCCCATAAAACTGTTGCACGCTCAGATAAAAATTACACTGGAGCTCTGGCCCCAGAGGTCACCAGCATTTTCAAAGGCCATACATATAGAGGAGATGCAAGATTTTTAATTTCAGAAGCTGTCCTGAAACATCTAACTCACAATTAGGTCATTAAAGCAAAACTCACTGAAACACAGGCAAAACAGAGCATGCTTAGAAGCAAAGGACCTGTAGAAAGCTTTACAACACAAAAAGCTGCGGCAAGCTGACTGCCTTCATGTCATGTCACGATATGTTATCTTTTACACACATTAATTCTGCTAACTGCTGCCAAGGGACTTTCACAGCCATTTCAGCACCTCCAAGGTGACACCTAAGGGGAATTACATTTCACATCAGTAACTAAGTGTAAAAGCACATGAAAACGCGTGTGGATATGTGCTAAAACTCTCTATCACAGGATCCCTTAAAGTCCTTTAAATCTGGTTCTTGCTCTTCCTCTACTTAATACACCAGTAACGTATATCTTTTTAACCAAGGTTCTCCACTCCACAGAAAGGAAAAAAGGAAAAAAATCATCAGCATGGAAATAAGGTAGGAAATTATGCATGAAGGACTAAGTTGCTTTTACAAAGATTACGCTGTGGCTGTGCAGCGTATACCTTTTTTTATAATGTGAGTTAAAATGTGGTTCTCCAAGACAAGTACTTCTGGATTTCTTATTGACAAATGATGCCAGTTCTATCAATCTGAACAGACCTTTCCCAGTTTATTGGCTGCTTTTCTTTGTCTTCTATTTTTTCTACCTTCCACTTCCCATACTGCTGCAGTGGTGACCTACTTTGCAGTCCAGAGACAAAGGAGGTGGCCCTTGGAGACCAGGTGTCAGCACGGCCCGTGAGAGCAATGGGAGGGCTTGCAGAGACACAATGGGCTCCCACCAACACCCTGGAGGAACGCTTCACCTCATTTAAATCTGACTTAACACTGGGCAGTTATAAATATTTATTAGAAGTTATAGATATAGTCCTAAGAGCAGTTCTACATACTTTATATCATATTAAAACACCATGATTTATTTTAATAATTGGGTTATAACAAATCGAAGCTACTGAGTTGTGCGATGTTTATTATAGTTCTTTTTTCTGGCATGCTTTTTCAAAAAGAATTTCATTACCAAGTGCTTAACATTTCGCAGGCTTTGAACAGCTTGGGCAATAGTTCATAAAAACTGGTTTAGGAAGTTTAAAAAATAAAAGGCTCAGCTTTTTCCAAAAACAAAGCCAGAGAAAACACCTAAGTTCAACAATTAAAAACAAGCAAACAGACTTGGAAGTGCTTAGTTAAGGAGCTTTCCAGCATTCATACTTTTGGAGTACGCACTGGATTACTTTTTACTGCCAAATTACTGGCAAAGAAATTATGGATGCTTATTGACATCCAACAAATATCTGCCCAATTTTCACTCAACTGCAGTGTCTGAAGCTGCCATTTGCAAATACTCAGTGAAAAAAATAATTAAAGACTGGCAAGGAAATTCTCAGAGGAGGCTGTAATGATACCAGCACTCAGAATGAATTGTGAAGATAAACCCGTTAACATTTGTGAAACGCTCCGATGCTACGATAATGAACTGCAGAGAAAACCCCTGAGACCAGGAATAAATCTGTAATCAAGTGTGATATTAGGACACTGTATAGTAAATGGAACTGGGCACCTCACACTGAACACTAACAAACAACACAACTTCCCCACGGTCACTGGCCGGTGTATGTGGGCTGCCTAAAAGGAGTACCATGGAAAGAAGAGGTGTATATACTGATATAGGAGACAGAAATTGGGGTTTGGTAAATTTTATACACCAAAGTGCCAGTTTAAATTCAGAGATTCAAAATTGTGACTCTAGACTTCAGTTTTTGAGGGTTTGCCTTGGCCAACTCAACCCCTGAGTGTTGTTATTAAATCACAGGGGTTTTTTTCTCTCCCTGACGGAGCGGTGTCATCATAGCACCTGAGCAGCCCAGAACAGCAGCCTGCCAATAAAGTGTGCCAACTGGCTGAATAGAGTCAATTCTTTTCATCCATACAGGTAGCACAAAGAAATGAATGTAGTTTAGTCTAACAGTCCATCCTCTAAAAGAAGTCACAATTTCTTAAAATATCATCCTCAAGGAAAGGCTGGAGCCACTACTGCACTTACAGCTGTGGCTGAGCTTCCTGTATGTTTGTACAGATTTATGGACTGCACATTCTGTTCCCTACCAGATCCTTGACCTATTGTACACTACAAATTTATTCTCCCTGGCAGCCAAAAGGGAATGATTAAACCAGGTGAAGTGATTACAATCATATATTGATGTATTAAAAAATAGCTTAAATACTTTTATCTTGGATGCCTCCCAATGTTTATACCTGTATCTGTGTTATTTCATTTTTACTTCGTGCTGAGACGCAAGTCCAGCCAAACAGAAGACATTGAATTGTCAAGGCTTTTTTACATTTGCCCAAAATGTACTCCTTCAGCAGTACAAATAGATATGAGCCAATATTTCTCCAAACTTATGTCTCCTTTCTTTATATAAACATCCGTTGATTTGACTACAAACCTCTCAAGTAGTTTTTTTCAGCTATCAACCAAACATGCAAACATAACAGAAAAAAACTGGTTTGCCTTTGAGGAAGAGCATCACAGCATATACAAAAACTCACACCTCTGGAGCTCCTCCATGCACAGCTCTGGAGGTTCTTCAACTGGAAAAACAGTGTAACAATCAGCTACTTCCTGAGAGAGCTCAAGGCAGAGTCAAAGCATTCATTCTCTGAGCAGGGAAAGAGAAAGCTGACTCTCAGCATCTTCAATATAGTGATGCTGCTGAATGTTTATCTTAACCTTAAATCCACTAATTTTAGAGAACGATGAAAAATGAAAGCAGTATTTTATCTATCTACCTTTGCAATTTGTTATAATTCTGTGCAGCCTTTTCGATTCTCTTACTGGAGGAGTGAAAGAAGGAGGGTCTTGCAAAACTTTTCATTAAAAGAAACTCCTGTGATGGAAATTATTCACTAAGTGTGCTGTTCCATAGAAGAGAAGCCAGTTAATGGAAGACACAAATTGTTTAGTTTACTGTCTGGAACTACAGAACAAACAAAACTAACACAGATCAGCTGGGACTTGCATGTGCCTTCAGATTTCATTCTACTGGAGAGAATATTCCTCTGAAGATATTTGCCATGTTTGCCTGATGAGTTCGGGTAAAGGGACGAGGACTGGCCTAAATGAAAACACTGCTGAAGAAATGACAGAGCAGCTCCCAAGCTAGCAAAGCATCTAGCAGATGTTCACCGCTCTCGGGGAGCTAAAGGCTGCCCTTGACAGTTTGTGTTCCTGTGCATTTTCTCAGCTGCTGCTAACCTCCTCTTGCCTCCTGGTCTTTGGTGCTGGGATCTCGGAACTGGAGCTGACGTCCGGGGCCAGGGTAGCAGGCACTACCCAGAGCTCACTAGCAGAGGTGACAGCGTCACTTCATCTCCTTCAAAGCCTTGAACACCATTTGTGCCGCAGTACCTCGGCTGCTCCCTGGCTCCCTCCCTCACAGCATCATCTCTGCTGTGACAGTAACCCACTTTCCCACCCTTCCTTTTTTTCCACAAATTCTCAGCTGTCATTCATCCCCTTCCACATTTCTCATCCCTCTCTTCATTTCTTTCGTATGATAAAAAAAAAAGTGAACTATTTGAAAAGCAGAAATGCCACTCTCACAACCCTGATTGCCTCAATGAGGTCACATAACTTCTCTTAGCTACAAATTCACCTCAACCCAGCCACACCAAATTTACACCTCACTTAACACAGTGGGTTCCCAGGTCTTTATGGAGGCTACCTCTGTGGCCATGATGCAATAAAGCAAGGATGACACTGGTCTTTGTCTCACTGTTTTCTCTGACTATTCCCTCTATTTTGCCCACAGTAACCAGAAGGGAAGTACTCTAGATGACAGTATTGCCACAGTTCTTTTAGCAGATGGTATTTAATTTGTTGCAGTCAGAAACCTCCAAGACAGTAATAACTCTCTGTTGAGAAGGAATTCCATAGAACAGCTACCAGGGAAGTTTTTGCACATTATGCCATGTTTCAGAAATGTATTTAATTATAGACCCACAAAGCCTATGACTAAGATTCTATTTGACCTCTCCCAGATCTCTCAGAGACACATTTCTATTTCTGAATTGTGAAGGATGCGTGTTAAAAGTCAAGATGTTAGCAAGAAAAGCCAAGTGGGAATTACTGATTAATTTAACATGATCTACCTACTGAACTCCTTCCTCTGATTAGCATGCAGTATCAGCTGAAGGAGCCCAAATATCACTTACCTGGGAAACAACCAACAGTTTTAGAGCAACTTTATAATTTATCATCATTATAAAACTGATGAAATACCACTTTTCACAACAATATACAATCAGGTGAGAGAAGTGAGTCTAAGTGGCTTGAACTATTTCATTAGCAGTACTTACTGAGTACTAAGAGCTCAGCCCAAATTTGTTTCTCTCTTCCAAAACGTCTTCCAAGGCCCCTTATGCTCTGGGATAATTTTGATTAGCCTTCCAATAGCATTTTTAGACAGTCTCAGTTTGCTATACTTTTGACCTCTGTACTGTGGAAGGACTCTAGTATACTATACAGCTCTTTACCAGTATGACTCCCAGCTCCCACGTGCCTCCAGAGAACAAGTCATTCCCTGTGAAAGCAGATGTGAAGCAATGGGGCTGCGCCACTGCCACGGACAGACAGACCTTTGATGCTGCTGCTGTGACAGTGGATTTCTGGTGGGATATGATTATGATCTTTCCTGCAAATTCAGCTCACACCTTAATGAAGGGACAAACTGCCACTGCTCCTGGGAATTTAACTGCCTTAAGAGTCTGCCTTACTCAGCTGGAGTATAATCTCCAGTTAAAAGATTTCTTGAAGCCCAAAACATAGGCTTAACTCTTCCCTCTTTGACTTTAGGTAGAGGCTTCCGTAACTTCAGGGTGTCAGATCAATATGGAAAGGTTTTAAAAATCCCACAGCAAGTTTACTATCTTCTCTGCCTCCCTCTCCTTTGCACTGGCCTTTTAAGAAAGAGAAAATAAACCAGAGAAAAAGCAAGCTGCTGATTTACTTCCCAGTCCAGAGTCCCTCACTCAGTCACCCTGCCAATACCCATTGACTAGTGCCAGCACTAGTGTGTGAAACAAGCTGCTCCTTCTGCTGCATTCAGGATTTCTGCCACAGCTTCTGTGCCCTCTGTGCCCTCAAAAGAACTTTGAAAAAAGACCAATCTGCTATTAAATGCTTGGTTCGAAAAAGCCTTTGAATAAACACAAAAGCCACAGTCCCTCACCATTTTTCTGCTCCCAGCCTTTCCACATTACATGTGGTGAAGGGGGACTATGTTGCTGTGCAAGGTAATCCCTGGGAAGGTGGCATTGATAATGACCATATAATTTCTGTTCATAAAATTTACACGTGTGGCTAGGTCAGTAGTAGCACTGTTATCCAGTATGGGACAAGATGGAAGATGGTCAAGTAAAAGATAAAGTAAAATTAAGCACTGCCCTTCCTAAAGTGTAGAACCTGGCCTCCTAAGAATCAATGGACAGAGCTGCCTTATAAATCTCCTCTTTCAGTCATCTACTCGGTGCATAAGTTGCAGATGTCAGCAGCACTGATGAAAGAGATTAAATGGGTTTAGAGTGACTTTGTGGAACAAATTTAATAGATTCCAAAGATTGCTGCTTAGGGCCTTGTGCGCTGGAGTCGCTGCATACCAAACAGCACACTGGGAACAACTGCTGTGATCTGCACTTTGTATTTTCCCAAGTTTGCTTCCCAAAAGGCCAGGACAGTCTCCTGCTCTCCACAAGTGCAGAATTCACAATTGGCTATATTATCATTTATTTTCTTTCCACCTATTTCCACTTCCTGTATACAAACAAAAATGAAAAAGGCTCTCATCTCAAATATGCTGTCCCCCTCCTTTCCCCTTCCCAGACGCCTATCACAAAAACAAGGACCACGTTTTGCCCATGCTAAATGAGGACTGTAACTGAGAGATAACAGATAAGATTTTAAGGCATTCTTTTACAAAAAAAAAGTATTTTTGTAATGCCTCAACAGCAGTATTACCAGGATTACATTTGTTGAAGTTTGATTCAACACCTAAGTCACTTAGAGAACTCACATTTGCTTTGCTGATGCAGCATTGAACAGAAGAAAGATCAAAGCAAGCCTTCAGCCCTTAAAACAACAAGCCTGGAAGAGTTTTGAGAGAAGCCCCACTCGAGCCTGTCTAGATGCAACACGCACACAAAGGTGTTAGCAGGCTGTCTCAGCAGGCACAGAACTGCCCAGGTACATAACCACTGCCACCAGCTGGCTGAACACGAACTGAAGCACCCAGAGCCTTGGAGCCATGAACCAGCTCAGCCTGCCAGGTGTGCTCCTGCAAGTACAACACACTGATGCACTACAGTTCGGGGCTGAAAGACAACAGGAGCAAACGTAGCTCAGCTCAGGTACAAACCTCCTGTCCAGAGCACTACACAGGATGTGGGAGATGTGGTCTCCAGACCACAACCAGCAGGAGGGCCTTTAGGAAGTTCCCAGGCTCTGGTTCTCTGGAGAACCCTTTGCTGTTGGTGGACTTTGGACAGTTGTTTCTGTGGCTATGTGGCCACCAGACAACTGAGGATCTGCAATAAAAGGGAAACAAACCCTTTACCCTAGCAGGCAGAACCACCTATTGCCAGGGAAGATGTCCTAGAATTGTATTAGTTTTTCCTGAACTGTGAAGGCTGTGTAAAGATTTCATACAAATTACGCACACTGTACTTTCTACGTAAATGAACTACAAGATTAACTTTGTTTTATGAGTAGTAAACATAACAAATGGATGGACTCATCCATCAAACTCCTAATTGCTCCTAAGAACTCAGTATAAGCACCAAAGCTCTGAAGTAGGCAGCCAAAGTTGTTTCGTACCTATTTACCTAGTCGCTTCACAGAAAGTTCCCAGCCCTAAACCCCACCCACCAAAAAATCCCAAACCATTGCTCTCCCCCTCTAAAAAACCAAACCCCCTAAGTAAACAGACAAAACCACAAAAATATCTCATCTTCACCACTTGGAAATGTTAGCTCTGTGTTACAACCTTGCCTGAAGTGAGAGGGCAACTACTTCTAAGCCAGATTTCAGAACTGGATATACCTATGAACTCACAGCCCCCAGCACACCCCCCTAAACTAATGCTCTTGCCAAGAAATGTGAGTGAGAAACGCAGGACTTGGGCTATAGCTGGCATTTTTCCCCTTGTACCTTACACAATCGAGTTTGCAGAAATCCAAGGAGCTCTAGTACCAGAGGGCTGTGCCGGATCCTACTTCCTTGCCCTCCGAGAAGAACAACAAAGCCCCAGCTCCTGGCCTTGGCCAGGCCAATACCTCCCTCTATGAAGTTACAGACACGAGGACAGATGGCCAACTCAAACGTGCGTTTCTGTACTTCCTTTCAAATTGCTCTGGCACGACCAGATGGCATTCTGTGTCTGCCTGGTATAAATTAGAACTTACAAGGGGCTACAGCGCTGCCAAGAGCAATCAATTCCACATCCTTTCCGGCACACTCTTTTCCGAAACTGGGATGTCCCTTTTCATGATGATGGATATCTGATTGAAATCTACCAGAGAGGAAAAAATCCCATGGAAAACATCACTACAGAAATAACTAAAGTGAAGGAATGAGAACAGTGATGTAGTCACTGATGTAGCCTCTTACTGATAAGGCACTGGTAAGGAAAGAACAACAATAATTTGTTTGTCACCTTGAACATAGATTTGTGACCGTGGAGTTTGGATCCTCCTCTTATCCGTGGTCTCCTCATACCATGCGACTCACCAACAATTTCAGTAATTGTTACTAAAATCTCAGAACTGTTAGAGAGTCTGACAGAAAGCCCTAAAAATCTTAGGGCTAAACCTAAACCTTATCTTGAGATAACGGAGTTGTTCCTCACTAGATTTTCCTTCTGCCTCTTACCCTAAGATGTGTTTCCATTTTTCCCTTCACTGATGTGAATTTTCCTTAATCACTTGTGATTCTGTTTTAGATGGTTTTCACCACAGAGAAAAACAGCAATAAAATATTGAGGTTCTATTTGTCTTGGTTGAGGAATTTAGCATCTGTGAAAGTAACACCAATAATTCTTATTAATTTTTCCCATGTAATTCTGTAATTTCGACAGCTAACTCTTAATAACAGCAATCTTGTTATACTAATCACCAGTCTCCCTGGAAGATCTCATCACTGCTGACAAAACCCTATTGTGTCTTACAAACTTATCCAAATCTGCCAGGAGCGTTTCTGGGAAGATCAATCTGTTTCTTCCTTGTGAACAATGGAACCAAAACCACCTGCAGGGGAGGACAGCTACTCACTTCGTGTTTCCTCTGCTGTCCTTCCCATTTCTGACACGCTCCTTCTGAGCTCACAAAGTTTTCCAAGCCACACGGCTGTAGGAGCGTGTGCACACCGAGAATACCAACAGGGCTCCCGGTGCTCCAGAGCTGCGTGCTGCACTGCGAATGTGACAAGCAGAGACAGTGCAGCAACAGCAGCTGTAATGAGCTGGGAGCCTTCGTCTCCTTTCTACTCTGCTTCTTTTTATTAGCTCATGCCTCCTTCTGCTGCTGACTTTGCTATATTACTGGCATCATGGATATATTGTTTCTCTTCTACTCCTCTACCAGTTTATTTGATTTTGCTTGTTTTCCTTACTTACAAATTACCGCCTTAGGGGAAAGAAATGTTTTGAACCTCTGAGCCAGTTTGATCTATTTTGGTGCAGTGGTTGTTCATTTATTAAATCAAGTTCTCTCCTTGCTGTGACTGCTCCTTCTAAGTTCTTGATTTCTACAAAGCTATTGTTTACTACTGTGAGTAACACAGAATGTTACTGCAGTTGGTAGCAGGACTGGATCAAACAGCTGACAAGCCTTTACTCCGAAGCGCTGGTAAGCTGGAAGCCAATTCAGCCCCACAATGGAAGGCACAGAGTAGGATATGGACTAGAGAATGGGAGCGCTTGACAGGAAAAGTCACTACAGGTTATCTTTCATGTACAGAGCTAGGAAAAATCCAAAGCATAGCAGCTTCCTTAGATCAGTAAATCTCAAACACTTTTTCACATGAGGGCTCTCTAATCCACCCCTGAGGTAGCCTAACTCTGATCTCACTTCCTACCCTAGGGGATGGGAACAGCACCTTCTCTACCCCTCTAGAAACCACAGCACCAATGGCCTAGAGCCCAAGAGCTTTCACCTTTGACAGCTTCTTGGTTAACTTTTTTCATTCTGGATCTAACTTTTCCACTGATTTCATTTCTTGTCAGTTTATTTCTGCTTTCATCAATGAATTAAACAAAGCAGACTAACCTGATATAAACATTAACGTAAACACTCACCAAGTCATGAGAGTTGAAGAGGAATCTCATGAAAATTTATTTCCATCCTTTAGGCTCTGAAAATTTAATCTCTCTCAGACAACCAAATATTTTCTAGCAAAATTACTGTAACAGAATAAGCGTTCTCTATACAACAAAAACCTGTTGATCAACAGTTCGAAGACTTTCTAAGGAACAACAAGGTGCAGGACATGAATTAATCTGATTCTGTGAATGAATTAATCTGATTCCGTCCAGTGACGGAATTAATCTGATTCTGTCCAAGCTCTGCGAAGTGCAGCAAACCTCTACAGTATGTTTTTTTAGCAGAAATGCACTGGCAGGCTGCTAATTTTCCGGGCATCAGAGGAATACTAAGGAACAGAAGTTTTAATTATAAATGCAAACAAATTAAAACATGGTGGACATTTAAAAAAGATGGGGGCATCAGTATTCCCTCATGCATGCCACATAAGAGATGAAGACAGCCCCCAAGTACTTAGCTTCAGAGGCGCAGCATGAATTTTCTTATTCATGCTGCTAACTGTGCATCCCTGAGATCCATTTCTATCCCCACAGGAGTCAGCAGAACACAGTTCAGTTTACTTATTTAGCTTTTTAAGACACTGAATGTACTCGCTGGCATTCACAGAAATATGTCACATTGAATTTTAGTGCCCTGCACTTTTCTGTACACATACAGCAACAAGTCCATTTTAACTTGCCCCTCTCCTCCTCTCTACCACACCTGTCTGTAAAGGTGCAATCCAACAGCAACCAAGAGCCTTAGGAACTGAAATCCCATGACAAGTCAATGTAGATGGTGCTTGTAAATGCTTCAGTGACTCTTAAGAAATGGTCTGCGGACAAGCTAAATGGTAAAACTGCAACAGGCACAGATGTAATTGTGCTACCAATAATTTAATCAGCTTAACTAACACGATCAGCAGACAACAGCACCAAGTAAGAAAACACCGACTGGTTGTTTTGCCTCCTGGAAAGGCACAGGGGCTGGGAGGGAAGCAGCACAGCTCACCGGACTCCTCCACCATGTCCACCATTGCAGCTGCTCTTCCACACTGGGTAAAGCTGGGAGGTGTGGGAGGTGTGTGTCTGTACACATCACACTCGCTACACGCCGCAGGTGGCAAGCGCTGCACAACCAGCGGACGGGCAGAAAGGCAGCGTGGTGCACATTACTAACCTAGAAACATATGGCAGAAATGCCACTTCATTTTGCCTCACTTCTTAAAATGCAAAGAGCGAGAGAAAGGACAGGTCTCTTGCCCCTCTGCAGCATGCCACAGTACACTTCATGAAAAGGTTAGCATGTTACAGTCAGAAATAACCAAAATCAATATAATGCTACCAATATTTTGTAGGTGCTCTACAGTAAAGGGAAGAGATCAATACAGGCTGTTGTTTCCCCCAGAAACTGCAAACACTACCTTTTGCACTGGATTGTATTTGAGCTGCTGAAATAGTCCCTAGTCTTGATTTAGGTTTTCCATGAACTGTACTTCAGGTGGGAGCTGAGTGGACACTCTGTCAGGAGGATACAGTCTTGTCTGAAATCCAAAATGCTGTAATTCCCTACTAGCTGATCTACAGTTAGGAGAAAACTGCAAGTAGTTTGGGTGTTTCAAACTTCATCTCCATTTCAAGTGGCACTTGACATTTTCTACATGAAGAATGGAATACAGCAAATGCTGAAGGACTTCTGTGCTTTCTTAAGCTTGATAAGCACTACTTGAATTTTGACTACTTGGCCTGGTTTTGGCTGGGATAAAGTTAGTTTTCTTCCTAGGAGCGGGTGCAGTGCTGGATTTAGGATTATGATTAGCCAAACTCCATGTGGTGTCTACCAACATTGTTTGCCTTTTCTATGCAAAAAACCCCTAAGGCTCTCACTTCTTTGGATCAGCTGACTGGTTCTTGGTTCACTATCCCTGTCTTAATTTAGAGTAGCTCTACTAAGTCTTCCAAATACTCCAACTGCCTGCTGCAGTATTTAGACACAAGTTGTACATACGTTTCTTTCCATTAAGTACTTGATTACATTTTGTTTTAAACACTTCTTACTTCTAGTAACTGAAAAATGTTATGCAGCAAGTTCTTGCCCTATATCCAACATAAAGGCGCAATAGCGCTGCTGTAACCAAAATTGCCTAAGAGTACAAGCGAGGTAAGGCTTTGGTTTAGCACCTGGGAACTTGTGAGCAGATTGCTCTGGAAGCTCCCTCTCAAACAGGCAGGAGTAGCAGAACACAATGAGTATCTTCTGGCTCCACCCAACTCTTTTCTGACTGGTTTTAAGCCTTAAACAGGCTTCGTGCTGGCCTTCTCACTTGGAGCCAAAGTTTAATTCCAAGTGAATAACGATTTTGTTTTAGAAGGTGCTCTTGCTTTGTGTTTTGCTGGGAGACTGAAACGCTTTGCAAGGACTGCTTTTTGGGTATGGTCTGGTTTCAGTACTTTTGAAACCAAGGGGAAAAAAGCAGCAAGAACACCAGTTTCTTTTCCACACAGAAAATTTTTGTCTGTATAAGCTGCTCCCCACTACCTGATTTCATGTCTGCTATAATTTGGGGTTTCTCGCCTTACAAAGCTATGCAATTAAATGAATATATTGAGCTATCCTAAGCTCTGTAACACAAAAGACAGTTCAGATCCCATTCTGAAATTTGACTGAAGCATTACAAGCATGGATTACAGCTGAGGGTTGTGAAAAGCGAACCCAGTACAAGAAGTACTTCCTCCTCCCTTTCCCCACCAAAAAGAAGTCATAAATTTTAAGACTCTAAGATGCCAGGGCCTGAACTTAAGTTCAGTGACTTTTAAAATTTCTCCAATATGCTGTGACTTTCAGGAGATTGCTCTCGGAAAAGCCTTTTTATGGCCTGGCTTTCATTTCAGCTCTCTGCATAAAGATTCTATTTAGAAAAGTTTCAAATGTATTTATGTGCAAGAGGCAGTTTCTCCTCTCTGGTTTTTTTTTTTTGGACTGAGTGGGATTGAAGAAGGGCTGTGTTGCTCAGGGCATTCCTTTTCCTTCAATGCCTCATCGAGACAGACAACGATACGCTGTATTTGTTTTAATACATCTTTGTGTGCTACACAGAGTAGTTTAATAGTGCTGTTTGTGAAGAATGCTTTGGTCTACACTGCTGCAGGCTAGGAAAGCTGTGCTTACAAATTCTAATGGAGAAGGATAGAGAGCTATTTTTAGTTTACGTATTGCAAGCTTTCGGATAGGCAGTAATACAGTCATGTTAGAGCTTTAAATACTGGCGACAGAATCACGGAAATGTGTGGCTGGAAGCCGTAAGGCAAGATTAATTTTATATATAAATGCTTCACTATAGTTATATTCAGACATTTTCCCTAATTTTCCTAAATACTCCTTGTCATGCTCCAAGGAGCACCAAAAATCTGACTGTCCCCTCTGAAGGACCCCCCTCTTTGTTTTCCCCAACATTATGGCATTTGACCTTTTCAAGGAAACTGGTGAATAAAACTGGATGGAAAATGAGAGGTTAAGTTAGTCTCAAGACTAGAAAATTCAACTCTTTGTCTATCAAATTTCAGTAAGCTTCCTAATTCTAAACACACTTCCTTCTTCCTGTTTATCTGTTCTGCTGCCTTCTTGATCAAAAGAAGAAACTAGATTTGTTTGATGTGATCTGTGCTCAGCAAATCTGTGCTGATGATTCTTCACTGTCTTATTCTGTCGTTGAGGGACAGAAACCAAATGTTGCCAGATTTACTGCAGTACCTGTCTGAAGCATCCAGTTACTCACACCTAGACTTGACTCTTCAGGTCCTCATCCTTAATCTTTGATCTCTGCCAGCCTGGTAGGACCTCAACTGTTCCCTCCAAGTTCTATACAGTAAATGCTCTCGAGTTTAGAAGCAGCTTGGACACACTCCTTAATAGTAAAAAGAAATTCACATGGCTGAAAGTCAGCTTTAGTTAATGTACCCCAAAATACTTCAAACTTATTTTAGCGTCACCATCTTTGTCCTCTATTACTCTTCTTATAATTGTTTTATCTAAGTGATAAACTTCATGGTAACAAGCAAACAGAAAATTAGGCCAACTAGAAATGCCTGTGAGAAGAAAAACCACAAGTCACACACAGAAGTTTGCTGGATGTGACTGCCCCAACAGCATCAACATACTCCATATGACAAAATCCTGACAGATGAACTACAGGAGGACGAAAGTAAACCATGAGTTGAACAAAAGGACGGCAGAAATGGTGAAAGATAGAATTCCAGATGATTTCTAAATGTTCAGAGTCCACATATATTTCCAAACAAGCACAAACCGTAATTATAATACACAATGTATGACAATATACTATTCACATATTTTAGGTTTTGACTTGCTATTTTATTCAGTTTATAAAGTGTATTCATATATTAAATCAATCAGCACTTAATATAGGCCAAGCTGCATAGATTACTAAATACTTTCGCAGTCTTCAGGGCTAATTTGATACAATCACAAATGTTAGATTTTAATTAGCCTGAAGTTGAAATGCATAATTGAACACAGCATCATTCTAGATAGAATTTACTTTGAAAAAATAAAGGGCTAGGTTTAATGAAAAATGAAAATGGTACCAACTCTGTCTAGAGTATGTTTTTTCCTGCCTCTTGGAGCTATTTTTCCCAATTTTGTATTTAGAAAAATGAGAGAAGTTTACAATACAAGCAGAGATTTTGCAGTGTCAGTTTTCTCCTGAAAGGAGTTTCACTTTCCTCCACATCTGAAAGGCCTGGGGTTTTTTTTAAGAAAAAAACCAACCAAGCAAACTCGTGATGTGGCCTTTTGGTGAAATAAAGGTTGAGAGACGGGGCATCTCCTAAAATTTAACAGAAACCAGAGCTTTTGCTTACAAGAAGACTGTACTGACTTCAAAGTGGGAGGCAGATCACATGAAGCACTACATAATGAAACAGATGGGGGCCTAATATTCATGCCTAATTATAGTCTGATTCATGCAGTGATGTAGCAATTTAACATCTATGAATTGGAGCCCAATTGCATTGGGTGCTCCCGCAAACTCTCTCTGGATGGGATTGGTCAAAAGCTGTGTGGACCCTGGCTCAGACCCACAACAGCATCCCATGGGAATCTGCTAGTCTGCATGCCCTGTGCCCAGCAACCAGGATGGAAAATGAGACCCTGAAATACCAGGTATCCTCAAAGCTGGAAGTGCAACTTGACATATTTCATGTGGTGTGGTCAAAGTGCTCAGGCGCTTCATTTTAAGTCCTGCTGATTTCTAGAAAAACTGAGTAAATATTAAGAATTCAGTATATATGACAATAATATACAGTTCATTAAGTGGCCACAGAAAATGTTTGCCATCGGTTGTTGAAGATTCTATGTTTTTTTTCAGGGGAAGTTCCAATGTCAGGCCCAGTTTCACTAAACCACTTCTATTCATTGCCTAATAACTAAAAAACTAATTACCAAGTTATTTAAATGCTGCTTCACAGAGGCTTGTAAAATGCAACATATTCTTATGAAGACTTAACAATGTTTTCTTTAGGACACACATCTTAAATGACTGTCAAGGGACTAATGATGTCTGAACATATCTTAGCTTACTGTTTTGTTACAGGTGATACATCAAAGACAGGTTTTCCCTTTCAACAGATTTCTGAAAACATGCCAACGAAAAAATAACTTAAACTTTAAAAAACCAACACTCTAGCGTTCATTCAATTACTTTGATATCTCAGAGCCACATCTACAAGAAGACTAAAATACTGAAAGGAAACTAAAATGGACTAAGGCATCAATATCCCAGCAGGTAAACCTCCAACCATCATCAATCCTCTACAGGTCAGTGTTTCTAGCAGTCCCTAAGTGTTCTTGAGTGTGTGACTAAATTTCTAATTTACGTGCTATGCCTAGAATTGATTCCATCTTCATGGCCCTGAGTAGTTTGATGGAGCATCAAAACAGATATCCACCTGCCTGTCTTCCTCTAAGTCCAATCAAACATGCAGATACTCCTCACACCTGCAGAATAAACACCCAAATAAAAAGCACAGCCCTTGAGCACTCCCCTTCGACAGTACATAAAGCATCCATAGGGGATTCAGAAAAGCCACAGCGTTCTCTTGGATCCAAAAGCACTGACAAGAGGATGTTTTAACTGATTGCTTCACACACCAAAAGGTAAATGGTTTTGGCCTTAGGGAGACACTGTCCACACTTGTGCTGCAAGAAAGGCTTTTCTGGGTCTCTATTTAAAATGAATCCTTAATTGAAGCAATATGTGAAAACACAGGTGAGCTTGACATTGCAGCCCAGTGATTATGCAGGTAACCTAACAGAGAGGAGATCTGAACTAGAGTTCAGCTTGGCCCCGCTCCTATGAACTGACAGCACATTTCATATCCACCAGTTATTGTATGAAATGCACCCAGCTGCGAATTCTGGTCTGACACCAGAATTCTGGGCTCCTTTTGCCACCATAGAGTTATTAACTTAACTGCTGGAGAAAGAAAGGATTAATACTTGTCCTTCTTAGCCTATTCCTTTTATGTCAAGGAATGACTCCACAGCCACTGAGCTGTCCTGCTGTGACCCTCCTCACCGACACAGGATTACAGCTGCTGGGAGGATCAAAGGAAGCAAAAGGTAAAGATGCCTTTGTTGTTTCCAGCCATTGCCCCCTTGGTCTCTGCCACTGCCATGATCTGGTCTTTTTACAGCCTCGTGATGTTTTGCGAAGGCCTTTGTCCACCTGTGTCTTCAAAGAAGGAACCGGCAGTGTAAGATGTGTAATATTCTACAATGCACTTATATACATGAACAAATGATTTAAATCATTTTCTACTATCATGACAGTTCAGTTCTAAGTACCAGCTAATTGAATTCTAGATTTCCTGACAGGATTTTAATGGATAAAGATAGCTGTTGATTATTCCCCTTCATCTAAAAAAAAAAAAAAAAAAGAAAAAATATCCATTTACTTCAAATTTCTCCAAATAGTCTAGGAGGTACTGTGTTGAAATATGCCGGTCCAAAAGTACTTAGAAGTAGTACGTGAAAAAAAAATACAAAGGTATATTTTTAATATGGAAAGATATAAATGGAAGCCCTACAAAATCTGCAGCAGTATTTTCTGATGGAGCTACTTAAAACAGTCCTAACAGACAACATTTATGTCATGTCCAATCCTACAATCCTTCTGATTGCATGACCCCTTCTGAAGGGAAAAGGAAAAATCAGTTGCCAAAGTCTATGTTTAAGTGTAAAACTATCAATGAGTTAAAACTTCATTATCTTTTCCGGGAACAAAACCAAGTAAAACCTTTCCTGTAACTTGACATAATGCTGAAAAAACATTCCTCACAGCAAACCAACAACGTGCAGGCATTCTACACCAAACCCTTTGACCAAGTGCCATCCCATCTGAATCACAGAGCATTATAGCTGCCAGTCCTCAAACCTGTCCAAACACCTCCAGCAGGTGCCACACCGTGTCATAATTAGTCATCCATTGTGCTTCTCACAATGCCAAACACTTCCCGGCACACAGAGTTACCACCTGACTTAAAAGAAGAACACAGCCTCGTGCTGTGAGACAGGTTGACTAAAGCAACTATAAACCACTGAAAAATAAAAGAGCTGCGTAAAATCCTTACAAATGAAAATGGGATCGGCTGAGATGCCTCCTCATTTTTCATCACTGCTGTTGGAATGCCTTAAAATAAGGCATTAAAGCCAACCTGGTTTTGGAATTGTAATGAATTGCAGACTAGACTCAAAACATTCCTAAACAATTGCTTATGCAGGAAACTCTTGTGACCACTAAAATGTTCTCACAATGGAGGTGTTCTGTCTTGGAGTGAGGAACAAGTTTAAAAAGTAAAAAAAATATAGATTAGGGAGGTAGGAAGAAAGCGAAGTGCTTTCCCAATTATCTCTGTCAAGGCTAGTTACTGCAGAAAAGGCTCTTCTTAAATATAGAAAGCATGTGGGAAGTAGAGAAGTGTAAGGTTTTAGTAAGTCTGAAGGTTGCATAATTGAATTTGATAAACTGACATTTTCCTAGGAAGTTTTAAGATTTCTGAAGATAAATACATAATAAAAATAAACCTAGTTCAGCAGCTTTTGCTCTACAAAATTATATGCCTTCACTTCAGAAAGAAAAAAATATTCATTTTTCCTGCCTTTCAGAGTACAGTCAGTACTCCCTTTCCTGTTTATACTCTTCCTCAATACTTTCAAAAGTTATGTGAAAAATACAAGGCAGTATTAGAAAACGGAAAATACCTCTTCATATAATTTATGGTTCTGCCAACAGAAATGAAATGTAGTGACTGGACAACAGAAAGGGCTTCAAACTGACAGAGAGGCAAGTGTTAGATTAGATATTAGTAAGAAACTGTTCCCTGTGAGGCTCGTGAGGCCCAGGCACAGGTTGCCCCATCCCCGGAAGTGGCCAAGGGCAGGTTGGATTGGACTCTGAGCAACTTGGTCTAGAGGAAGGTGTCCCTGCCCAGGGCAGGGAGTAGAATGAGATGATCTTTAATGTCCCTTCCAAACCAAACTGTTCTACAAAGTCACATCAATTTCATGAATCTGGTGCGATTCTACGCATTCAAACCAGAAACATGTTTTTCTACAAGCTTCACATCTACTCTATCAAGAAGGAATAGTAGACACAAATACCACCCACCAAGAAACCAAAGGGCACTTTTTGCAGTACCTGGATAGCTTCATAATCATCTCCCCCCGTTTCTGACTCTTTAAAGCACATAATCCAATTCCAACAGGCAAAGTACTGAGAACTTCCAGTTCATTTAGATCAGTTTCTATTACTACATCAGGTTGATTTTCTAAAAAATCTTGAATAAAATGATGGATTACTAATTCCTGTCTCTTAGGTATGGGCTGGTAAAAGGAGAAATAGACTTAGGTCTGTGTTTCTCTGTTCTTCCTTGTCATTGCTGCCACTTGGAACAATCCTGGATGCCAACTTTCAAAGAAATTCCTGGATGAGAGCCAGGACTGTGCATAGCCATTTCAGTTGTCGTTGTTTTGGTGCTGAAGTGGCAAAGAAAGCCCCAGTCCTGTAATCTGGGTACACCTAAACTGCAGCCCAGATGTCTCATCTGGCCTGGCCCTGAGGTACCTCAGTTGCCTCCTAAGCTTGAATTGACTAGCCCAGAGGCTGGTCAGAGCAAAGTCAGATTCACTTTTTACTTTTCAGGCAGCAGTCTGGACACAAACACAAAGTTTCTGTCAAATATCTCTTTTCCAGTGAAAGCACAAGCCTGTATAGAGGAAATTATGATGAGTAGCCAGAAACTGAAAAGTATTAATTTGAAAGTAAAAAACCCCATACTTTTCTGTATTACAAATGCAGATGAGCTTTTCAAATCAGTACAGAAGCTTTAAATTCCAAAGCTGAAATTTCAAAAGGAGTTTGTTGGGAAATGAGCACTAAACCTCAGAACCTCAATTAGTGTTTAGTCACGCAACTCCCTATGAAGCCAACAAAAATCCTACCCTGAAAGCTGTTTTTATTTCTCACCTCAACAGAAATAGTCTATTCACAATGACACAGATTGAATAATTAGTCAAAGCTACAGAATTCAGAGCTGTTGGCTCTCACGGATGGGTTACATCACATACTTGGTCTGTAGGCTGCCTTAGGCAACACGCAAAACTTTCTCCACTCTGAATAAATAAGCAGTGCAGTATCTGGAAAAAATGTGGCCTTATCAGTGGTGTACCTCAGAACAAATTTGCTCATCAACAGAGATTTGAGGCTGTCCCCTCTATAATTTCAGTTCACAAAATGTGATCTGAAATCATGACTTCCCATACTAGCACCAAGCACCAAGCACCACAGGTAGAACATAGGTGACTTCTTACAAAGAACAAAAGTCACCAAGGAAAAAACTGGAACCACGGTACCCATTTGTCAGTAACTTACAGACAAGGACAATGAAGCCCAGTGTTTGGCCATTTAAGCACTGCCATCTTGAAGACACAGTCCAGGACTTGGAAGTTGCCCAACCCATCACTTGCAAGAAGTGTGAACAAAAGCAAGAATTGCAGTCATCTGCAGCTCCCTTCCTCATCTAAACAAAGCCTCATCAGATCTCTTACACACAAATATTTTTGTGTCTGGCTTATTCATGCACAGGGACTTCAAAGCATACAGGAGCCATCCCATCTGCATTTAGCCACCTGTGCCTACTTAAGCCACTTACTTTTGTCTCCTTAGGACTGTAGTGGCTAGAGATGGTCATAGGGCAGTTCAAATCGTCATTGACTGCAAAAGTAACTAGAACTGAACAGCTTTTACCTCTAGTTAAACAGTCAAGTTAGCAGACATAAATGCTTACAGTTAAGCAAAAGCAGGCTGACAATTCTAGGGAATTTTACAGCTTGACACAGCACCTGTGATATAAATGAAATCCATTTCAATTTGATAGATCAAGCCCATATTTTTTCACCGGTAGAGCTAAGAACAAAGCTATTCTTTTCTACTCACAAATGCATCTGACCTCTAGAAACCATTACCCATTGTACAAAAACAGCCATACATGTGACTTCTCTCAGTGCTGTCAGTTTGATTTCTTAGAGAAGCATATTTTCACCTGAAGAAAAAAAGGAAGGATCCAAGCAGTTTTGCAGTCTCTCTAGCAGCCTTCCTACTTAGCTGCCAGCATTCCTCGGTTATGTTCCCCGCTTCATCTCCGGGCAAAATCAAACTCGCATTAATAACCCACAACAATCATAGCTGCAAACCCTTACAGACTGTTACAGGTCAACTACAGAGATGGGAGCTTTTTGTAGTGCTAATGAAGGGCTTTGGGAGGTTACACTCCTTGAATGCAAACTTCCATTTCTTTCCCAACTTTGCTGAACAAGAAACGAAATAACAATCAACCCCCCATACTGGGCCTAGAGTCAGACTTTCATCTCCCTTATTTACCCACGTTCAGTGTTAATTAACTGCATTGATACAAATGCAGTTACTTCAGAGTCACAACACAGTAAGTATTGGACTCCAGCCTCATGACTTTAATTTTAAATCATGTCAAGGGAGAAAAGAGGAAAAAAAGAAGAGAACCATCTAGTTGTGTATTTTCATGACCATGACCCAGTTTGTTTCGTATGTTTTAGCTGGGAAAAAAGATAGTGCACAGCACAATTTCTGACATCAACTGGCACTGCTCAGTTTGTCTCTAAAACTGAGCAGAGATGGAAATCTTTCCTTTTTCCACTTTCCTCCGACAAGAATGGATTTGCCCAGTAAGGAATGTAGCACTTCTGCTCTGTGAAAACATTTTATACTAATTCCTGTTACATAGCTGGTGTTAAGAAGGGTAGTTAAGAAAAGCATCTCCTCATGAGTCCATGCTTGTCACACCATACAGGTGTTGTATTAAAAACATTTCCCTAATGCCTCTCTCACGCTATGCTGGCTCTCAGAAGACAAGAGGGAACCTCCCAGAGCAGCACAGCTATTCCTTATCTTTTACTTGATGAAGTTTAAGTTGTCAACTCAGCACTTGGCTTTCTCCTGTCTGCAGGCTACAGAATGCACACAAAGCATCCTGTGTCTCCCTCTGTACCTCCTAAAAACCTGGTAGCCACAAGTGTAGGATGTCTGCCCTTTGTTCTCCCACTTCTGTGATTGAGATACCACAGTGAGAACACAGGGGTGTTGCTGACCAGACCCAATGTGACTGCACTGAAACACGGAGCTACTGCTGCTTTTGTATTTCTGGAGGTGACTGTTTACTTCTTGCATGTTGCTGTAAAAAATTAATATTGCTGAGGGTGACTGGAGAGGAAGTTACCTAGTGGCCATATCCAGCGGTAAAAAACACTCAGCAGGAGTGAATTACTCAACTAATCTCAGCACCAGGCATAAGGGTAAGGGGCCAAGAAAGACCAAGGTTTAAATTAAAGCTTAAAAGGCAAAATTTAAAACAAACTGATTTGTGTGGTAGAATTACAAGCAACTGAAGCTACCTTTTAGGCAGAAAAATCCCTAGGTTTTAGTTCGGGGTTTTGGGTTTTTTTTCAGTAGGAGGAAATACACTACAAACCCTGCCCATAATGTCTGCTCAGGGAGACAAAGGCTACATCAGCGTTATTATATTCCGTTTAATGTTTTCTTAATTGCTTTCTTTCTAGCAATTTACCCAGACCTCAGTGGTTGGGAAGCCTAAGCAAAGACCTGGACAAGCTGTCTGGAAACAACTCTTAAGAGATGTAGAGTGGTCCAATGACAGTCACAGAACTTTGCCACCAGGGCTGGATTTTCACTTTCAAGGTTGTTTTACACACTAGATGATGCACCATCCACTGAATCAATGTCTCAGAAATACCTCTGGAATGTAAGAGACTTAACAACAAATTCTTCTTTAAGAAGCACATCATCTGCAGCTAAAATGCCTCAGATTATGCAGTAAACTATTACAGTATGGGATATGAGGCAGAAAATACTTATTTTCATTTTATTTTACAAGATAATACAGCCATAAATATGAAGTCTTATTTCTTATGCTACTGGCAAAAAACACAAAGTAAAGAAAAAAACAAAACCTAATTCAGGCCCTGTTGCATTTGAACAATGCTAAGAGCAAATGGATACCTTTTCTACCAGGTTAAAAAAAATAACATCCCCATGTCATACAAACAGCACTACAAAAGAGTGAAACTCTTCTGTGAGTGTGTCATGAAGACAACTCAAGTCAGAGGCTCTCCAGTGATTAACTGAACTCCAACAGAGAGATAATCTAGCAAATACATTTACTGTGGAGTTATTTACCTGAGTAGCTTCCTGTGTGAGCTTTGCATGTTTCTACTCACACTTATCTCTCTATTCCACAGAGGTACAATAGTAATAAAAGAAAAAAAATCCCATGAAGGACTATTCCCCATTGTTAATTTATCCTGAAATCAGTGTCAACGAAGTAGCAGCAAAAGTATATTTGGGTCTCCAATGTCCCTCAAGGAAGAATATAATTTTTAAAAAACCATGATTGACCTGGAAGTCCTTCAGGACAAGTGGAAAGAGTGAAGCTTCCCAATGCCCAATTATAATGTGCACCCTGATCACCCAAAACGTTAAATCCTCTTTGTTATCATCCCTTCTTTATTGGGATACAAACAGTGACAGCAGTGTCCCACCGACAGAGGTCCGTCCTCACACGGCAGCCAGCAGTACTGGAGGTGGATCCTGTCCTTGGCCTGGATTCTGCCATTTCTCTAACCAAACCCAACAAGTCACCCCAATGTGATCCTTACTAAGTCCTTTCAGGATGTGAGAACAGCAAGCTTCAAATATATTCTTTCTGCAAAGGAACAAGACCACAGGGAACAAATACCGTTTTGCTGTTCCTCTGTTTTCAAAGCATTTGGCACAGAATTCCTTTCAAAATCATTCGAAAACAACTCAGAGGAGTTCACAAATAGAACAAAATTCTAAACTTCCAGTGCTCTCTTTTTCCTGCTGTGAGGATATCACAAGGCAGGTCTGTCCTGGAGCTTACAGGACCAGATCCCATCCCAGCTTGGTCACCTGATGATAAGACTACAAAGAATTCTGATACTTCTTTTTTCTAACTACAATAATCCAAAGCACTAAAATCCCAAGCACAGTGAAACCCATAGAGGTTTTCCAAGGAAGCAATAACTGCAAGAGTTATTGAACTTGCACAGACATATTGTCTCTTCACCTCTTCTTCTCTTCTTCTCTTCCCTGCTATTCTATACATATTCCAGGTAGTAAATGCTTCCTGGAATATAGAAAGGGTTAAATAAAAGAGGGGAGAAAAAAGGAGTTAAAAAACCACCCCACCTGTCCAAAAAACATGTCAGGGAGTTGAAATAAGAAAACCTGTCAGGGCCAAATATCAGTACTGTTCATGCAGTTACACTAAGATCAGAACTGTTGTTTGTAGCACTTGGATTCTTGGCACAGTTTACATTCATACAGCTTCTCTTCAGTTGGAAACAACGGTTCAGATGGCAATGCTTAACAAGTTTTTGGATTATTATCTCCTTACGTCTTCCCCATACGCCCAACTCCAAGGTGCATGTGAGGGATTTCCATTAGCTTTATTGCAGCCTTGAATAAAATCTGAATTACGGCTCCGTAGCGATGGTTAACAGGCAGCTGCTGCTCACTGCTGCCACCGCATGGGAGCAGGCACAATCCAAACACTCAGCAAAACGCCAAGGGATTTTCTTACTTGGCCGATTTTACAGGTGTTGCTTTGGCTTGTAAAGCTGGGTTTCTCACCCACATGTTAGCTTCTGTTCTAGAAAATTTATTAAAAATAAAGGCATATAAAGATGAGATGAAGTGTCAATGCATTTTCCACTTTTTTCTTCCCACAGAAGAGTAATGTTTGGCAAACACAAAGACAAATTCTTGAAAACAACTAAATATCCACAAAATACCTTGTAGTAGCCCTGAGAGCGAAGCTTGCTGATGGTTTTCATACCTCTGATAACATTAAGGGAATTTTTCCTTTGGGGAGAGGGCTCAGCACATGTCAAGAAACAGTGACATGGAAAATGGAAATTGAGTGAGGCAGCCCATTTAATATTAACATAAGGAAAAGAGACATGCCAAGGTTTGAATATTGCTTATTTCAATAACTGTTTCTTGGAGAAAGCAAAACAAAGCGAGAATGTTTTCAGAGCAAACCTTTTCTGCAAATTCCTTTTCAGTTATCACTCATTGCAAACCCGAACTTTGTGAGGTCCAGCCCAGATCCCCACAGTAAATCAAAACATATACTTGGCAAAATAAATTGGAAAACACAAGTATGTAACTGCAGATAGGGGAAGATAAAAGAGATAAATTCAAAGAAAAATTTTTACTTTAAACTACAGCCCAGTGAAAATTTAAGGAGGCAGCAGAATTTTCTCCATTCTGAAATCCCAAGCGATGTTGCAAGCTGCAAATGTAAATATTTACCAACCAGTTCACACAGGTGTAGAAATGCACAGGGAAGAGAAGAAGAAAAGGAGAAGGACCCAAAGACAGAGTAAGGAGCTAAGGAAGTGACTGAATAACAATCTTTGGTGGTTTTCCTTCAGAAAAGCAGACTACAAGGTCACAGTAGGGGAATCTGATTAACAGCATGAAATGCATTGGCAAGATCACCAACGTATTTGAGCAGACACAAGGACAAGGTCTGAGAAAGATCTGAATTAAGTAAAACAAGATCTTAAAAATGACCTGGACACAAGCAGACAGCCCTAGGAAGAAAACAAGTGTGGTCCTTCACACCAGGGAGTCCATTGTAGTCCCTGCTACACTCTAGGTCAGCTGCAACCACGGACAGACACAAATTATTGCCTTGTTAAGAATTGATATTTAAGTGCTAGTTCTAAGTGCACAGAATGGGCACTGTTGCTCAGATGCCACAGATGCTATAAACTCTACATTGAGAAAAATGGTGCCATATCAGAGGCTCCCTGACATTTTCTGTAGGCAGAATTGTGAGTAATGCCCAGTTCCTGCACATTATTGACTCAAGCCAACTGCATGGTCTCACTGCCAGGGCAGTGTGTTGAGGTGCACAATCCCAGTGCACCACTGATGTCATCTCCACGTACAAACAAGGACTGCTTTCCTCCAGAACAGAAAAACCAGGAGCAGCAGTTCCACCATTACTGTACAACAGAACTGCAAAACAGCTCCACAGAAGAATTAATCTTCTGCTCTTCAATTTGTGACTGCCATGTAAAGCTAGCTGGTAAATAGGTAATTATTTTTATATTACTGCCTTGAAGACACTGATTATTGTCACTTATTAAGTTGTTTTGCTACACCTTTTGCTCTTCCTTGTAGATGATGAACAGCTCTAGAGTTTACTGCAAGCCAGGCTCCCCAGACTACACCATCTTAGCAGCAGCTGCTGCCAGATCCACGTCCTGGCACCATTAGAACACGACCATGGCACGATTACTGGGTTCCTGCAGTATAACCTCCCTCTGATTTAGTGAGTCAGGCTGGCAGCTCATATGTTCAGCTTTCTATATTAGCTGAGGTGCAATTATGCAACAGATAAAGTCCCCTTTAATGCAAATATCATCTCTTTATGATGCTGTATGTGTGTTCATTAGAACTCTTGGTGTCTGTAATGTTTTATGAGTGTTATATCTTCAGGTTCTCAAGGAGAAGTGATAAAGTCATAAAAATTCTGGTATTTGCTTCCTTCTTCTCACCTTTCATCTTCTATTTACATGAGGTTGCACTAATGCTGTCAATTATCCAAGCATCATTTGGTTTTGGGAAGATGTACTTTTCCTACTTACTGCTTAGATAAGAGAAATGCTCTGAACTGTATAATTTCAAGTCTTTACAGCAGGCATGCAAAGAGAGAGAGAGGTTATTGCTGAATTTTAGGACAGTCCTGATTTTATTTATGACTTCAGTATCACTTTTCATTTTTAGTGATAATGACTTGCTGTCTTTGATAGGAATTTTCAAGGTCCTTTGTGAACTCTTCCTTGCTATGGTCTCTTGGATTGATTAAAAAAACCCCAAACCTCTCAATGCTTTACAAATAAAGCCACCAATTAAAGTCTCATAAAAGCTTGGATGAAAGGAATTTATTTCAGCTAATTCACAGGGAATATAAGCACTGGACAAAATATAATGAAGCTGTGCTTTTTCAGTTGGAGAAATTGCCTTCCTGGTGAAGCCCTGCTGTGATACACGGTCAACTAGGCCAGCAAAGAGCTTTCAATATAGACCAGCACTGATTCAACCACTGCTACCACACGAAGAGCCACCAATGAATACAAAAGTGCCAGAATTATTTCACAGGCAAGACCCCACCAATGCATTTGATGCAATTTTCAGATTACCAAGAAAACTGCTTGCCTTGAAAGCAATTCAAGCTCTTGTTTATATATAAGTATATACATGCTTTGGGCACGGGCTGTGATATTCTCATTCACCGAGCATCCAGCAAAACGTTCACAGTCTCCGACCCCACACCAATAAATAATGTTTCCACATAATTTTACTAGCATTATAAAATATTTCCACTTTTAATAAATTTAAGACTCACTGAACTGTAGACAACCTATCCCTTACTTTACAAGTATCTCTTCCTGCTGCCACTAAAATTATTAAAATTCCACAGGGATTAAATTCAATACTCAATAAAATGAGGAAAAAAAATTGCCTATGAAAACTGCCTTAACTAGCTCTTGTCAAAAGTGTTGTTAGAGTTCATGATACATTGTCAACGGGACTTAAGTGTTCTACAGGGGCACATTATATTAATACTTCATCTTGACTCTCCAGAGAAATAGCAGATTTTTAGTTGTTATTGTTGCTACTGGTCGGTTTTACAAATGTCAATACAGCTAGTGCTTTAAGACAACAAAGCCAGAAACAGTAGTAATCCTCCTTAGTATGAAACGGTATCATCCTGGATTAAATGGAAGTAGAAACAATAGTTCCAAAGGCTTCTTTCTGCTAAGACAATCACCAAAATGGCTGAAATCTGATACTTATTTATGAAATAACCTTCTCAAATAATAAAAGAGTAACTTTTCCAAGAGAGTCTAAGTTAGGCAGAACTCCGAAGACTATCAGAAGCAGCCAGGGAAAGAAGACCAGGGGAGGATTTGGATTCCCTGGAGCACTACGCCAACTGAAGGCATTTTGGGACTGCTGTCCCCAGGGGGAAGCCCAGGGGCCGGAATTCAGGATCCGTGCTCAACATACAAGAGGAAGAACGGAGATGCTGGCACTGACCCCGAGTCCCCCACGTGACCGCTGGGATCAGTGAGTGCCGGGAGCAGTTTGCCCTCCCATCACCGGCCTGGGATCCCTCTGCACTCTGACAGAGCCTATCCCTGCCCTGCAGTACTCAGTGATCCCTCCAGCAAGCCCCGCCCGGCTCCAGCCGGAGGAGCACCTACACTTGGCTCAGAGATGCCCGAGGGCTCAATTGCTCAGACGTCCCAAGTCAGTAGAACTCCGGACATTCACACACTTTGAATGCATCCCTGAGTGACAGGAACACACCACACAGACAAAATCTGAAAGCAACTCATGTCTAAAAATAGCAATAAACAGCTACTAGGATTTTAAGAAGCCACCAAAAATATCAGTCCAATATAATTCCAGATACTTCCATTAGGAAATAATGATGCAGCTTTTGTTGAGCACTTCACAAAATCTCAGCATTATTAAGCACCTACCTCACCACCTTTAAAAATCTTACCCGAAGTTATTAAATCCCTTTATGAAATAGGAATAACCACTGGTTCTACACTCCAACTGAGACTGAGGCAGTAAGTGTAGGCCTTCAGTAGTTTACATTACCACTGTAATAAATTATATACCTAACTTTTATTAAACTTACTACGGTGAGGAGGTTGCAGGAATTACTGCAAAAATTAACAACAAAACCCCTCCAAGTCAGAGCTTGATAATTTGTCTTGTCATCTGTATATCTGTTATCCACATTGAAAAACACTTTAGAAAATTAACTAATCACCTTTCTTTTCCAGAGCAGTAAGTATGAGGTACACATATAAAAAAATAAAATTCATCATGTATTTATGTGCCAAGTCACCTAGAAACATCAAGGATCTTGGTGTTGTGTTTCTTCCACCCATCAGTTTTTCACCCCATCAGTTTCTTCCACCCCATCATCAACCATCAGTTTTTTTGACACAGAATCTGACCCTTAGACAATCGCACAAAACCTGCTAATTATTATAATATGGGGCAAACTGCAAAGGGAACAATTCAGACTTCCTAGTTTGTGTTCCTTTTTTACATAGCCCTCATAGGGTTCATCACCTTCAGGTTCTCCACATAAGCAGGCAAAAAAAAGAAGCTGAGGAAAACCAACGTGTTGTCTCAGGGAGAATTCAGGGCACCCTCCTCGCAGTCTCATGCCTTTTTTAACACCCATTCCTGTGTTTCTTTCTCCCCTTGGAGTGTGAGAAGTTTTCTGAAAGGAAGCGAGTGCCAGTAGCTGCTGCTGCCAAGGAAGAGAATAGCAACAGGGGAGAGCTGAGAGCAACACAGGACCAGCTCACAGACAGGAATACACCCTAAAAATCTGTGGGGAACACAAGAGCCAGCTATGCGTGCTTTTGGTTTGCATCGTGGGGTGATGCTGAACAGAAAACTGAAATGCAGGAACATCTTTCTGACTACAAGTACTTCCTGCAACGGTACTATGCTTTTTATATCTTCAATATTTTTGACTTGACAAACCCACAAAAAAAAAAAAAAGACAAAATTGTACTCAAACCTATCAGAATATATACCATCCACATTATAGTCTAACTATAGTAGGTCAGGCTGAATATTTGTAATAATTCACTTGGCTTATAAAGCACCACTATATCTTCAAGCCAAGTTTGGTTAGAGACCAGCCAAAACACATTTTTAATGCTGACTCTATTCCCCACAGTATCTCAGTGTTTGCCCTCTCCCCAGTGATGGCTTTCTGGGCACTGACAGTTCAGGTTTAAATAAGACCAAACAGATTCTCTATTTGTATCAGGGCATGCATGTGAAAGGTTGTTTTGGGGGGGTTATGGAGGTGGAGTTTTTTGGTCTTTTTTTTTCTGAGGTAAATTTCTAATTAAATGTCAAATCCAGCTTGGCACTGGAAACACACTGTATGACTTATTTGAGGAAAAGCTGTCAGCTTGTCTCTTCCTCTGTCAAACTCCATCTGCTCTACAGAGATTAGTCTGGGCTATGGATCACCATTTGGCAGGGTTTCATTCTGTGCATGGCTCAATAACACAATGCAGGGCACAAAAAAAGACCACCTATGCTTTGGAGTTACAGTTCCCAAAGTACATGACGGTATTTCAGCAATTTCCTATGCCACTAAACTACAATAAATGAAAAATATTGCTTAGCTTTAGAGCAAGGGCACAAAGAGCAAATCCATTCACATCTGCCACTCTTCAACCAATTTTCACTATTAGTTGAGCTATATTTAAACCAAATCCTGCTCTTCCTAGAAATGTCATTTCTATACTCCGGTGGCCTAGTAGACAGAACAAGGCTTTAAAAGCTAGTGTTCCTGGTTTTCTTGAACCCTACTGACTTCACTGCACAGCCTCAAGGAAATCACTCAAGTTCATCAAGTCTCAGTTTTCATTCTGCTACATGGTTATTGTTTTGCACTAACACCTTAACTACCTTAGGATCCAGCTACTTAAGCTCATTCCTAGCTGCACACATGCACTGAAGTTGATTTGTTTTGCTACTAGGTTTTGGTAAGACCTTAATTATCTGCTTGAACTTTTCCTTTTGTCTAATTTATCTACTGCTCTCATCAGTTCTAAATCCTCTCCCACATTCTTACAGAAATTATATAACTAACCTGGAGACCAGAAGAAAACTTGGTCCCAGCTCTGTGTTGCAGGAACATGAGCTATCCTTATTATGGATCATTGAAATAGCTGCATGTTGTATCAATATCAGTACAGCTTGTCTCTGCTTGGCTATAGATCTGTCTGCCAGAACATATTAAGGTTTAACACCTCTCTTTGATAGACTGGCTGTTCCTCCCCCCTGAAGACCAGAAGCCAGGATCAAGTGAAGACCCTTTAATAATCTCACATCACAGCTTGTGGCTCAGGGAAGGCATCTTTGAAGGGTTTAACATGAATAAGAGAAACACAACAGGGACAGCTTATGTGAGAGGAGAACAGAGACTAATTCACTGCGAGCTTCTTCACGTGTGCTGAGCTAATTAAGACCATTTAAAGCACAGTACATTTACCATAAAGAGAAGAATCCTTCATTATGCACAGGAGTCTGTCATAGCACATTCTGTATGCAACAGAAGAGCAGACATAGCAGAAGATAAGTTTGCTTTAAGATCCACTTGTAAATAGGCCATACAAATTCGTCCTTAAGCTCCAGCTTAGAAGTGTTCACCAAAGATCAGGATAAACACCAATGTAACCGATAAAAAAGAGGAGTTCGTAGCAATTGCAAGCTGTTACCGGAACTTTCCCCGTAAAGACGCGGGTATCCTACCTTGAAAGGATAGTCACAAATATTCAAAACAGCAGTTTAATTCTGTTAGTTTTACTGGGAAGTGGAAATAAATCAGCAGTATCAATACCCCAGTAACGAATTATTTAAAAGAGTAAATAGAAGAAGTACATGAATTATATTTCATAATCCAGAATAATATTCAAGAAACAAACTACAGGACAGGAAAACTGTTAAGCAAATGTGGGAAGAACTTCGAAAGTGGGCTAAGTATATACAGATGCATATATTCATTTAATATTGAAACAGCAAGAAAAAGCAAGCATCTCTGCCTCAGAAAAAGGACTGAAACCGCCCATTCCAGAACCTGCTCTGAATGACGATTCATTTAGATCCAGAGTTAAATTCCACACATGGAATTTAACATCCATTTCAATGTAGGAACTACTGAATGCAGATGTAACTTACACAATACCATGACCAGCCAGCCCTGCCCAAGGAAGTTTACTGTGCTCAAGATGAACACAAAGGTGAGGTCATTTTCATACCTTACAATTCCCTAAGTAGTCTTCAAAGTTCAATTCAAACTTGATTTGAGCACCTTACTTTTCTGGCACTGAGTGGACATAACACCACAATATGCAACATATCTTAGAACAGCAGAGCTCTACTTTAGGGCCAATACCCTAACTATTGTTTTCAAATATTTACTCCAATTTTGTGTGTCCTGCAGACCATAAGCCACATGTTGAAAAAACAAAGGATCTCACATGCTTCTTATTTACATTCACAGTAACTTGTTTGTCTTCCAAATTCAGATTGACAATAAAGAAATAAACATAAAAGACAGCTGGTTATTCTTGGCATTAGACATGTACTTCTCTCATCTTCTACCTCTCGGTCCCTCTAACAAACGCCAAGTTTTCCACCCAGATAACGTTGACAAAAATTAAGTCGGTATTGCCGAATTGTATTCTCCCTGTAATTCATCTGCCCTCTTAAATGTCCTTAACATGTGCAGAGCACAGACGTACATGAAAAATACGTGAAAATTATTTCAGCAAATGTTCCCATGAAGACAGTCGATTTATGTTTTAACATAAAAAAAATCCAGCTAACTCACCACACCAATCACTCCTGTAAATTTACTGAGAAAGAATCAAACTTGTGAAAGAATGCAGACCTCTTCATCCAGACTTGGTATTTCTCAAAATATCCAGCGACCTCTGAAGTAATGGAAAGCTTCCATGCTGTTTGGCATTAAAATCATACCTGTGGGACATTTACATATGCTGACAGCCTGTACCCCGAGATGCTGAGGAGGAGAGTTGTAGCTGGTAAAAGCTTCAAAAAACCCCAGTGTCACACTGGGCATCCCATTGATTGTGCCAGACTTATTTTTAAAGAGAGGGCACAGCATCAAAAGCAGAAGAAATCATCTGCCATAAACACTGTGCCTCACGCTGCAGTCCACATTCAGGTCAAATGTATTCTGTTGTTAGGGCACATATCATCTTAAGCAGTCCCAGCAGTCATTCTTGCATTGCATAAATAAAAATAACCAGGCTCCACTTAAGATACGGGTAAGGAGATGTTCCTTGCAGTTACAAAAGCAGTGCAGTATGAGGAGAAAACTGTATTTTCTTTAAACAAGTACACAGCCTCCGAGCTGTGGGTTTAGCCCAGGAGTGAGAACCTGATGTTCTGGGGCAGCTCTTCGCACCCCTCACGTCCTCTCAGCAGACCTGAAATCTGCAGTGGCCTGGAGTACTGCAAGGCACTCCAAGGACCAGCTCATTCAAAAAACACCCATTAGACCAATCCAGCTTGTGTGGTGTGGCTTCAGATGGAATTCAAGGATTTACCTGCCACCCATCTGTGAACCTTTGTGTGTCCTTACACAGAAGTCACGAACTAAAGATTCCGCTCCTAGATTTCAATGCAAATAAATGTATTTTCTCTAGGTATTATCAATACAGAAAAAATGAGGTAAAGTAGCGTGACCATGTACATCTGTGCATCCAGTCTACGAAGCTGAGCGGTTTTAGCTCTTATTTCAAATTTTCTGACAAAGTAAAGATGTTTTCCTTATTTCATTAACATATTGCCTCTTCCCCTTGCATTTTAAATTTTCTGTGTAAAAGGTATTTTCTAAGACTGAATTAGTCCTATTGTATTTCTCCCTCCACTCCACACTTTACTCCTTTTTTGTACAGGGAATTTCTTCTCCCTAGCTCAGACAGAAGGGGATAATGGGAAAGTTCTACAGCAAAACGTAATTACTTTTTTCATTCTGAGGTTAGAATTTTTTTGGTTGGTTGGTTTTTTGCTATGGGCTTAACAAAAATTGTTCTATTTCTTCAGGTTTAATCTCAGACTCCGGTAATATTAAGTCACAGCAGTTTTTTAAAAATACTTTTGCACCCAGAATGGATTCAGCACACCATAATGAAAATAGTTGGCTGGCTATTTATAGGTTCTTGTTTTGAGTTTGATAAAATAACTGTACTGAGAAACAACATCAAACTCCTTGAAGGACTGGGTATAAAGCTTTCCAGGACTTCAGAAACTATCTTCAACTCTACACAGTTTTTGTAGCTATTAAACTGGGATTATCCACTCACCCTTTTTCAGTCATTGCAGGATACTACCTGTTTAACTTACGCTGTCTGAGTGACCAGCAGGTTCCCTGAGACCTACGTCTCTTAACAAGATAGCTCTTGCATTTCACTTTTTAAATAAGTGTTTTCAAGCAATTCCCATGGTAAAGAGAGAATGAGGATCAAGACTAGAACAACTATAGTTTCCTCACTGCCTGTGAGCAGTCCAAGACAGAACGCTTTCAGCCTTGTCGCCACCTATCTTGTGCTTACAAATGCTGCCCTGATCAGTTTTGAAGTACACTGCCCAGAACTGAGAAGAAAACCCTGTGTTTTCAGAGACAGAATGCAGAGGTTTTCAGTGTCTGAGAGAACATTTCTAACACTGCACAAAAGATGAGTGAAGGAAAGAAAATGCCCCCTGAAGACGTCATGCCTCTCCTCCCCACCAAAGCCAACAGCACTTGAAAGAGCATTCCCATTTCAGTGGAGACTTACAACATCTGTTTGGGTCTTTTTTATGGAAGCAGTGCTGTTTTCAATACTTTTTCATGGTAGTGAAGGGCTTTTCCTGAAGGGTTTATTCTTTCTAGGGGGATAATTCTTTTCTGTGACCCTCTGAATTTCTGGATCAGGACTCATTTCAAGGAGAAGAGTGATAGACCATTTCGAGGATTATGCCAGAGGTGTTATGCTTTGGTGGTGCTACCTCTACTATCTAACAGAAACAGTTCTTTATTTTGCAAGTGAGGTTTGTCTATTATGGGTAACTGACTGGATGTGAATTTGGACATGAGAGGAGCGAATAATTTACATTTCCAACTTTAGACAAAGCTTTGAGTTCCTGATTTGTATTTGCAAGGTAGCACTCCAGAGAAATTTTTCTTATTCCCCAAGCTGTCACGTTCTTTTCGGCATTTCTTCAAACTACTTGTGGATCCAAACCTTAGAGTGCCAATACTGCCATTAACTTTTTTATTTTTACTTTTATTAAACCTAACTAGCAGTGGAATTTTACAAGACACTTCTCCTAGAGTCTTCACACAAGGCACTTAAGTCTCTTGAAACTTAGGAACTGATTCTCAGGTGAGGACAATGCACCAGTATAATCTCCAGCTGGATTTATTAGCAAGCTCATTATCTTAAGACTTGGGATAAAATACTAGATACTCATGTTTGACTCCTGGCCATGAGATGCTAATGTATAAAGGCAAACTGTGCATTCACTCCCCTTTCCTGCGAATCTCAGGCCTTCCGTGTGGCTTTATCACATGATGAGACATAATAGAAAAAGAATTGCCTGTGAGCCCTGTTCTAATCAAGTAAACCATAGAATATCCTGACTTTGATGATCCTCGTGAGTCTTTTCTAAGTCCAACTCCATGAAACAAGAGATGAATTTTGTAAATATAAGTATCACAAAACACGTACAAGGATGATGAAGCCATCCTACATAAGCACCGCTCCTGGACATCATTACCCTCTACCTTTAAACAAACACCAGAAAAAGGAGCAAAGTGTAGAAAAATCCTAAGACTGTGTGTGACACTAGCAAGCAGAACTAGAATCACCTCTGTCCATGGAGGTGAGATATAATACTTTCGCCCATAAGACAGCCAAGAACATTTAAAGTTGAAATTTCTGCATGTAAAGCACCAACTGTTTTCATTTAAACTGACCGTCAATAGGACGCATTCCTAGTAAATATGCCATTTAATCGTTCATATTTTTAGATAGGAGACTGCTTACTGCATGCCCACCCAATACAGATCTCTATCTAGCATGGCAGACTGTCATAAACGTTCTCTGAACTTCAAGGATGATCTAATGGTCCATGTCTGCCCACACATAAAAAAACCATTGCTCCACAGCCATTAGTACAGGGACATATTTGGCACATGATGGCTAAGCAGAGGGAGGACACAAGTCTGAAAACTCATAGATAGATGAAGATAAGGAATTTAGTGTTCTATATGCAGTAATAGCAAAAATAAGAAAAGGAACAGAGTGTCACATCAAAGAAAAATATTTTGACAGACTGTGGAGTAATTTTCCAGGGAGATTTCCAATTGAAATGTCACTGCTTTTCAAGTGAGCGTAGGAAAGCATTAGGAGACAGTCTGAGAAAGTAAAAACTCTGACTTTATGCGAAGTGCCAACCATTCCCAGCTCCTTGAGTTGAGGGTGAAGCACATACACCAGAACAAACCCACAAAGGCACCTCTGCACCATACCCTCCTAAGCCCACCCTGTGCTTACAGCAAAGGAAGGGCAAACTGGCACTCTCACCTATCTGAAAACAGCTCCTTAAGTGCTTGCTTAACATACTCCAGTGCCTCATTGTCAATCCCTGTAAGAACAGAAAACTGACGTAACAAAATAGTCCAAAAATACCAAAAAACTTGACCATCTTTCATTTGACATTCTAACAGAAATACTCCCCTTGTGTGTGTAAGCACACAAAAATGCTCCTTGAGTTTGAGCACAATGCATTCCTGAGACTTTTATTCCCATTAGCTCTTCTATTCTACAGAAGATAAGCCTAAAATTGTATCGAGATATTAAATTCCTTCCTGGTACAAGTTCCACTGGTAGCATTATCTCAGGATATTTCTGAGCAGTTTTGCTGACCTGACCTTAAGGAAGGACCCTCTTTGTTTCGCAGAAGTTCAAACTAACCACTTGCTCTTCCTCCCTAACTATTACTTTATTCAATTTCCATTTGAAGTGCAGTACCCTGTTGTGGTAGATACAAATAGAAATAAGCAATACAGGTCATGGCCAAATTTTTGCTGTACACTTACACTAAGTAAGAATACATTTACAAAATTACGTATAGAAATAAGAAAACACATGCAATCAGGTTTTAGTTTATATTAAACGATTGCTGTGTTTTCCAAGATAAAGGTCTCCCATAATTACACGGCCTACCATTTATATGGGACTACTTGCCATGAAGCTTTAAAGAGCACTGATGAATTGATACAGGGAAGTTTGAGTATTTACCATCATTTTATGTAACTGCAGCCCACCATCCTGGTATTTTGATTCTACAAAACAAATAACTACAACGAAACAGTTCCAGGGAGACAAAGCCTCTCTGCCTGTCGTTCGTGTGCCTGTGCTGCACAGCCTCGGGAAATAAGCATGTCTGGTGAGCCACTGGATGCCCACATCGGGGCTACTGCCACCCCATCTATAGCTGGCTACATCTGTGCTACCAGTAACACCCCTGGTATTGCCTCTCCAGGATTTCCCAGAAGCATCACATCCGTCACACAGCATTTTCCTTAGATCCACTCTGTACAGAACACAACTGAGACACAGAACAGACAGAGGGTAAAAGCTTTTCATAGATTTCTTCTAACTATGCCCAAGTCTGTCCCTACCCTTGAGCAGAACTATGACTCCAGGAAAAAGGATGAGAGTAATAGAAGCAACAGAAGAGCTCGCTTCAAAATCTGGGTAGAAGAGTTTTGTGAAATATATCCATAAATCTGTACTCAAGCCTGTGACAACGACGTGTCCCTCTTGATCCTTATCAAGAGATTTTAAGATGTGTTTTAAAGGCTTATAAATAACTACATGAATAAACCTCTTCAAACCAGTACATTTTTACTTCCAGGATTATACCAGAACGAACATCCATAAACACTTCAGGCTCAAGTTTTCCATCTCCACGTGCCATGTGTATGTGCATTTCCTCTTTAAAAACTCTAACGTCTTGCCTTTCATTATCTCATCTGCAGTAACAAAATCTGTGTAGAACAAGAGTGACCTTGCAGTCAAAAGTTCAGGCTTTTCTTCCAGATACTGCAAAGAAGTTGCTTTAAAATTCCAAGTATTCATACAGATATGCTGGGGAAGCCTGCCTATTCATCTGGGTTTGTTTTGCTTGGTTTGGTTTGTTGGTTTTTTTTACATCAAGCAATGTGGTTGCCATTACTGTAAAAATTTGAAATTATGGAACATATAAGGAGGTTTCCCAAAGCAGCTAGAAGGATGAGTCAAGAAAATCCACTAATGTCAAAAGGATTAAGACATACAAGAGTGTCATGAAAATATCTGAAATTAAGTAACAAAAGGAAACACATGTTATATTAGGAAGAAAACATCCCACTCAAATTTTTAAATATACTGCTGTCTTCAACCAAGTTTTACAGTTACAACAGTACATCAAGACTAATGAAATACACCCCCAAATACAATGTATCCAATGAACAGCTGATCTGAGTAAATCTCAGTACAATAAACGCATTAGTCTTGAAAATTTGTTGTTCCTTCCCTGCTGTAACTTCTCCAAGTTTCAGGCCATATAATACGTTTTTAAACTATAAATTCAAACTCACAACTAACTTTTAATCTTGGTTGAATCTCTGTTATTTGAAAAGATTAATGAGTCTAAAAAAGCTTATAAGAATAGGAAAATGCAAATCCTCCGTTACGAGAGAAGCAAAATCCAGGCCTGAAAACTTTAGTTGGGTGTGGGTGATTTACTCTAGATAAGCTGGAGAAGTCTTTCCAAGGTATCCCTTGATATAGCTAAATATTATTGCACAAGCTACAATAATATATGCATTACTGTCCCCTCGCTTGGCTCCCGAGGCTCATATTGCTATTCAACTCTGCCACTTGGCATGCTAATAAGAGTCCAGAAAATGATAATTACCCTTAGGGACTACATTCAAAAGCTGCCCTTTCCATTAGAGAGCCTCATTCATAGCCCAGGTTAGCTCACATTTGAAAGGAAACCTTATGCCATTTGCCAGACTCCTGAGACTCCCAAAACAGCATTATTTGATTAATAACCTTTACTTCTCATTGCTGTTGATTCTTGAATCCAGAGTAAATAAAATCACAACACATCAACAGTGTAATTCTAAAAATAAGACAATTAAAGGAACAACTGCTATCTGTTCAGAGAAAGACTGGAATGCTAAGTATACTTTAAATATTCAAACAAATATGAACAGTGGAAAGCTGCCAACTTAGATTCTATAAATATGGCCCAGGTAAGGCTAAGCTTTGATACTGCTCTCTCTAATCCACCCATATCCCCACCAAAACCAGCAAAAACAGCAAAAAAAAAAAAAAATTATTTTTAACACAGAAACCCTGGAGCTGATTGCCAAAAGCATTCTCAAGAAGCAGCATATTCAACCTCCATCTACTTGTTAGCATCCATGGGACTTATGAAGTCAGGTTATACCATCTCATAGCCATAAATCACTTGCATTTGGGAGACAAGTTCCATGTGGGGATCTTTTTCCAGGACAAATCTAACTCAGAAAAGTTGCAATCATCTTAAACTTATTCTTAATGATAAAATTACAGTTATTTCTCCCATGTAATTCTCAGCCTTTTGATTCTGACACTGGCAAATTTCAATTCTGCACAGTCAGTACAGAAATGGTCACATCATAAAAACATGCTCAAAATTTTTTGAAAAAATTACTATTTGTGCTTCAACTTAAAAAGCTTTGGAGAGTTACTATTATTCCCCAAAATACCTCTTGTTATCAAAATAATGAAATTAAATGTAATTTGAAACCAAAGTAGACAAATTAGTGCTTTTATTTAAAAAAACTAGTATAAATCAGGTTTGCAATGCAGTGCTCATTTGTAGATGATGAAGCACCACGAGCATCACACAGGTGACTAATGATTACTGAGCACATTACCTTGGTCAAGTGGGTTATTCAGTTGCTGTCATCCATCATCCTTGATCTCCCTCAAAATAGCATGGCTTAATCTTCCATCTCTCATAGCCTCCCCTTTAGTTAATCAAATGTAATCAAAATGCAGACCATAAAACACAACAGACTAAAAATCAAATCAATGCTAATATCTCTGTCAAAGTAAAAAGATGCTGTTAAGAACACCTTATCTCCTTCTCATCTGATTTTCTTCTAAAGCACAGGCAAAAGGAACTAAATGGTAAACGTTTCAGAAATGGAGAGTAAAGGTGTTCTATGGGGAAGCCTGTAACAGGCTGTCTCAGACAAACAAGCTGCCATGAAAAGACAGTTAAGTTTGTAAAATAACATCCAGAAAGCACAGTTTATTCACTTAGAGGTGAAGCAGAAAAATCAATTATTGATAGGGACTGTTTATGCATCTAGAATATTTTGTTATTTTCACAAAATCTACATGTAAACAAACAGGCTACTGTAGATGGGCACAGGACAATGACCTCTGTTACCAAACTCAGCAATGCATGGTCCAACCTTCCACAGGATGGACCCTTGTCTCGTTCTTTAATTAACACTCCCCTTGTTTGGCAAATTCCTCCCTGTCCTCACTTCTGCCCTTTGGTTGCTTCATGAACTTTCTAGGCTTCTCTTTCTTAATACTTTATTCTCTTTAACCATTGAGAACACACACAACTGAAAAAAAAAAAAGAACCCTCTCATTTACAACAGGGATTTTTTTTTCTGCATTCTCATGCAATTTCTTCAAGAGGCTACACACGCTCTGAGGTACTAGACCAAGCTCAGCAGGAAGCCACACTAGAAAGCACAACCTGTTCTAATCTAGGGCCGTGCAAAGTCCAAAGATTCATTTTTTATGACACTTGTACTGAATTAAACCCACAGGGCAGAGAGGCAGATGCAACCTCTAGGGGAACCACTTCCATCTGAATGACCATCCAAACTGCATCCTTACTGTAAAACGTGCCCTAATAACTCCTTTCTGTTTCTGGTTTCTGCATCTAAAGAAGATCTTGTCCCCGTAATGGGTTAGGAATTTTGCTGCTGTGCTTCGTTGAACTACGCTGGTAAACCTCAGAAGCAGGATGTTAGGTTTGAATTCTACGCTAGTGTTTAACTAAAACCGTATTCCTTGGCTTTTGATTGCACTTAGCTGTAATGCTCCTAATGAGCTCTGTCATTACTGGGTTCATTACCTCCTCAACTGCGGAAGTTTTAAAGTCGAGTCTGCAGGAGAAGAGCCTTGCCAACCATTGCAGCTCGTGCCAGAAATCAAAACAGAACTACTTATGGAACATGGGTTTGACTCGGGAGCAGGGGAACCGAGAGACAGAGGGCCTGAGACACAGAAAGCACCATTAAGGCAGAGTTTTAATGACAAAGGCTAAAGAGCCTCATAAAGCTCTAACATTTCCATATGTGTTCAGCAAGTGAGAGATGAGTTTTCCCCGTAGGACTTCAGGGTAACTGAGCTGGAAACATCTCTAAATGACCTGACGCTGTATTCATTGTGAGGAGCTCTTTTGAATCACTTGAAGGTCTGTAGACAATATAAAGGACACACGTAAGTCAAGAAAGCACAAAGCGCTTTAGAAAGCACCTTGGTTTCAAAGAATAGAGGACTATTGCCAAGCTGACTTGGTAAAGGGGTATTAGTTCCTAGGACATGCCAAAAGTTGAATGGATGGCCTGACCAAGTGATGAAGTGTTAATATGCACCTAAAAGAATCAAAGATCATAACTAAGCTGGTTTTAGTTGGTTTATCTATCTGGACTTTTTGATCGCACCATAAATAAACCACTTAAAATTCTGGTAAAGACTTCCATACACCACGGAATATATAACTGGATCTGTAACTCCTATTTTACCATAATTTCTCATCTGAATAATTTTCTCTTGAAAAAACTGAAATCACCATAATCATCTCAGCATTCACTTAACATTTGTTTTAGCTTTGCATGTTTATCTCCATATAATTTTGCATGTATCTCTAAAAAAAATTACCATGACAATCTGGTTTTGAATCGGGAACTGAATATAGATCATGGACTCAATTCTTCCATATAACTAATGCTTTATTTTGATTCAAAAATGTTAAGTTTCATTCTGTTGTGCATATGCTGTCAGCACAAGCTCTCGTACCAAGGAAACATCTGTCAGGACCATAGGGATTTTACTATTATCCACACTTCCTTGTTAATGTACGGTCAATACTATGACAAGAAATCTCTCAATAAATATGCACTGGGGAGATGAATTGCCAGAAAGTTGGGACTACCAGCTGTCAATACAATTAGAGACAAAGGAGGACTGAAGCTGGTCTCAGAGGATTACACAGCCATTTGGGAATTGATTTCCTTAGGGGTTACTGTTCAGAGCTTTTTATCACAGAATCAGCCCATTTGTTGAGAAACGCCATTTATCAGCCCTTTTCTACATTTACATGCGTTATTTCTGCTTCTCCCTGCTCAGGCTACTATCCTCTTTTGTAAGCTTGTCTCTATAAAAATGTACTTACCATACCATTTCTCTACGGACATACAGATTTTTATTTATCCAATTGTAATGGCCAAAAGTATAAGCTTTTAAATGTAAACTGAAAAAAACGACAATATTTTTATGCAAGAAACCCACCACTTATCTCATATTCAGGTCTTTGTAAGGAAAGAAGGCAGCAAAGAGAACATAGAACAGAAATTTATCTCTGGGAAATGATGGAGATCACAGAAGACGTGAGATGAGAAGCAGATAAAATGAGCGCTTCCTCTGTCTCTCTCTCCCTGCTAATTATCAAGTAGGAATAATTCTGCCGGGCAAAACAGCACAGCTTTCCAGCTTTCCCCACAGAAAATCACTGCACGCCTTCCTCTTCACTGAAGAACTGCATTTTCAGTCCTCTGCACAGTAGCTTGCTTTCAAGGCTGAACAAGTAAGCAGAATAAATCCTCTTGCAGGAAAAGTTTGCTTAGTCCTGCAGATAGCAAGTTCGTCTAAACTCTTCTGACAGAACAACTTTAGGGAAGCAAATGTCAATTTGAAAGAATCCTAGCACACTGGAGAAACACATTGATTGTGTCAAAATTCCAATGACATTTACTGGAACTCTGCCCAGTTTCGTGTCTGCTCATCTTCCCAGCTCCTCAGCCAGCGTTTCCAGGCTCACAACAAAAATGCAACGCAAAATCAAAGGTAAATTCAAAAAAGTTGAGGATCAAAATTCAAGTCATTCAAAAGCCTACATAAATGAATTCTCAGTATCTTAAGAATGGCATTATTTCAGAACTGATATAGCAGGTTATTTTACTATTGTTTTTTTACTGTTTCAGACCCTTATTTTTCACATTTTGGAATTCTGACTAAAAGGCAAAGTACCCATTCCGCCGAGCTGCTGCGGTTCATCAAACCACACCAGCCCCCTTTGTCTTAGTTGTTCTGTTTGTTGGTTGGCACAACTGAAGTACTGAGATTGTGCCCTCAGGTGCTCACAGAGAACAGAACAGAGATGTCTGAGCAAAGCTTCCCACCTCAACCTGCCGGGGCACTTACTCCATGATTCGTCTTGAAAATTGCAGGAAACACCATTCTAAAGCACGTTCGTCTTGGGACTGCTTGAAATGGCAGTAAAGAAAGGTCACAGGGGGTTAATACTGTTCTTGGTTGTGCTAATGCCAAACTAGCGCTCCACCATGAAACGCAAGAACACATTGATCACATCAGTGCTTGTGCTCTTACACAAAATCTTGGAGGATCCCGGACTAAAAAGTTCTGACCCAACTGAGCTCTCAGCTCATTCATCCTTCACATATTTATTTCAGCCATAAATTCATCTTCCTTGCTTTTTACCTGGGTTTTTTACTACATTTTTGTAGGACTATCATGCCTCACTTCTCGTTTATTACAATTACAACAACATTATTGCTATGTCACAAGCAAACTAAGGAAAACACAAATCAAAGTAAGATCTAAAGTAAACTAGTAAGAAGCCCTAACCCATGCTGGGCCAAATGCCACTGACATTAATTAAACTCACTGCGTTTGAGCTACAGTGCTCTGTGCTTCTTGGAATTGATCTTTTCCAACTCATTTGTTGCTGACTGAATGCACAGCATGCCAACCATCCCTCTGCTGTAGCACTGATCGCCTTGTTACCAGCTGCCATTAAACAACTGGTATACAACATATTGGGAATCCCTCAATATTTAATTTATCCAACTCTTCCACTGCTGTTTTAAACCGTATCTCCTCCTAATGCACCATATACTCCCCTGTCTCACTGTGATTACCACTCGTTACAATACAGCACTTGGGTTTTGTTAACATGACAGCCTTGTGGTTCTACATCGCTGTTGTGATCCATGACCTTATTATTTAGTCACTAATCTCAAACTCAACTTTACTACAAGAAACAAGCAGCTTGAAATGTCAGTAATTTGTAAGGTGAACAAAGTATCAGATCCATCAAGTACAACACGTGCTAAACAAACAGTGGTATTTAGGTGTGTGAACTAAATGCCAGCAACCATAGAATACAAAGGTAATTTAATAATCCATCTCAAAAGTTCCAGTCTAGAAAAACATTCCAAAGCCCTCTCCCAACCATCCTCCATCACTTGTATGATCTCATTCCCTCTTCCCTTCATCTGCCTCCATGTCTTGTTTGCTTCCTTACCTCAGTTTCCCACCTACACTCAAAAGTTAGACCAGACTAACCTAATTTGTCAGTTGACTGAATTCCTGCTGCCCATCTCAGAGGGCTGCATTACACCTGAGCTGTATTCAGTATGTTGAAAAGGAATACTGTAAATAACAGTACTCCTGTAAACAGAGCTGTCCAGGGGCTGGAAGAGAGCCTTGCTGGAGTAGCTGCAGTCTTTTCCCCACTCCCATCTGTTGAGTGCTGCACTGTCTGCAGCTCATTCACAGTAGGACTCGCTGCAGTGGAAATCTCAACTATACACATCCTTTAGCACCACAGAGAAACACATTTCTAAAACACTCATTTTTTGAAGTAGAGAAATAAAATAATTTGGATAAATTATATGCCAGAAGAACCTAGTCCTTCCTCCTGAAGACAAAGCTCATAATTACCGCTTTTTATGTAGGCAATTTTTACTAGAGATGTGAAGATGAAATTGAATTTTATGCCTGGTTTCTCATGAATAAAAAACTGGAAGTCTTTGTGTGTTTTGGTATAAGATTTTCTAGATTGTGTTTTGCATGGAACATGCCTAATAACAGTTGTTCAATTCCATATGTTTCAAGTAGTCTGAGACTGAACAGTTTTCTTAGAGATCAACAAAAATCTTCAAATTCTGATTAAATGAAAAATAAACCTTGACATGTTTGAAAGCTTTCTTTTAATTGAATTGGGATAAAAACCAAGAAAAGATAAGGAACTGAAAGGGGTAAAAAAGGTAATGAAAATCTGCACCACACAAGACTCCCAAAAAACAATCACATTCACAATACACCAACCAACCAGGGATCATTTAAGAGATACAGAGGATTTATTGTAGAGTACCAACACAAACATGTTATTTCTCAATATATTCTTCCCTAATAGTAAGTTCTACATATGCTGTGAACAGCTTTCAAAACTGTAACTTTTAACTCTTCCTCAGCTTTTCCAAAAACACCAGAATTGCCTGGCAACTAGAATCAACAGTAACTACTCTTTTCCATGTTAAATGAAAAAAAACCCTAGAATTTTCCATAATTATTCAACTACTTGACAAATAGCACAAAAAGGTTTACACATCATTTCTAACACCTTTCTCCAGGTGTTCAACATGCTTGTTATGCTTTACCCACTTAACTCGTACAGCAGACTGAACATAAATTATGTTTCACTTGCATAGTTTTAGCATCTTTTGTAACAAAAAAGCATTTTTCCTAAAGTATAATATACGCTGAAAATAATGGTAATTTTGCTAAAACTATAAAAAAACAGTAGCAACTTTACGACTCTGAAATGACCAGGCTATTACCTATTTATAGCCCAAAAGACTAAGAATGCTTTTCAGGAATGTAATGCAATTCACAGAGGTCTTCACGAGATTATTACTAATTTTTGTGGTGGTTGACCTATCAATTGCCAAAAAAATTAACGTGCAACAACAAAACTAACTAGACAACAATTCTAGCATTACTTGCTTGGCTTATCCACAGTATTACACCCAAGTACTGCTATGGAGGTAAATGTTTTACACTCCACTAAGAACACCAATTTTAGTGCCATTGATGGAATACAGCAAAGAATTAAGCCTCCTGAAACTAAAATAAAAGCACAGAAAATACAGGAGTAGCACAACACAGAACAGCCCAAAAGCCCCCGCTCAAAACCATGATTTACTACGGAAAAAATTCAAGACTTGATTAGCAGTAATACCATGTTTTCTTGCGTACAAAGATCTGTATGGATGACAGCTACTCTAAGAAAAGAAAAATATGGAGGAATTGCAGCAAATTGCTGAAAGCAAGAGACAACAGATCCAATTTGGGCAGTATGGAAATTAGGCTACCTAGTTGCACTTCAGGTAAATTAAAAAAGAACATTTCATAATGCTGAGAAGTCTGTGCAGTGAAAAAACCATGTCTCCGCTCAAAACTTTTTGAAATCTATCTCAATTAGTTTAAATTACACTTGATGTAATTACTTTTTCTTAAAACTCTTGATATTAACTTCTGTATTTTACTAAATTACACAGATACTGTGCTCTGCACATGAATCACTTCATATGATGAGCTGTCTGCATTAATTTAAATTTTATTTAACCAGATTAATACTAATAGTCTGTTTTGGCAATTAAAAAAGCTTTCTCAAAGACAGAAAATATGATACATTAAAATGTGTTCTCTTATCCTGGCATCTCCAAACTTAATAAAGATTACTGTTCATTTAAGGCAGAAAAAAAGAACATTAAATAACATTTATCCTCAAGAATATAAAACCACATTATAGCTCATAAGAACCAGTTTTGATTTGCATGAACTGTTGGTTGACTGTCACACCAGCAAGATACCATTTAAGTATGTTTCTGAGAATGTCTACATTTTTTCCCCAAGTCGAGCAGTTAACTGTATTTTATAAAATACATTTTAACTTAATGTAAGAACTCAATGGCTGCTAAGCAGAAAATAATTCCTTTGGGCTTTGCTTATGGATGTTCAAATGTTGCACGGCGAAACGCAAAGCCGGTATTTATGCAGGTTTGAACTTGCAAAAGCAGTTCACATGTTCAGGCCCCCAAAGCCCAACTGGGCATTTGAAATATTTTGGCAGTAATGATTTGAAATGTGCTTTCTTAGTGGCTAATCAGTGAACTGGCAGAATTGTGACAAAGGATATGGACCAGGGGTCTCCTCATCCAGGAGTTTCTTAAAAGATCTTCCAGAACAAAGGCAGATTGGTGAAAAACAGTCATCTAGATGCACCTATAACTCCAGCTAGCATTAGCTGCAACTCCATTTATTATTAAAGGATTGTTATTCTGTACAGTCATTGTATTTATATAACTTTTAAGTGAACTTAGTCAGATCTTAGAAAGGGCTATTAATACCATAGCAAAGGTACTTGCAATGGCAAATCAGGTTCAATAAACCTGAAACCCAAGTTTTTAGAATGGGTATAAAAGGTGTCACAAAAAAATCTGGCATCTGGTAACATGTCATCATCCCCTATTGAAGTAAGGCCTAATCTTGACAGAGGAGTCCCTCTGATCTTCTATTTAGCAAAAGGCCAAATTTTTCAAGATTTCACTTCTCTAGTTCACTCAAGTACATGGAGAAATGTAGATGGAAAAAAAAAACCCCAAAGCTCAATGTTTATGTTCAGCTACTGATAACTTGAGCAACACATTAAGCACATTTAAAATGGTAGTAGTCCTGGACTTCAGTCTACTTATCTCTATTTCAGCGACTGTGCCATCTGACCACCTCCCTGCCAATCACCTTCCAAAACCCTGCGCTCCCAGCGTCGTGGCAGAAAACACTGTTACTGAAAACCACACCTCTCCACTGAACAGAACCAGAGCTTTCCTTGTTTTCCTCCGTCTGGCTGGGGGGCAGTTCTTTGTTTATTTTCTTCTCCCTCTGAACCGAAAGCAAGCATTACAAGTCAAGTAAGACAGTGCAATTTTCCACCCATCTCTATCCTTTTGAATCACTTCAGAAATGAAGCTTCAGTTGCTCACAGGATTGTTAACATGTGAGAAACAAAGGGCCTCTCTCCAACAAGACTCCCTGGTTTAGCTTTTTTGTCGTAGGAAAGCACAGAAGGATTTTTCACACTACGAACATTCATTAGCTATCACAAAAAAGCATCTTAGCTCCACTACAAGAAGAGTGGCAACGAATTGCAAGATATTTGGAACAGAATGCTTTGTTTAAAAATAACACTCCTATTCTTGGTTGAACTGCATTTCAGCTTACTGCAGTGTTCTCCTAATCAAAAGCTATTACATTTCTAAAAAGGTGGAACTAATAAGTGTTGAATGCATATATTAACTCATTAAATTTTAACCACGCAGCCAATACAACAATGAACAATATTAATCTATAATTGCTCAGCCCCTTACTATTGCCAGTCAAATTAAGTTCAACACTGTTTTCTTTGTGCTGTGGCTGAATAAATGTTCTCCCACCAACTTTGCTCTTATCTAAGTTTTTAGCCCTTACAGCAATGTACTTTGTTCAGACCAAACCATGGAGGCAGCTGCTTGCTGAGGGAGTCCCTGCTGTTGGTTCCTTATTGTGCTGCAGTTACACAACCACACATACACCTGACTGCTTCCTAGAAACCACAACAGCCTGGGAGAAAGTCTAAAGGACTCTCCACCTACCTTCTCTCATAGGCAGTCTAATGATCCCTACAGTCTGCTGCTTAACTGGAGTAGCACAGGGTGTTGACTCATACCCTCAAGTATTTCTCTCCTGATGAGTCTCACCTGGAGGAATTGCTGTGGATTAAACACAGCTGAAAGAAGTCCACACCTGCCTTCACAGCAGCTGACTTGACACTCAGTAGCAATCTTTCTGAAAAAGCTGTGAAAGATCCTAAGGAGTCTTTCTAGGAGTCTTAGTTCGAACTTTAATCTTTGGTTCTGATACTTTGAGGCCGCCGGGTATCTTAACAAAGCACAAAAGAAATGCAAATATGATAGTTTGTTTGCTCTAGTGGGTAATCTGGCTTGTTTTAATGAGAAAATCCAAATTTAAGGTAGATCAGGATAACAAACCAAGGCAAGTCTAAGTCAAGTTCCTACAATACTTGTATTTGAAATGTATGACACTTAACAGAAGAAATACAAACCTAATGTACAAGAGCTACTGTTGCATAAATTTGTAAAACAGCCCAGTTTCAAAAATACCTAGCGAAAAAATTTCATCGTGGTAATAGTAAATATCAAAGAATAATTGAAGAACAAGATCCTGTTTAAGCAGATACATGTAAAGAAAAGAAGAAAAGATAGACATCAGCAAGCTTATTGCTTTGAGGCTGAAGGAATTACTACATCTGAAAGGCTGGAAAGCAGAATTTGCTAGCAGAGAATTTCAACAGAGGGTCAGCATCGATGGAAAGTACAAAGATTTCAGAGGGAAAGCAATGTGTATCCCCCTAGAGAATGCAGAGGCACCTGTTGGTACTTAAGCAAATAAATTAATCCACAGCTGGGAATCATTCTTGTCTGAAAAAACATCACCATCTGTCTCCTCAAAATAGGGGAAAAAAAGGACAAGGAAAAGCAGCCTGGTGATATGAAAACAAAGAGAAAATTGGGAAGAGTGTGAAAAGCAGTATGAAAGTACTAAATGGAACTGGAAGAAAAATTTCAAGCTGCAGACTAGCACTGACAAAATTCCACTAGGGTTTACACCCAAGGTTGCACACGGTGGCAATGGAAGAAAACACTTTCCTACACTTTCAAAAAACCCATCAGCCAGTACAATTTTCTGCATTGACAGTAACTATAGAAACTAGGAATAAAGGTAGGAAAATCATCTGTACCCACAGCAGTAACACAACATCTGTGCATCAAGCCTTCAAACTACCAAGTTGTCAGTTCTGAAGATGACTGGATCATTAAGACTTATAACACAAAGAACACCATCAGAACCTGGAAGTTTTCAAATGACATCTATAATCCTGCATGATGTTTTGGGAACTAACACCACTCTTCCTACTAGAAGAAACTATAATCTTGTGGCAACATTTGTGAACACACCTCAAAATAGATGAATCAGTAGTTTTTCATCTACTACAACTCTCCCTAATGTCAAAATTACTGTGGTTAGGCTAAACAGTAAACACGCAGCAGAAAGGGTCTCAGCAAAGAAGCTTTACAGGAGACAGCCAGAACAGAAATAGACCTTGTCTACTCTGAGGTTCTCAGTACAGAGTAGGAGTATGTCCCCATCACATCCTGAAAACCTAAACATATGGCATATTGCAAAACGGCCGGAAGAAAATATTAACTGGAGAAGCCCAGAGAAGTAAAGTATGTGAACACTGATCATCCTTGTATTCCCAAGAAATACCCTAACTTACTTTGCAGTTCATAGGAGAGAGTATTTGTTACTAAGCACGCTAAGTGTTCAGCAATTAGGTGGCAGCACTCTACTGCAGCTGCTTCCAGCTGATCTGTTCGTTCTCTTAACTGCTGCTTAAAGCCTAAATGATGTCACTCCTCTGCCCAAACGGAGGGACTTGTGCCAAAACCCGTTTTCCTAAAATCCCTTCGGAAATAGGTGCATCAGCTTCACATGAGGTAGAAGTTCTAAAAACCAGAGGCATCACATCACCAAAATTCCTTTGTGTCTACACCATCATGATAGAGAGATTTGAAATTAGATACTAATCCCATTCCTCCTCTGCCATTAACTGATTGACTTGGGACAAATTAAATGTTTCTGTCTCTGCCATCTTTTTCATTGACAGGTCCATCTCTGCATAGGACAGAGGAACGCTGCCAGACATGACCACAGTGCTTGTAAAGCACACTGATCAATAAATCCATCTTTGGATTACTTTAGTGGAGAGATTTTTTTTTCCCCCCACAAGCCCTGTACTTAAAATTCTGAAAATACAGTGATTCCATTTCAAAGCATTGGGAATCACAAACCACCCCTGTTTCCACTTTACTCTCTTTGCTTTATTTCTGGGATCAGTGCATTCCTCTATATGCATCACCCTTCAAAACTGCTCCAGTCTTCTGTAGCTGAGAGTCAGTAACAAAGTGTTCAAGGAATCAAAGCTAGCTGTTAGCTTCATAGACTTGAAAAAAATCAATAATAACTCATGTTTTTAAAAGCATTATTGATACAATTAGAATATCTTTACAGAGATTCTGATGACAGGTTTTGTTTTATTTCTTTTCTTATTGCCTGGCAATGTGACCTGTATATTCCTTGGGTGAGTAACATGAAAAACTGTTTTTTCAGTGAAATAAAGTGTCTGATGTTGGCTCTCCAGGATTCACATCGAGGACTGTCAAAACTTGTTTCCAACTGGTCTTTGCTTGTTAGTGAAATTGATACAGCACTGTTCATTTTACTCTGCAGACCACATTCAAAAGATTTCACTGGCAGCATAGGGTGTTGGCAATATGCTTAGCACCACTATTGTCCCCTAAGTAACAGCTGATTTTGCCTAAAAAATGATCAGGCTTACTCACAACGAAGGAACAGCAGCAATTTCGAGTATGACCTTGACATTTTTTCCTTCTGGTATATTACAGCTGCTAAAATAAAGGTCAGGCTGGAAATACATCTTTATTTCTAAATGGCTAAAACATTATTTCATTCTGGCAAGTAAAACTCATCTGTAAAATACGAGTGGCTCCTTTAAACCAGCCATGTACCTTCTGAACTATTATTGAGGACTGCTCTGCGGTCTTCTCGATTAAGGTTTTATCTATCATGTCCCAATTTAAGGGCTTGAGCCTACGTTGAAAGGACACGGACTGTAACAACCCACATCAGTTGAACTTGGTGTCACTGAAAAGTGGATCTAGTTGCTCCTTGCCCTCAAATCATTTAAAAATTAGCAGGATTTCTTCATTTAAGGAGGAGTCAATTTCTCTTAAAGCTAGCGCACCAAGAAATAAAAGACAGACAAAGATGAAACAGCTTGGTTTACTATAATGTCTGTTCAGCTCTAAAGCTAGTAAAGGACAGTATGGCTGTTACAACCTATGCACAATCCCATGAAGGGATTTTCAGGTCTAAAATCAGGCAGAAACAATAAGGAGTTGGTAAGTTCTCAATTTAAAAATTATAAAATGCATAATAATTCTGTTCCATGCTCTTGTTATAAGCAGAAACAATTAAGCCTTTTAGCTAATGGCATCAATTCTCTATTTGATTACTGTTCAACCTCCTCAACTTTCTGAGCTTAAGTCATACCCTACTAGACATCGAGAGGACGTGAACAACTGGTACCTGTAGGTGGAAGCCAAAATCAAGCTGTCATTCATTTTTAAAAGAAAGTACAAGCTATGATCTGTGAGAAACATCTTTCAGTATTCTGCCAGCAAGTAGCAATGCACCTTCAATGCAGAAGTTCACACTGAACTGGCTGTTCATGCCTTGTGTCAGATTCTAACAACCCCGAGCAGGAATCAGGACATAACTTGTAATCTTGAGAAGTAGTATAAATACATCATGTTCCAAGAACTCCAGGCTGCAAGTTACCAATAAAAACTGAGATTCTCTAATTCTATCCATTAAAACAAAACACAGCAAAGAGCACATTCCAAATGAATAAGAAATCAGCATAGAACACTAGCACATGTCAGCACAGATGCACAAAACCCCCAAGCTTGTAAGTGTATCCAGAAACTTTACATCCTAAAAAGCAACATAAAAGAGACCAGCAAGCAGATAAGCCGATAGCTTTGTTCACAATAAATATAGCACAGACTTCTCTCATTCAGGCAAGAGCATTTCAAACCCTGCAGTCTAAAGCAGTGTCAACCATGCATTCCACAAATGCAGGGCACAGGTGGGCCTCTAATGCACACTGAACACCGAGCTGCTCCATCAGGAACAGGCACTGCAATGTGGCACCAGCAGCTTGTGTGAGAATTTTCAGTCTCCTTGGTGCCAGATGCTTGCTTAATGACTTCCTCTAAGTTTCTTTCTTACAGGTGGGTAGGGAAGCTACATTTGTTAAGGTTGTAATTCCAGTGTAACATGTGGCATGGGGACAAACTTCTTCAACATATTTGCTCAAAAAAACTTCTTTGCTGATGCTCACCTTGGATTTATGGACTGAGCCTTCTTGATTGTAAATGTTAAGACAATAAACAGCTTTTCTAGATCATTACTGCCTAGCTCTTTCTTTTTTTATACGCAGTATCTGAGTGTGTCCATACAGTATACTATAAGCTAATAATAGTGCAGTCACAGTATGCATTAGTATATTACATAGCATTAAATACACACTGTGCAGTCTCTATATGTGCATGAGCATTCTTACAAGCATCTCCTGTTTGCTTTTAAATGGGAGCTGTAAGCTGAGGCAGTTGGCTGCAAAAATGCCCTCTGCTGTTGTGATGATTCCCTCTGGCTCACCTCCCCACCTGCTTTTGGCACAGATGCATCGCTGCCTGGTGCCTCCTGGAATACCAGGTGACCTTACCTCGGTGCTGTGCTAGAATGGCAAGTGGCTACATGTGCTTGGCTTTTTGCCAGCACTCAAGCAAGACTCACACCAGTATGAATTTGAGTCACTCCCTACAGCTTTCCCCTGAACTTCTTTCACCAGCAGACTCTATATCATTCTTTGTAAAAATTAATGCATTAATGCCCTGAGCACAAAAATCTTGGCAGGGAATAAAACTAGTTCCAAGGTTCTCTCATGCTCATTAGCTTCCTTGTAAATATTTCCCATTATCTTGTGATTTTGTTAAGTACAAACCCTAACGCTGCATGGAATTACTTTACATTATCCCTTCCTACTAATAGGACTATAATTATTATGAAGAACTAAACCATGGAATACCAGTTAGACAACAGCTAAAGAAGCAAAAAAGACCCTTCTTTTTTTTTACCTAATAAGAGACAACCACCATGAACAAAGAAACCAACTAAAGGCTTTAAACATTTTCTGTACATACATATATGGGGCCAGATACCCCATGAAAACCCTAATTGTTCCACGACGCTGTTATAAACACTATACAGTTTTCTTCTGGCCAAAGAAACTCCAAATTTCCATTAATAAAACAACTCAAGCTCACACAAGCTTGAGTATGAAGCTTTTCTGCCCTTAATTCAAAAGCAGACAGCCAGCTCTGGCATTAATTACCCAAGGACATAAGGCACCCAGTAAATAACAAGCCTGTGCTAAGGAGTATGTGACACCAAGAATTGATGGAATCTGACACGCTCCTAAGTATCACACAGTTGCCTGTAAAATGCTGCTTTGATTTCACAAATAACACCTGTCAATATTTCAATAGTTTGTCATTTAGACTACCTTGCAACAAAAAAAAACAGGAATTAGAAGTACTGTGTTCTCCTGAAGAAACAGACCATTTTAAGGACTTGATACCCTTGAAATTTAGAAAGCATTTCCTGTTAAGCTGTCAAAATCTGCTATCTCTGTATGTTTAGCTACATTCTTTCAGAAACAACCCGTATTTCACAACAATCCTGTTCTAAAATAGCTTTGTAATACAGTATGGTTATTCAGAAGCACAAAGACAAAAAGATAAAACCATTCACTGCTTAAGGGCAATGATAGCAGCACAGGGTTAAAACTCAGCAGAAGACTCCTCTCAGTCATCTCTGCCAAAACTAATCCTTCTGCTCAGCTGCCCACATGACCAAAAAATTTAGTGAACAAGTTATGGTAACAATGACAAGTGAACATCTTGCAGCTAATGTCTACTCTACTGCAGTTACCTCTAAGTCTTAGAATCAGGTATTGCACGGCCCCAAAAATGCAACGAATACAATCGCTTTGCAGTTTAGCAGTCAGGTCTACATTTTGCTGTTTTTCTGGTGAAGAATAGCCAAAGTTATGCAGGGAGCACTTCCCAGTCCTCCTGCCTTTCTACAGTGTACCAGCACCTACTACAGCAAGTCATCTGCACAGAAAAACGCAACAAGATACACGAGTCCTTTTGGCTGGATTTATTTCTGACCCATATTAAGCTCCGTACTGAGACAGTTGCGAAACCCAGACATTGTGGAATCATAATTGTTACTTGTGAGGCTCAAGGAACAGGATATAAATTCTGGTCGGTCAGAGTAACCCAGCTAAGCTTGCTTTCACCTACAGGCCTCCCTCCCTGCTTCCCACCTGCTCCAAAAACCAGGCCTGCAGAGACACTTCAAATTAAGTTCAAAGCTTGCAGACAAAACTTTCTCTGGTTGTGAGGAACTCTGCATACAGTGCTCTCTGCTATCTCATCTAAAATGAGACTCATTAAAGCATAGAAAAACATCAAGATAAGGACCCTGTTCCTAGCAGCTGACAGCTCTATCAGAGCTCTGAACCTCATGGTCATTAACACAGCAGATGCTTGAGACTTTTAACGCAGGTCCCTGCAGTTTTATTTTCGCTACAGCTCGAAGAAATTAATGTACAAATGCCACTTGTCAAAAACTAAATGCAAAAAGCCAAGTTGGGTGAAACCACATTTGCTGAGAATAACCATATTGCTAATAATAGTCAGATTTGGGTAAACAAGTATTTCTCTCTTGTACAGATAATCAATTCTTTACAGATATATTAAAACTCAAAACTGACACACTTCAAGCCAGCAACAGCTGATTATGTTGCAAAAATAAAAATGCTATAATAGGTGGCTTATAGCACATTACTTTGTGCCACCATCAGCTATCTGCAACAATTCACAGGTAATGGTCACTGATAGCAAGCGGAGGTGAGTGTTCTTATCCTAGCTTGGCTTCTCCCTCTACGCAGGAAACATGTGATTAAATTGAACTTTATTTCTACATACATTACTAAACCCACCAAAGCACAAAGGATTTTCTTTTACAAGAGCATTCTCCAAGCCATCCAGATGAAACTCTAGGGTAACACACAACTTGTATCTTGAGCTTCATTTTAAGATTCACATGTAAGCACATAAACATTCCAAATCACATGATTTTTATTTGCTCTTTTCTGATAGTCCTTTTACAATCTCAATTGAATCACTAATTACTTCACGATTAAGTACTTTTCAAGGCTAAACTAATAAAAAGAACTTGGTCACTGGGCAGATGCAAGAGCTAAGCCTCACAGAAAGGGCCAAAAGGCAGTTTCTCAGTAAGAGTTAAACAGGGATGAGGAATAACCTAGGAGGAGACGGTAAGGCCATACACTTGGAAATACATCACAAAGCATGAGCAATCTCATACCCAAAGGACCCATGGAACCAAGATGACAGTCTACTACACAAAGACACACTAAGTGCCATCTGACTAACCTGTAACAACTGAAAACCTACTGAAAAGTTCATCTGCTTCTCACGTGTACTTGACCAGCTGGCCCACAGAGAGCAATTACCACATTCTTGCATTAGCTGACTGAACTGCCAGTAGTTGTGAGAGTAGCTGCAGCTACACTTCATTCTTGATACACAGACTTGACACCTTTGGGGTAGCCTGATGACTTCCTAAGGAATGAAAACTTGTCCTCATGCTTACCGGAGTCTGGGAGTGCACTAGCAACTTTCCTAAAAATGCAGATGCTTGAATAAGAACAAAGAACAGTAAGACTTGAAGAATACCCCATATATGTATTTTTTGCTTCTGTATACTTATCCTGGTTAGTATTGTACCACACAACTAACCAGTGTATTAGAAATGACATTCTGCTGTCTAAGAGGTTGCTTTGTTAAAATTAATTCCCTCCTTATATTTTCAACATGGCTGAACTGAAACAAGCGCTATTTGTCTCAATGACAGCATCCTGAAAGACAGGAGAGAGCTTCTGTGTCTTTCAAGATTCATCTCAGACAGGAATATGATACGCAAGTGTAAACCATCCTTAAAAAACTGGCTCTGTCCCATCCAGTACTTAATGGTAAAGGACAGCTTTAGCAATTAATAGAATCTAAATCCCATACTCAGAGAAACAACTGTTTAAGAAAAGACAACACGGCCTTTCACCTGCTATCTCTGTGCTGCCTCTGTATGGTCACAGTTACAGAATGCCCACAGCTGTGAAGGATGCTGGCATAGACACTGCCTTCATCACAAAAGCAGAGATGGAATATATACTGTGATGCCCAATCCACTATAAACTCTTCTGCACAACTACCAGGCAACAAATTCTCTTGGCTGTATCAAGCATTACTGAGAATGAAGAACAGTAAAAACTTATCTTTGCTTCACAGTCACAGACAAAGCTATTTAGCACATTCATGGAAAATAATGAGATGCTCAGCTAGGAGCTTAGCACTAGGATGAGACCTCACCAAAAAGTCAACTGACAAGTGATTGAGTAAAGGGACTGTGAAGCAGAGAAGGGGAGCTGTGCTCACCTACATCCACTGCTCACATCAATCCTTACAGAACCGGCTTGTGATCAGCAATGTGCTTCAAGCTTCTAAAGGGACACTAACACCACAAAGATCCTGAACAGAGTTTGGGCAGACTTGGACAGTAAGAAAACACAGAACCAAACTTCAGAAGAAACATACTCGTACCAAATACAGAAACACACACACAATAGTTATTTAGTACAACTACTCTTGAAGTCGGAGTTTGTCCTCTGTTGAAAAGTTAGCCTCTGAGGTAATTTGCTGTCCCATAACTCACACCACCTCAAACCCACTGCATAGCCACTATTATTGTGGCTACAAAGAATGATTTTAAGAGAAGAATAGAAAGTGATCTCACTCAGCAGTGTACTCACGAGCTGAAAAGAATTCTGAAGTCTTTTTACTGTAATAAGCAGAATATACCCTGCTGTAATTGCTGGGCTGTTTATTTCAGTCCCCTGGGGGCATTTACTAAAATGCCATCAATTCAAATTAGTTTTCATGAACTCCGCAATCTGGGACATTGAAACAACATCCTCTTCCTAGTATTCCTTTTCTAATAAACAGCAAATTAATTAACTAATATCAGATAAACAGAAAAAGCAAAACAAATTCTATTTATCTATCTTGTTTGTTCCAAGACAATTAATACCATTACAGAAACAGCACCTATTAAGGTTTATAGATACACATGAATAGGATACAAAGTTATGTATTTGCCACATAAACACTATATTGTAAAACCAAACCAGTTTGCAAAAGGCATCTATGAAATAACCCCACTCTGGCAAAAAATACCTGCCTTAAGTCTTAGTCTCTCATAAAAATCCAACACCGAACCCCAAAATTAAAAGAACAGGCTCCACATAAATAAAAAAGAAACAAAAAAAAGGGCTCAAAAATAAAAAGAACAGGAAATGCCCCCCAGCTCCTCCCCACTTTTCATTTCAGCAACACAAACCAAAAGCCACAGACACCTAATTTCATTCAGAAGATCAACAGTAACTGCTGTTAAAATTTTAGCCTGCTGAATTTGAGTTTGACAACCTAGTTTTGTTTTCTAATTTATTTCTCACATACTTCATGTCACAAGGAATACCCTTTTTATGCGCCTATACCAGTGAAATGAAAGACAACTGGGTTGATTACAAGAACCAGAGACTACGAAACACTGATGAGGCCACAGAAGACCATACAGTATTTACTGCTGACAAGAAGAATGAATTTAATGTCCCTAGGCCACCTTCCTTAAAATTTCTTTCCACCAAGGCCATTAATCAATATGTGTCACTGACACGGCAGAAGCTGTCACCCCTCTTGGTTGTTATACTTCTGCAGAAATCACCCAGTGCAGCTTCACCCACAACTGGCACCTGAGCTGAACTCTGCGAACGTTCTAGCAGTTGTCAGTGGAGAGACGATTGAGACCTACCTGCTTGGCAACACCTTCCCTTTCGGGCTGGGGAAGACACTCACAGTGATCCATTACAAATATAGGTGGTTTTTCAAATTTTAGTTTACTGCCGCCTAAAGACATTTTCATCACTTTAAAAAAACCTCTTATTCCTCTCTCCAGGAATGATTCAGTGGGTCAGAAGAGATGCTTGAACATGAGTCAAGCTATATGTTGTGATTATTTCCTACAGCATCTGGCATACAAAATTTCAGGTTTGTTTACTGATACCACGATTCCCCAAGCATTTGAATGACTCCATTTCTTCCACTGGGTCATAAATGAAATAGAACATCATTATCATCTTCCTCTTCGGAAGACCGAGCAAAAACATACCAGGTGACTTGCTACAATGGCATCAGAAAATTATGGCACTCCCTGCAATAAAAATGGAATTTAACTGATTTCAAACTTATGTCTTTAACATTGAGTCAGCTTCTCTCACCTGCTGTTCTTACTTCCTAGCTCAGTGACCCAAACTAAGCAAGCCAGAAGCGATCCCAAACCACGTCCTGACGCTTGGGTTCACATATGGGCAGGCAGGCCAAATGCACCACAGGAGAAGAGTATGTCCACAAACTGTATGTAGGATACCTTAAAACTGAACAACAGACTACTGTTATTAGCTCAAACCTCACTTATTGTGGAAAAGCAATGATGAAGTCATAGTGGGAAACTTTGGAAAAACATACTACCTAAAGAAAAGATTCTTGAATCAGACAACTCAAGAAGCAGAAAAATCTAACTTCAACTGCAATTAACAATTGCCAGCTCAGTCTCTCCTCCTTTCTTTGGTCCTACCGAATGGTAGGACCATTTGGCTGCAACAAAGAAATTCACAGCCAAATGAAAAAGGTGTCAAGAAGCTTTAAACTTCCCTGATATGTTGCAAACATATTTTTTTTAACTCAGAATAATTATTATTACCTTTTAAAAGAAAGAACACAGCAGTGACAGGAAAAATAAACATTATACTGCATTCCCACGTGCATAACTTAAATGCAAGCCTGTGTTCCTGGATGTAAACACAGGCCTCATCCCAACCTATCTTCCAAGTCAGATTACCATGTTATTTCCCTAATGCCTTGAAAATCTCAGAACAGTGTTGGGTCTGCCCCACCCTCCAAACTTCTAGTGTAACGTCCAAATGCATTCCGGTCCCCAGTCCCTCTCATTGTGCACCAAGACAGCTGAATCCAAAAGCTTCAATGGTAAAAAACAACAGCAGTATGTATTTTTATAATCAAATACAAGGTATTATTACAATACAGGCTGTCAACAAGAGAGCTGTAAGCTACAGAGGGAAAGAAAAGCAAAAGATAGCAACTGGTAGTTGATGAAGACAGCTCCTAGTAAGCTCGTCATCCACAATCAACTTGAGTAAGATTTCCTTAGAAAGTTTTAAGATTGTTCAGTACTCCCCAGCATGGTCTCGCAAAATAAATACACTTCTCTTCCTGCAAAACCCAACTGTTGGCACTCAGAAAACACAACGCCTTCTATCAATTTAAAGGCCTATCCATCACACAGCACAGCAGGTAGACAACTGAATCCTGCCTTTTTCCTCACTCCTCCTGACAAAAGAATAATTTACAAGTAACAGGAGTATTGCTTTGCTCTGATATGCACCAAACTCCAAATGGTAACAGTTCCATTTCAAGCATTATTCACAAAAATGCTCTAAGCACAAGACCTCAGCACTTGTCAAAGGGAATGACAAATAAAAGTCCTTGCCGTTCATCATTACAGTCCCTTCTTCTGTTTGCAGCTTACATGTGCGAAAACACAGAGCTATTCCCTTGGAGCAGGTCTGGAAGAATACTGCTGATTACTTGATTATTAGGTACATTCTAATTTAGAAAAAGAAAGATTCCAAGTCAATATTACTACACTAATGTAAATAAAGTCTCAGCACAACAGCACTGAGCTTTCAAAAAACAGCAGAGCCTGGCCAAGTTATGATCAACAGAATTTCTTCTGGCAGCTGACAGCTGGAAAACATGAGTTTGAGAAAAGTATATCTGCATTTCATTAAGGGACTGGCACTACGAAGTTCTTCATTGCTGCATCATGAAGTGGTACGTAACAAAGCTGGAGGATGAGAATCACTAGGTGTGTGAAGTGAAACACTTAGTGGTGACAGCTATTTGAACACATACAGGACAGTTTTCAATCCACTAGTGAAGGACAAGACCAGAACTCAGCCACACAAACGGTCCTACAGCGGTGCAGCTCCACACACTGGAACACTTTAAGCAACATCTTCAACACTCCTGTACATATTCTAGCCTAAGATTGCACATTTTATTATTTGATATAATTACCAAGACAAAACTAAACACAACTGAATATTTTCTGTGCTCGTGAAAATTTAAGTAAACTACTATATAACCTTCCATCACCTGTTAACACCAAAACACACCTAAGTGTTGTCTGCTTTGCTTTTCACTGATGATATCATCTCTATTGCCCGCTCATAATCACATTAAACTGTGTAACATCTGGCAAGAAGACAGGTCTGAAATCCAAGCCAAAAGAGATTTAAGTAGAGGAAAATAGACACAGGAGGATTTCCCTCACCAATCCTCTGCTGCTGTTTTTGTTACATGGTTACTGCTTCCCATCCTACCTCAGCCTACTGGATTAAGGTTGACCAGGTGCTTGCCAAGTCCTTGCTTCTTCAACATCTCCTAGTCTACAACCTGAACTCCACCAAGATCAGAGAACTCCTTCAAACAAACACTGACGCCCCACGGGGGCCTTGGCCCTGTTCCTCAGTGGGTGGCAGACCTGACACCAACAGAAACCATTTTCTTTTCTCCCAGGGTGACAGCAGGAGTCGCAGTCAACGTTACATAGCCTGAAGCAGTTCTGGAGTCTGGTCCTTAGCCACCATGCTACAGAACCTCTGCCTAAGTGAGAAATAAACAACATGGCTATTTCTAAGCTACCTTTCCCCACAGTTTGCAAGGTTACATTCAGTTTGGAAATTGTTTTTAATACTTACTAAAAGGCACTATGGAAAAACTTGGAAAAAATCCCATCATCCAGTGCTACTGTTCCAATACTTGCCCACATTTATTATCTGTATATATCGTTAGCAATATTTTATTAACAAGATCTTCAACCAAGTACATGAAAGTTTGTTGGCAATATTCCAACATAATATTTGCTCTATATACATGCTTTTGCAAATAAAAACAAGGTAACTCCCCCATGGCTTGCCCCCTCTAAATAGGGCAGATGCAGAGCTCTTCAGTAAGCCGCAATCTTGACACAGACACCGTTCATCTAAAACATAACAAGCAAGTTACGCTTGTGCATGCAAAACTTAGGAGTTACATGCATGAAATCTATGCGAGCCAAATATTTAAGGATAAATTTCAATACTGATTTACACAGTATACTTATTCTGGCTCTCTGCTTTATGTGAATTTGGCAGACATGAAGCTTGTACTGCTACTTTACAATTTTTTATCAAACTTCAGTAGAAGACTTTTAGCATGTAAAAAAAAAACAGTTGCGGCCCCTCCCAAACATCCTGGGCAAGTGAACACAAGGCTGCTTACATATTATGTATAATGAAAAAACAAATACAGCTCCCTGGAAGATAAATTAAAGCCCTCCAGAAAACCATATGACAAACCCCTTTGCATTTAACTGCTAGAAAAGGATTTACTTTTTTTCTCTCCCTAATGATTAAGAAAAGACAAAAGGCTGTGAATACTCGTTACTTAGCTGGTGTCATCTCAGAAATGTATTCCTCAGCACAGAAATTGTACTTCTATGTTGTAAGTGGTTGAACTTGCAATTATTTCAACAAGACCGTTCTGTGAGCTCATTTCCTAAGCTATTCAACTAGATCATTTTATAGAAGTTTACTTCGTATTCAAAAATCAAGCAGGGATGGATTTTTCATTATTGCCTTACTATATTCAGATTATTTGTTTAAAGACAGCTGTCTTTCACCACTGCTTCCCTCAGTCACACACGGAAGTGATGAACTCCTATGATTTGTTATCTCACGTTTCTCTTGCATTTCAGATCTGCTTGGAATCGTACCATTTTGGCACTGCAACTCAGCTGTGTCCTAGTTCTCTTTCCCTCTTATTTAGGAATGGGTTATTAAGCCCATCTCTTAGACAAAGAGATAAATAATAGCTGTTGAGCTTATTATATTTGAAGGTCATTTTTCACTCTACCTTCAGCAATGTCTGTTCACAAGCTGACCAACATCTGTTGTGTAGAAACCGTAAATTCTTTATGGGGAAATAATTGAATCACCAGACAAAAGAACACCAATATGAAATACATTGCCATTAATGCCCTTCCCCACTTCCTAAGTTCACAATCTGCTGGGAAAGGTTTGGTAGAATGATGTATGTATTTAATTTAATCCAAATGGGAAATACAATAGTTCCAAAATGTTAAGCATACTATGGCCACTATTACCACATATTAGCTGTGATCCACATAGGACCCCGCATTTTCCCAATAATATAAGGATTCTCTTTCTCCATAGTTTATTATTTCTCTTCTTCCATCTTAATTCCCACATAGCTGCATATACCTTCATTATACAGCATGAAGAGAGAACACCTTGTTGTCTGTCCTGGCAGCCCCTATGACTGCTTTCACACAGGCAAACACTGGAGATCAGCATGGGAAGCAAAGTTCATTACTGCTGTAAAACTCTACCCCTTGAGAACAGAGCTGCTTTTATGTCCTCAGCTGCTGGATAATGACAAGAAAGTCAAGAACTCAGGCATCCTTTTATAATTAAATAAACTGGGCAGAAACCATTCATTAATCTCCCTCTTACTCAATACAACCAACAATATCCTAAGACTGCTCATGCCACAGTTGAAGACCAGTTATTGCTTTACAACTCAAGCAGAGAATACACCAATACATGGTGAAGTCACAGAAAACATCAGGAAACATCCAAAGTGTTTGTACAGGTAACTCCTATGTTTTAAAAAGCAACCCTAAATAACTGACAGCAAATAGCAGGTTTTAAGGTGAACATCACTGCAAATGATGGAAAAAGCATAGAAAGGATGGATGACCAGTGGATTACACACACTTTTCCTCATGTGTCTGGGATTAGAACAAGAAAGTAAAGCCCATCTTAAAATTAATACTGAAATTAAAGATATTGGGCTATATGTCACTGATTAGTATGACAATAGAAATGCAAATGATGACTTTTAAAATAAACTTGCACAAAAGCTTCAGATTCAGATTACCATACTTTCTAAAATGAGCTCTAGAGCCTAGAGGGACTTTGATACACATCAGCTGCATCAGGATCTTGTCAAACACTTCTGGGTTGTGTTGAATGAAAAAGCAAAGAGGCTGGAACATGGACTGCCACAATTCTGAGAAATACCTGATGGGGATTTTGGCTCATGAAGTACTGACAGAGGACACAGCAAGGTTATCGAGCCATCTGGCAGTTCCCCAAAATATTCAAAAGAAATATAACACCAAGCTCCTTATGCAGAGGGCAGGGGCGGACAGTAAAAAAGAAATAATTACTAAAATTAAACCACAACAGGCTCAGAAAATAGTATCCACCTCGTGGCTAACAGAAGTAATCAATAACCAGTGTCCCATGGATAAAATACCGAGGAGATGAGAATCTAAGGACGCTTTGGGAAAACACAGCTGAAAAATGAAATAATCTACTTGTAAGAGACTTGGACAAAAAGCACCACCGAAAGAATCTTAGATACCACTGCAGATACTGAAAACGCTCTGGGCTAAACTGTTCCATGCTTGCAGGGATGAACAGAGAACAACTACCACTCCCTTCATACGCATAGCCAGGACATGAATCAGTGACCTCTTGCTCTTCTGGGGAATTTATCCAGTTGAAAGGCAGCCAGCACAAGGAAAGAATACCTTTCATACAAACACAGTGCCTCCCAACTCCAGTCATTCCACGGCACAGCATTTCAGACTCCACACTGCCCAACACAATCAGAAACTTGCTGTGCCAGAAGGAACTCGGATGAAAGGATTTTGGCCCATTTCTACAATACAACCATTGAAAAAGATGCTATTTCATGCGGCGCATCTTCTCCTTGACGTCACTGCAACTGCTGTGTGATCAATTAATTTGAATTCATGGGGACCTGCTATGTCTCACTCGGCCCAGACTCAAAACACTTGTTTTGAGCTTGTTCATGGAAAAGAAAAAAATCTCTGGAGGGAGCTCAGAAAAATATCTGCATACACTATGTAATTAATCTCTTAACCAATATATTCTCTTTCAGATAGTATTACGGTCTCTGTAGCACTCAAAAAATTCTGATGTTAAACAGACAGTCTCAAGTTATAACTGCCCAGTACCATGAAATTCTGGTCATTTTCCTCTGAAAGCAAGCCAAAGAAGCATAACTTTGCCTTTTTCATCCTATCCAGAAATATTATTGTAACAGATTAATAATAACCTTTCTTAAGATGAAAAAAAATCCTTTCATTTCAAAGTTGTGTCTGATGTTAACTTTTTTCTAAAATTTTATTCAAAGTTAACTTAATTCGGAGTGGGGGCTTTTGCTACTCCTATTAATTCATTTTGCACTAAGAGTTACATACCTCTAAGTAAAACAGGCTATATGTGATGATGGACCATCATAATCAAGTTTAATAAGAAACTAGAGCATTGTTCAAATTATTTGGCTTAATGTGTCTTGGTCACAGGGATTTACTGATGAATCCTTGTTTTCATGTAAAATACAGAGCCACAAGTCACCACATTTAAAACCACACAGATCTGCCTGACTGCAGGCAGCATTACAATCCCCTCTCCCCAAGCTCTCGAATCCCCGTCCATCTGTGCTTTAAACCACAGCTCTATTTTCAGCTACTCCACTCTTCCACATGGGGAGAAATGAGAAGTGTCAAGAGCTACTGAACACAGAATTTTCAGTTGGTCAGCACATCAGGGCTCAAAACAGCTGTTCTTGTAACTGTGGTGCACTGAAAAAAAATACATTCATTAGCCTCTAACTCTTATGCTGTTGTCATGTTAGACACAGCTCTTAAGTAACTAAAATTCTGAAGTTTAATTTCTTACAACCAATATATCATGTAAACTGCAACATTTCCAAGGACAACAGACTCTTAACACAGTTTGCATTGTCACAGTTGGATAACGTCACTGTTTATGCAAAAAGGTAAGATTTGTGAGAATTAGGATGCAGTACCAAGACTCAACACCAACACAAAGCTCACATCTACTCTAACACTTCTGAAGCGATGAGGCTGCTATGTTCTTCCCATCCCTCTTCATTTCTCACTATTACCATCATCATACAATCACCTTTCTTCTGTTAAAAGTGGGAATATTTCCTTTTCAGTGTATATCGATCACAAGAAATATCACCTGGAGACAAAGTCCCAATACACTGAAGGCACACACTCCTAAAGAGGAGGGCCACGGAGGACGTCTACCTCTGTACTCCAATCAATCCCAACAGGTCTCGAGACCCTGAGCCTCTGAAAGTGAAGTTAAAATCCTAGTCACTGGGACACTACTGCTTCCCCAACAGCTTCCTGTCTGCTGACACAAGCTTTCCCTACTTGATGTCATAAAACAAACAGTGCTTGACACAACATTATTTTTAACAAGAGAGTCCTGCCCCCACTTCCACCCCTTTTGTCCGGCCACTTTCCTAAAGGAGGGGAAAAAAAAATTAAATAACCTAACAATCTCGAATCCCTTCAGCATTGCACACACTATCCAACTTAGTTCAGTTCAGGTAAAAAAAGAAATTAAAACCCCCGCACAACTCCTCAAAACACACCAAAGAATTCCCGAAACTATCAAAGTGATATCAAAGGTAGGATGATCTCTCACCCACAGCTCAACAGCAGCTGCATGGCTCGTCAGGAGCTCATGAACAACTTTTCCTCTACTTCGACAGGGTGACACCTGCAGAACTGTCCATCTCTGGCACTCTGTTCCCCTGCAGGAGCTCCTGCAGGAACAGAGGTTATGAGCTCATTTTGTGTGTACTGGTCATAAAAAATAGCAGATGTTTCAGAAGGAAGAACAACAATTTCAAGAGAATGTGTTTCAGCAAGGACAGTGTTTGAGGCAGTGAGCATTAAGGAGATACCAAAATACTGTGTGGGTCTCAACTGGGGAAGAAGTGTGACATCCAATTCTGCAGCAAGGTCAGCACTGTGCAGAGCAGCTGGCCCACACATCCTGTAGCAGGACAGCCTGCCAGTCCTTCCCTTGCAGACTCCCTTTTGCTCCAACATCCATCACAGAAGAAAACACCAGCCAAGTCCCTATTTTGTGCTCTGCTCCGTGCACTGCTGTCAGTACTGACACATTGCAAGTGCTTTTTTTATGAGCAGTCAATGACAATGTCATCAGAAACCTCACAACTCAGCATAGTGTAAACCACCAGGATTTCAGGAAAAAAGACATGGGACAGCATCCTAAACAAATACTCTAGGTGACAATCCCCAAGCTATGACAGTCAGGTGACAGTGCCGTGCCAGACAAAACTGATTAACAGCTGGAAGTGTTCACACTTTGACACTTCAGCAGCCACTGGCTGCAGCAGGGATGCCACTGGCTGGTCACGGAAGCACAGGATGCACTGGAAACTTGCCACAACATAATTCACTTATAATTTAGGTGTAATACAGCTCATAATGTTTAAAAGACTAGAATAAAATTTCCTTACCCTAGTCAGCAAGCAAAAGGCTCTTGACCAACAGATTTGGCTCAGTTTCTAAGCTTTACCAACAGTAAAAGCTCTACAGTGCTAAAAAAAAATAAATAACATGCTGGTAACAGACAACAGCTGCACACATCACTCCAGCTCCACTCAGAGGAACTTGGAGAAAGCTCGCCTTTGTTTGACCAAAACAAACCAGGACCAACACTGAACTTCATGCATTTTGCACCATCAACTCCATTTCCTTCAACCACTGAAGAACCACCTGTCATCTCTGTTTCAGTTTATTCGAGTTTATGATAAACTGCCGCAGAACAAGAAGCTAAATGTTATCCATAATTTGCCTTCTAAAATTTCAATTTAGATTATGATTAGAAACCAGTAATTTTAAATGAAAAATACAGATATGAATTTTACCTCAAATAGTGTAGAAACATGGGAAAATAAAGTGGAAGAGAAAAAGAAAACAACCTGCAACCATCACTGACAAAAGCTAAGTTCTCTCCCTTCCTATTTGTACACCTCTCAAACTGTTTCCCACCTCCTTCACTGGAAAAACATGTTGCAAAAAAAAAATAACCATTTCCAGGGCATTTTTCACAAGACAGAAGAGCAGTATTTCTCTCACAGTATCTCACCCAACATCAGCGGTGACTATCACGAGTAGAAACATCTGAATTGACACTAGAGAGATTCTCTCTCACTTCTGTTGTTACTTCTACAAGATCTTGAACAGCCGAGATCTCGAGACTGAACTTCTGGATGCAGCTTCGTTGGTTTGTTTCGAAACTGATTTAGAACTGGTTGTCAACAGTGCTGCCAGCTTTCCTTCTCTTTAGCACAACGACCAAAGATAATTTGAACAGGATCCAGGTTGTGCACAATTGACAATTTCTCCAATAGCTGCCATCGCTTTTTTCGTGTTTCATATATCATGCTTAAATCCTTTGCTCCCTTTGTGACCTTCTTCTAGCCCCCCTCAGCATGTCACACTGTGCACTGAGCGAGACAAGCTCAGCTGCCTGAGCAGTGCTCAGGGACTGTGGGTGGAAGGACAACCATTCCAAACCTGTGACTGCTCACTGAGGTCACACCAGGCAGCAAACGTGGTGTCACAGAGCAGAAAGGGAACAACACCTTTCAAATCATCATCACAGCACACAGCTTGCTAAACTTCACAAACTGAAAAAAAAAACTACACCAAGATTTTACTCTGGGTCCAAGTCCTTTCTGCCCACTTCCTCTGTGTCAGACAAACTGCTTTGACAGAACTGACACGTCAGTTTCCTCAAGAAATAAAGGAAAGAGCTTTCAAGTGATTACTTGTGTGACAAAACGGATTTTTAAACTGTTGTATAAGTCGTGCTGCTTGACCAATAATTAGATAGACAAGAGAGACACTAAAGATACATGTTACCCATTTTAAGAAATACCAGCCTGTCAGAGATATTTGAAATGTACATCTGCAGAAATCTGGCAGTAAACACATAAATAATACGTAACAACCAGCCATTTATCCCTGTGTGCCTAACATTACAATGAAAAATAAAACTAATCTTCCCCAAACTGGGAAAAACAGGAAAAAATAATTCAGTGTTGCACCTTTTTTCTCTGTGTTGTTTAAATGGAAGGAATCCTGCATTGCTGAAATACTTTTAATGCTAAAGCACACTGTACTCTTCATCCTCCCACTCTCCAAGGAAAGAGCTTTGGCACTAAAATTTAAGAGATTAGTGCCCAGCAGGTGATGATTACAGTCACACAAAACGCAAGAACCACAACATTAAATTGTGAGCCCTGTTCAATCAGCTTAAGAAGAAACAAAAAGCCCCTCACAAACTACATAACTAAAAGCACAAACCATACCCATTCAAGTTTTAGTCTGAGCAGAAGAAATGCTCTCAATACAATCCTTTCCACCAGACATTTAAGACCCACTGAAAGAAAGCAGCCCCCTCCTGCTCCTTGACAGTGCAACTCGGGGTCAGCTGTGCATGAGAACCATCTAGTGATGATCAACCTTTTGTTTCAAGAAACAAATGCATGCAAAACACCACAATTTGTACAAATGTGTTAGTTTGATACTCCAGTCAGGCCCTTGCTAGGAAGAGGTCAGTACACTCACACTGTGCTTACTGCTCTCCTCATGCTTACCAAACCCAGCAATAATCACTACAGAAATAAGTGAGTTTTTTAAAGTAAAATAATGCTGTGTAAAATACACATATAAGTAAAACGAACATACAGTCATTCAGTTAAGGATTTTATCATCTTAGCTGCAACAAATTTTTTAAAAGTTTCCAACTTCTGTAAAACACAATTTGTCTTGAAAACAAAAAACAAACTTCCATTGCTCAGTGTCTGGGCCACAGCTTAACAAGGCCTGCTTGAGTCAAAATATTTATGTGCCTACTTACAGTCAATGACAGACAATTACTTACCTTTAGAGAATGATACCTTCTGTAACACTGCCTGCAAGATTCTGCAACAAAGATGAACTACATACTTACCATTCCAAAGCATCGAGCTTCCTGAAATTCGTTTCATCTTCATTTTTTCCCTTTGTACAAACCTGTCAAATTTCATCCCAATCAAGAGACATGACACATGTAAAAAAGCAATTTATTTGTGGACAGAAGACGACTTTATTCCATGTTTACCTCATTCGACAGCACATATTGACCGTCACATGTCTTCAGCTGGCTGAATTCACCTTCTTTCTTCTTGCTGTTTATAGGTTCTGTGCATGTTCCCATACTTATTTTTAAGTGTTCTTAAACATTGATGGCCATCTCGATTGCATTTCTCAGTGTTCAAAGGAACATACTTAAAAATAGAAGTGGCTGCACATGGCGTACCTCATGGAATGCCCAAGTAAACAGCAGTAGTGCACATCTTACTAGAGATGGCCACACCCAAAAAGAAAACTCTATTAAAAATTCATGCTATTTGCTCTTCAAAATATGTTACACGTTTTTGTTCTTCCAATATTTTGTCCGAATAACTATCAGAGCACTTAGCTCATACTAAGTATTTCTGCTACCCTACCTCACTTACTTGGGCTCCCCAGTGCAATACTCTAACACATCTAAATCTGGAATTTGTTTGCATTCTCCTTTAAAACTAAAATAAGAAATTTTAAGTCAGAACAAAATTCTTCACTGTTGCTGTTCCAGAGGGAAAGTGAAAATCCTGACTTTAAATTCTTAACTGAACATTGAAGGCTATTCATGCTTCATAAAACCCCAGACAAAGAACACAGAGAAAAAAAATCTCACTTGATACGCCAAAGGAAAACCAAAACCATTTCTCACTGGTTACAAACTTGGCTGAGTTCCACAAGTTTCACCAGATTTACAGATGAGAAGGTTTTTCTATGATAAACATTTTTATATTCTTATAAACTAGCTGAAAGTCTCAACTTTTTTTCCCTTGACTTAATCAATTCTTAAGCACTAAAAACTGTAAAATTAACCTAGCATATTTATTATGCAGCCATGGTGGTGTGAAGCAACAAACCCCTCAGTGAAGTGTCAGTCATTGCCACTAACCTTCAGTTTTTTCCACAGGAAAGCGTTTGGGATCTGCTCACTGCACTGCTGCCTCCACCAGCATCTCCTATTCTGTCCTGTCCTTCCACAGCACCCGGAGTGGGAAAAGCAGCTCCATCTTCTCCCCAGAAACAACACTATCAAAGTCATCATGTTTTATTGCCTTCCCTTAATCACCTATTCCCCAGCATCTATTTCTCCCTCTACAGCCCTCATGGCCTTTTATGTCCCTTTAGTGATCGACGGTCCCTCGGGAGCATTATTTATTAAATAAATGAGCATCTTGTCTCTGCCACTTCCCAGCATTTACACTAAGTTTTTTCAGAAAGAGCAGTCACTTGCCTTTTCGAAATACCCAAAGCCCACCCTGTTGCTGCGGCCTCCCCTCACAGGTCAGGTGTGGCAAAGACCACTCACCACCTCCTCTCAGCTCACCTCCGGCCAACCGGGACCCACCTCTCAGCTCTTTCTTCCCTCTTTGCAAAGTCAAGACAAAACCTGAACCATCCCCTGAGCTGAAGCGCCCTTTTAAACCCCTCTCCCAGCGCACGCAGGGGCCCGCTCCCCGCCCGCCCCTCAGGCGCCCGCTCCGCCATCGCGCCGCTGACACAAAATGGCGGCGGCGGGGCCGCCACACAGCGGCGGCTACAGCGCCCCCGTGAGGGGACGAGGAGGCGGGGCTCGGGTTTGGCGCCAATTTCGCCCGACGCGGGACTGGGGAAAATCCTTAAATCCCCCCAACACCGCGCCTGAGGGGGGCCTGAGGCACCGGGGTTTTAAGGGGTTTTCTTCCCCCATGTCACAGCTCTGACAACCAAGCAGCTCATTCCCAGAGGCCCAGGACTACTCTCCATTTCCATCTAAATAACCAATAAACACGACTCTGATAATAAAATACCCCTCAACACAGCTTCCCCGTAGTCAGTGAAAAACTGTAAAATGAGCGAAGACAACCCATAAGTTTTCCTCTGTAAAGCCACTTGAAAAAAAAAATTGAAAATGTAAGAAACAAATAGACTACAAGTTAATCCAAGAGACCAGTGATGCTATTGCTTTGCATCCTGAGGAGGCTGCTATTTAACACACGCACACACACACACACAAAAAAAAAAAAAAAAAAAAAAGGCATTTGGGGTCTTTTAGGCACCACTTCGGCTACAAGACTGACTCTTTTGTTGGGAAAAGACCACTCTATCTGTTAGCCACGGGGCAATGGTAACCATGGCACTAACACAGTTGTGCTCTCCTGTACCGAAGCACATCAACGGCTTTTCGAAAGCCCTGACAAACCACTCAAGGCGAATTTCCTCGCAGAAATGGCTGGGCCAGCCTGGGGAGGTAGACGACATGTTGACAGTACAGTATTAATCTCAGCACCAGGAGGAAAGGACAGATGGACTCACTTTTCCTCTGAAGGATAAGTGTGAGGTTGTACCAGGCAGCTTAAATAACAGAAAGGAAAAAGCAACAGAGATGAGGGAGAGAGAAGAAGCAAGATTGACAATGTAACCTACTATCTATCCTTTGAGTTTCAGGTGACACACCTCATGGCTCTCTAATAAAGCTTCCAAAGTTTCCCAGATGCTCTCAAATGGAATCCTGGCATAAAGGGATTTTTATGCATGAACGCATTATTTTCTCCTTATCTGCTGTATATTAAGGACTAACTGGAACATGCTCTACCAAAGTTCCTACCTACTCTCCTAGGCATAGATGAAACAACACAAAGTAACACGTTGCAACAGTATCAGCCTTGAAGAGAAAAGTAGTAGCAGAGCAACACTAAAAACACCCAGCGAATTTCTGCTTGGATTAGGCCAATTGATCTGCCAGCTGAGCTACTGTTGCCTGTACCACACCACATTCTGGCTTGACCTTTCCATTTTTAGTCCTACCAGGACTGATAAGAGATAAAATGAAGAAAAACTGGACTCTGTACTTCAGCAGATGGCATCTTTCATCCTGAGTCCAGGGCTGAACCAGGGCTGCCGGGCTGTGGTTCGGGGCATTTGGGCACCAGGACTTGCCAGCTCTCAAACAGCCTGAACAAGGACAAAGTGTTTCAGCCACTTGTGTCCTTGGAAATGTCCATGTTTTGTTTGTAAAAGACAAGCAAGAGAAATATTGCCTCATCTTGGGAGCCACCCAAATCAGGCAGATGGAATCATATCACTTCGCTTACACAGTTATTCACATCCCCCCTTGGATTCAGCTCTTCTTTCCTTTAACCACAGACTGCAAAGCTGTGTTCTTCAGCAGATTCACCTCACACAGTTAGACCCATTCACTGAGCTTTATGTTGACGCTTTGTCCAGCTCCCCAGGGGCATAACACAAGATCTTGTCAATATTTCTTTAGTAAAATACTGGTTTCTAACCATAAATCTAAGAGCTATATCAAATGAATATAACAATGTCATTTTCTTTTGGTCAGAGCACACGACTCCAGGGAGATTTGTCTGCAGAAGAGGTCGCACGTGTAATGTGTGCAAATTCAACAGTTTTGTGTGCAATTTCATTTTCCAAAAGCCATAGCAAAAAATTAGTACCCCAAGTCGTTTCAAATTTGAAAGCATATTGACTGCAGTAAAATCTGTCTTTACACTGCAGAACAAAAGATGCAACATACTTTATGTGTCTGATTGCATCTCAGGAAAAGATCACAAACGTAAGGAGACTGATTGCAACAAGGAGAGGACAGACCCCAGAAGCCTGTACTGTTCACTAAAGAAAGCCATAAGACTTCCCCCAAGGCACAGGAAATGCCATAGCACAGCGACTTGACCTTTTACAGGTGCTGTCACAAAGCCAATGAACACCTAGTTTTTTGTGTACAATTTTTTTCCCATGAGTATTTCTGCTCCAGGATTATTTGCTTACCTCAGTAAACAGAGGGTCACTGTACTTGCATCTTCTGATACTGAGCCAGCTGCCAGCAAAGTGAAACAGAGAAGAAACAGATTCTAAGAATTTGCTGTTCTATCATCTGTTCAAGGTCATATTTAAGAAACTAAGACCTCAGGAGATGTCATTAGGACCATTCAAACATGTCCTAGGCAGAAGACATCACTTGGAATTGATGCAACACTCTGACAAGACAGCCCCGTAAAAAAAACCAAACCAACCAACAAAAAACAGCTACAGTATTTTCAAGGCGGGGAAAAAAGCTTTAAAATTTTCAGTGTTCATCTCTGATCAGGAAGAAAGAGGCTTTCATAGAAACGTGGCAGTATTTCTGCAAATATCAGAACTAGAAGTTGCAGTTACTTCAGATGCTCTACCCACAAAGAACCTTGTCATTTTTTGCTTTATTTTTTGTGAATATGAAATGAGTTTTAAAAAAAAGAAACTTATTAAGAATTCAGTTTGAAGTTCTACTTGGAGATAATCATACATTATAGCACTTCTGACGGAATAATTATTGACTACATATTAATGCGTTAAGTTAGATATGTTAACAAGATTTTGTCCTGAAATTAAGAGTATAGGGCTTGCATTCCCTATTGATTTTCATGCAGTACATGTAAAGCAGTACTTTCTCTATAACTAAAGCTTTTTTTTTGTTACAGTAAGTTTAACTTCTTGATTAAATTTCAGATGGGTGCACTGCAATCTCTCTCTCCTGCCTTTTTTGTTGACAGATCTCAGATTCTTTGTGGAAATGAAACCTTATTTTAAAAGCTACACCACCTACTGGGATTTGTCCTTAAGTATCTGCCTTCTGCCAGCCAACGGGTCACACTTCAGACATGGCTGTGATCTCATTAAACACCACTGCACTGCCTCACTTCAGCCAGGAAAGCACTGAAGGGATGAACACAACAGAAATCTCTTTTAAAAATCATGTCGTTTTGAACTACTGATGGATATTTCAGGAAGCATTCCCCAACAGTTAATATTAATTGCAAGATCCTTCTCTTCACGCTAGAGCTGTTGAAGAACTGTTAACTTAATCTGGTTGATGATGATTAAAGTATCTGTATGGTTTTTCTTCACTGCAGCTACTTGGTTTTCACCCCTGACATGACTTGCACATAAGGCTTTAAAGGCAGTCTGGCTGTGCTGCCTGCTGAGAGTCACTGCAGAGCAGCAATAACAAAGACCAGCACTGCAGCAGCATCTCATAACACCAATGAGGCTGAGATAGGCCTGAAATAAAAACCTAAACTTAATAAATTTGAACTGGCCAAATGGCCTAAACATGTGCTTGTGTCGGGGGAGGCAGAAGTGGCGAGCAACTCAGCTGGGGACAAAGTAGTTAAATCTTGGAGAATGAGCTCTAAGAAAAAAGGTACAGTGATTATTTCCAATCCTGGAACAAAGAAACTGGAAATAGCTCAGACACATGCAGAGCAGAGGGGGATGCCATCAAACCCTGGTCCTGAAATTTGTGGCTCAGTACCGTGTTTATCCCTTTAGTTTAATCCGGGTAACAAGCACACAATTGGCTGTTAGTCTGTTCTCCTCCCACGGCATAAAGGAATGGGTTACACGTAACCTTCCCCTTAGGGGAAGGTCACTAAAACTTTCCTGAAGAAAGCACTTTTAGCTACCTTGAGGATTAATAATACATTTTATTCTACTTTTGGAGAAACTGACTAAAGCTCCAGTGCCACTTAACATCATCTTTCACAGACAAGCAATTGTCCTGGACAATTAAACACCTGCAATAGAGAGCCTGGTGAGAGTCCTTTCACTGCCAAATGTCTCTTTCACTGAGCAAACAACATGTCCAAGGGTGAAAACCACAAGATGGCTTGGCTCAGAGAGCTCTGCAAGTCTCTTCCTTTTCTTTCTTTCACTTTCACAGCTTGTTGCTACTCTGAACAAGGTATTGACAGGTGCCCCAATAAAAATGCCTTCTTTCTTATCACTGGTAGAAATTATATTATCATCTGCAAGATACTTGCCCTAAATTCTATTGGAAACCTTCACAGGGGAGAGAACCACGATCCGGTTCAGACACAAACAGAAAGAGCCATAAGCCATAAATTTCTGTGTAGTATGTTTTTTCTGAAACTTTCCCTCAATACTGATCAGTAAAAATACATATTGCTTTCTGCTAAAAGAGGTGACAAAAATCCTGTCATTGGCCCCAAGCCAAAAATTGAGTTTCTACTATTTCCTAAAGTTGGTGATTTTAATGAGACATTTAAAAAAGTGATTAACATGAAAGACTACTTCTCTAATTATAATAACCTTTCCTATTCTTTCAGAATAAATTTTGTTGAACACTTTTCATGTGATTTGCTTCATTATCTTTTCATTTAAATCATCTTTGATGACACACCATTTAATTAGGTTTATTGTGCAGGTACGGATGGTTAAACTTGTGCATTCAGCACATGCATTCCATTTGACTAACGTAATATATCTTATTCATGCCACTGTCACCATCCATTACAAAAATTAACAAGGCATCATCCAGTTAAACTAAGTTTGCAAAATGTTGTTTATGGAGAATTTTTCTTTCACACTGTTATAGGATCCCATATTGATGACTTTGCTGGTGTTCTGTGATCTCAGTCATAAATATTTACTTGTCAACATAAACTGTGAAATGTTACCTTCCAGGGAGTCAGCCAGTGCTCTCCTCTAGTCATAAATATGATTCCCTTTTTTGTAGTATTATTAATGTTGCATTTTTTCCTGTTAAGAGATTTTACAGCCAGGAAAAGAAAGAACAGCGACTAGTAGTTAATAACAATCATTTTATACACACACAACCAAAATCTCACATAACTTACAAAGTTATTTTGGCCTGCAGCAAGAGGTATATATTCACATCTTGTTAAATTTGCAAATAAATATGTACTTCTGCAGACAAACTTGTTATTGTCCAGATATATTGTTCAATGGCTAAAAAAAAAAGTATTGGCAGAATATCTCAAAGAATTCTGGCTGTGACCATTAAGGGTCCTATAAAATCCCTTCTGCTCCCATTATTTTGAACAGCTGCTTTTCCAAATGAAACAAGATTTGCAGGGAAGAGTCATATGCTTTCTTAGAGCAGCTGATACAGTTGTCAGACAGAATAAAGCCAGCCATGGCAGTGGAATTGGTGTGCACCATTACCTTACTGAGGCCTGCTGCTGAGCCCCTTTCTAGGCTCATCTGTTGAGAGAGGGCACAAGGCCCTCTCACACCAAAAAGCATCACAGGGCAAAACCCTGCTTGGCTGACATCCCAGCTTGAGAGCAGTGGTGCTTACACCTGGAAGTGCCAAGTTTCCCCCAGGAAAAGGAGCTGCTGTGCTACTCCTGCAGTAGATTGAAGTTGAGGATTCTGAGATGGCCCAGATGGTTTCCCAGAATTAAAAACTACCTAGTCATTAGTTTAAATTATTTCAATCACAGTAGCTCTTCTCCAGAAAAGTGCTTCCACCACTGCTCTGTGCTTCACTGTAAAACAGCTTCACTTCCAGCTTTTTCCTATGAGCTGCTCCACTCAACAAAGAAAAGCAAAATTTCTGGGACCACAGCCAACAAGAACAGTCTTGTTCATGGCTGGTCTCTTCTCCAAGGACCAAGCATTCAGTGACTGTTTCATCAAGGAATATCATATGCAGGGGCTCCTAGACAGGCTCAGAAATACATGGCTCACATAGGAACAAAGAGAAGATCGAAGATCTTTTAAAATCCTGCAGAACATCTGAGGGAAAATAAATAACAAGGGCCAACAGCTGGATGTTCCTTCAGAGCAACAAAGCTACTTTGTAGGTCAAGCTCCTGCAATGCTGTAAAAAGTGCTTAGGGGATCAGATGTTTGAAATGAAAGCCCACAAGGAACAGCCATGGTTGCTCTGCACCCACCCCTTCTGCAGGTTAAAAAAACCAAAAATTATGTTTTTATTCCAACTATAAACATCAAGATAATTTCTAAGATCTCTTCTCAGGTTTCAGGATTTGTGACAGTAGCCAGGACTGTCATGAGGCATCAGGAAATGAGAGGGAACAAATGGCTTGAAAGAGGGAATCAGTCACAGACAATGACAGTAAAGCTGGAGCAGCTCCAAATGAAAAAAAAAACAGCCACCACTATGTCTAAGAGTTATGGGGAGATTTCAGAAAAGTAGTGATGATGGCTAGAGCAGAACAAGTAGTGAGCTGGGCACTAAACCCATAAAAATTTTAATGGTACTATCTCCTGAGTGCTCTGGTTTGTACAGCTACCTGAATGAATCTGTGGTTAAAACATATAAAAATAAATTTAAAATAAACAGAAAAGCTGTTTTGTGCTCACACCCTATTTTTCTCTTTTTCTTTGCTGCTCTGATGGTAGCGTGATCTCTGAAGTCTACACATGGACACGCAACTAAAATTCTAATTAAAACCTGTTCATTTTGAACATTTAAAATCATGTAATTGAAGACGTAGCAGTAACAGATATATGTAGAAAGAATAAAAACTGTCTGAGATGTTGAATTTCATAGTTCATGTCTCTTCAGCACTTCATTATGCAAATCATGTAGCACATGCTCCATGATTAGCACAGCTTTCTCAATGGAATAGGTCTTTCTGCTATTAAACTAATTTTCTGTGTCTGCTTCTTTTACATTCTCTTTGTACTTGCTGTCTTCAGCATAAAATATTAAAATGTAGGGTCAAACTAGAAATCCACGTACATAGACTTAAGTCTTGTGTCCAGAGAATGAAGGAAAAATAACATGCAGTGTAAAGTTTATGCTCAATGTAAACAAGCAACTATTATCTGTACTCATGAAAGTTGTCAAGGACAAAAGCACAACTTCTAGTTTTTTAACCTCTGTATTTTACTACAGGTTGAGAAAAGAAAAAGCTCTAGTCTGTGGTAAAAACAAGCATTTGGGGGCTATATTTTATACATGGAAATAAAATGGCTAACCTTAAAGTTTTAAGTGTTTTTTTTCCCCTTGATCTAGATTTTCACACAGCGCAATTCTCCCTCAGAGTAACTATTTTTTTCTTGGCTGGTCTCCCTCTCACTCCCATATATTTGGTTATGTCATGGAGACTGTACTTCACCCAGCTGTTTTTATTCTATCAGCAGCAACAGCAAAGAAACACTGGCTTACTTTTTTTTAAAGACTGAAAACGATAATCAGTCTCTGCAGTAGTTGTTCTATTTGCAGAAGAATCTAGGCTGTACAGGGAAGGTGACAAATTTCCTGTCTACCCTCACATTATATTAAACACTGACAGTCTTAATGAAGAAAACTATCCTTATATATAGTTGGATCAAAAGAGAGAAATTGAATGCTACTGGTCCCATATTTTCCAGACAAGGGATTTGATGTAAAACTTAAGTTTTGACCAGCCAGGTAACCAACCAAAAGCAGCTAGAAAGTTCCATGTCATCTGTGTTTTAACAAGTATGAGAAAAGATAGCAGACAGCAATGGAGAAAAAAAAGGAATAGCTGAAATTAAATTTAAAAATTATATCTCATATTTACTGGTACAGTAAAATGGTAGGTGTTATCAGTACCCAAAAATCACTTACAGTTCAGACTTAAGTCCCTCCAATGTGCTTTCTCCAATGCCACCTGTGTGCCATTTACAAAACACATTTGAAAATATCTTTTAGATGGTTTTTTGGTCCATTTAAAATATATGATTTTTACAGAGTTGAAATACATCATTCTTGGGAGTTTTAAGTTTCATTCACACGCTTGTATAAAAAAAATTGTAAAACTAAAGGAACACAACAAAACACACAATATTTAGAGGAAGCCATAAAACCAGTGTGAAAGTTTACATCCCCTACGTCCTAAATCCTTGTCTGGCTTAATACAATGAAGAACGCTGACTTCTAGACCAATGAAAAGAATCCTGACCCTGATATCAGCCACAATCTTATTATTATTATTGTCCCTGCAGCATTCCTATTATTATTTCAGTGGAAGTATGTTTTATACACTCTCATGCACTTTGTCCTGTCCCCCCTACTCTTGTCTCAGAGAGGGTTTTTCCCATTTCCTCCCATCCACATCACCCTTGGTTCCAACAGCAGTTCAATCAGTGGGAATGCACTTAAAACTCCATTCTTCCCTTAAAAATCCCTTTCCTGTTACTTAATCTGATATTTTTGGGGAGGGATACTCCACAGAGGACCTAAGCCATCAAAGTACTGCTGAAGGACCAAGTCAAAAGGAGGAAAACAGACAGAGATCCAAATTAATAACTTCCTGTTAAGGACACATTCAAAAGGGATTTTTGTGTTACCTCTGGTCAGGAGCAGGAACTGAAATAACCAACGAACACAACCCTTAATCAGCAGCATCTGCAGGGTTAATCTGTGGGCCTTGCTAGAACACAGCAGTACAGTTTTGTTAAAAAGGGTATGTAAGCTGTTCATGTGTAAGGAGAGAAGTGAAATAAAAGACTAAAACCAATTTAAGATGTGGGCTAGAGTGCTTCTGTTAGGGTGAAATTATTAAAATGAATGCTTTGAAAGATTCAATAAATCACCTGGACTATGATTCTTTTTTTGTGTGTGTCTCTGCACACCTAAAACTCCACAGAGCAGGAATGAATAGCAATTAAGGAAACCCATAGAGAAGAGTCCACTGTAACACTTCAGGCACCTCAGTTCCTTTCAGTCCCTGTTGAAAGAAGTCCAGCTGGCCTTTCTGTCCCACTGGAATCCCTACTGTTTTTCATCCAGAGCACTTCCCTAACACTTAGTTATACACAAGGAAATCTCAGCAGATTTCAGACACTCGCCTCCTCGCTACCATAACATGTAAATTTCTAACCTCCCTCTTTGTCCACACTAGGTTCCTCAGTTGCCATTCCATCCTCCAAATGATTTCAGCTGAAATAGATATGCTGCTTGGTCACACACCAAGGCTCACAGAGCTAACAACAAAAAGGGCTTGGCTAGGCCCCCCAAAAGCAGGCATGTATTTTATTTCAGCACTGCCCATGGAAAAAACTGCCAGGAGTCTGGAAGTGTATCCTGATAAAGCTCTGTGCATCAGCACACTGACATTTCCCTCTGTTTTCCACATTCTTCCCCATAGAAAAGTTAGCAATAAGTGCGAGCTGCCCCTGTGCCGCAGTGCAACCGAGTTTCCATGGCTTTGCTATTCTCTCTGCAATGGAATTGCACTGCAGGATTTGTCCTCAGGCATTTAAAATGACACTCCAGCCTTCAGTGCCACTGCAGGGGACAGACTGTTTGCTACTGCCGGGTTCAAACAGCCACAAAAATACCAAATAACCTTCACAGTAAGGCTCAGCCGTTTAATCATAAAGTCTATAATCAAGCAGGCTACTCAACTGAGAATGCTCACGGAGCCAGCTGGGAATAGAGGAGAAAAACAACCTAAGCCTTGTTCAAGACTCAAGACACAGCACAACCTTCAGTTCCATCCCCCTCCCCAGAATCTGTCCAACATTAACCTAGAGCTGAAATTACTTTGGGAAATAGTTTAAAGTCTCATAGATACCATAAAGCTTGTGAAAACACATGGCTATTTCACCAGGATGCTTCATAGACATTGCTGAATGCCCTCAGCACTGCTGTTTTCTTCTTGTAAACAAAATTTTGATAGAAGGCAGGGGCAATCAGTGGTGTCCAGGTGATCTCTAACAGGTGAGGCTGTTTCCTTCTGCATCCTAACTATCCCTCTTCCTTCTCAACTTGCTCTAGGCACTTGTTTAAATGTAATTAGGCAGAATTTAATGGATACCTGCTATATACAGACACATAATTTGAATGCCATCTCACTGCATTTTTCCATAGGTGGCAGCAATGGATGGACACCTGTCTGCCTCATCTTCATTTAGTAATAATAATCCTCAGCAGAGATTTTACTTATCAAAAGTATCTTTGTTCAAACCTACCCTTCCAAAAAGCCCAGAATGAGCTCTTGAAAATAGTTCACTAAATTCTTTGCAAATGTTGTGAAGGATAACGCCATAAAAGTCAAGGCACTATATTTGAACTGCATAGAAGATGATGGTGTGTTGTTGCATGAATTAGGCTTGATACATCTGATTTTCAGGAAATACGAGCACCGATGCATCCTTTCTTTATGTCTCCAAAGCATTTGGACGAAGAGAAAACCATACAAATCTCACATGCAACACAAATTTCTATTGAAGCAATATAAGTAAAATTATTTCTTTCACTTCTGTGATTTAAAGGCCAGATTTCCCAGTCACAACACAGCACAAAGGCCCTTAGAGCTGTTTCACAGCAATACAAATAGGTCTATTAAAAATGAGCAAAGAGGGATCCAGAGAACACTGCAGCACTGACTCAGGTGGAAATGCGGTGTACCCGAGTGACCAGTCCTCATGCAAAATTTCTTGCTATACAACTTAGTTGCAGTGAACACATCTGGCACATAACATATTTGTTATGTCCTTAACCCTCATGGACCACGATTTAGAGCTCTGAACCTGTTCTGCTCTCAGGTGGCTGACAGGTGCAAGATTTTCCTGTTTAAACTCAGGTTATTCCACCTATGTTTCACACAGTTAATCTTTACACTCCTATGTTATGCCTTAGAACCTTCAAAAATTCCCTGTAATACTGCCAGTAAGTTAAAGACAGGACACATCATCTGGTGAGAGGTCAAATATCCCTGGAGCTGTTCTGTGGTTTAAATGCTTTTCATTTGAGACTGATATTTTTCTCAAGGGAAATCAATTCCTGCTGCTTTTCTCTCTGTGATACACATACTGAAGAGAGGTGGGTTTTGTACGTGTGCGTTTGTTTCTTTTTAAGCCGCATCCCTTCCAATACCTCAATAAAAGGAAAGCACATATTTCCAAAAGGAGAGGAACCAGCTGCTTACTAAGACTTTTGAATCATGGAACACTTTGGGTTGGAAGGGACCTCAAACACCATCTTGTAGCACTCCCCTGCCACGGACAGGGACACCTTCCACCGGACCTGGTTGCTTCAAGCCCCTTCCAACCTGGCCCTGGACACTTCCAGGGATGAGGCAGCCACAAGTTTTCTTGGCAACCTGTAATAGTGCCTGGATAACTTAGGTAGTAATCCTCTTGTAGTTCTTTAAATTCACCCCAAAAGCCTTCACAAGAAAACTTCAAGAGGCGCAAAATACGCCATTTTCAGAGCTGCAACATTTGTACTGTAACACAGACAAAAATTTTCTGCAAGGTTTCTCATTCAGAACCTGTTATTTCCCACCATAAATCCAGCTGGTTTTACTATGTTGTGTCATACAATTTCCAACTCGATGCTTCCCTCCCCATTAGGCCTTTTATTTTGGGGTGATTTGAAGTGTTGATGGTGAACAGCCCTTTTCAGTAAAACAACCTCTTGTCCTTGACCACACTGAACATCAAGTGCCAACAAAGAAACCCTGTTCCTTTGAACTCAAGACCACTTTATAAAACTGCTCATTTTCCACAAGGTCAGTTGCTAGTTAATCTAAACTTCCATTTGTGATTTTGTAGAAACCATTGTGATCTTTGTTTGGTGTTCTTGTTTGTGGGCCAGGTGCTATTATTATCTTCCCTCGTCTTTCGGTGTGAAAAAGAATGCTGTCTGTCTCTGTAAGCAATTAAAGACCACCAACCTAATGAACATCAGCCTGTAAAATCAACTTTAGAAGGATGAAGATGAAATTTGTGCTTTTGAACAGCTGTGAAGGTGTTTTCAAGGGTGATGCCATGTTTAAAAACCAAACCAAGACAGGTAAATAGCATTAACTGCTGTATTTTAAAAAGCATCTCAAAACCCTAAGCAAATGACTACTTAGAGACAGTCCTTAGCCAACCATTTCAGATGACCGTACATTTGTGTAATTACCTTGTGGCCATGTGCAGTTTGTATTACCTTGATTACTGGTCCAATGAGGTAACTTGTAAACCATGAAAAAGCATAGAGGCAACCCAAATCATCTACACAACCACCTATTTGGACAACATTTGGGGTAATAGCATTCGGTAAGTTTCAATTTTCAGCAGAGAAATCTAACAGCTCAAAAAATAGATGATCATTGTTTTGACTCACAGAGTCTGTCATCTAAATCACCTCTTTACACAGAGATGCATAAAAACATCTCTTTTTATCTGAGTAGATCAATGTGTTATGCATTATTGTAAGGATAGCAGCTGAGATGACCTGAACTTTGTGCCACTAAAAGCAGCTAGACAAAGAAATCACTATTACCCACTAAAGGAACAAATTTCCTCCATTTGTTTTAAGTGCACTCTATTATATACACCACATGAAATGTCAATATGACTCTCACAAAACAAGGAGTGCATCACTTGATATTTGGAATGACCACTACAGCAGTTTTTGAAGCACCAACCTAACTTTAAGCATCCATACCCACATTCAAGATATTTAAAATATTTACCTGTTGATAATTAAGGAGGGTGGCAGGATGATAACCAAGATGATTAAAACAGTTGAGCAAATATTTCTCTGCCAGTCCAGAAAATTTTACCTCCATTGAGTCTTCGTCATTAGAATGACTTTCGACAGGAATGATTACTCAGGTTTGTAAACCTGAACTCACTGAAGGCAGAAAAAAGAAAAGGATATGAGTGAGAAGTCCACATTGCCTGCAGCCATCCAGTGGCCAGCGTGTGCTGAAGGAAGGGAAGGGTAAAGTAGCAAAATGAATTATAACGTACAGGCATCTGCAGAAAATGCCACCCGTGCCGGCCGAGACAGGCACACCACGGGAAAATGATGGGAGTGCTTAGGACAAAGGAAAAGGAAAAAGTAAGAAAGCTGGTGTTGCTGGAAATGAAGTGTTTACCATAAAGCTAAGTGAGTTTGGTGATGATAACCCCCCTGTCCACAATACGACCACAACGTTTCAGCACATGATTTGAAACCACCATCTAGACTAAGGTACAGACTGTTTTCTTCCTAACAAACTCCGCTTCCCCTATTTGAATTCCACCCAAGGAATTCATTAAGCTGTATTGATTTATTGATACAAGAACCTGATCTAATTTGCATGTGTAAATTAGCGGGAAGAACATTTCCCATTACTTTGCTATATGGCTGGAATGACTGTTTACTTATTTTCCTGCCGCACAGCTCTGGTTTTGCAAAACGCATTTGCAGCCAGGGGTGTCATCTCAGATTTAGTTACATGTTACATATGCTTTATAAAAAGGTGCAGCAGTGCAAACAAATATCTGGGAATTACCATTTGCTACCAGGCATAGGGCTCTCAAAACAGAATGCATCGATCCTTTGGAGCACTTGAGTTTTTCCTCTGTACAAGTACTAGAGAAAGCTTGAGTCTTTAATTTCTCTTAAGATGAAAGGGTTTTCATTATTTTTTATATAATTACCTTTAAATTGTCCTGTACACATCTTGGTTCTGACAGTTTGTTTATCCTTGTAGGAGGTGAGAGATGAAACTTTCTTGAATATGAAACAATACATCTGTTTTACAGCCTTTTAAAACTTGAAATAATGGATATTTGGACACTGTGTTACTTGATTCCTCTAATGCTGTTTGACTCAACAGAGTCCAAAAGTTATCACCTCACCCTGTGTCACTTATCAGCTGCTGAGGACCAGGTCGTTGAACAGCTCTAGTTCCAATACCAGCTTCCTTTCAGAACTCCACAAAGGACAAAACCAGTGAAGCCCATCACACTGAGGGCTCAGTGCAGTGGGGTTCCAGTGCTGCGCAGTGGGAGTTGACCCAAAGGCTGCATCAATATTCCAAAGGGTCGGCTCCATCAAAAATGTGGCAAAATACAATAAGGCAACAAACTCCTGTCAGAAATTAACTTCCAAGAAGTGACTCTGATTTTTCATCTGAGATGTGTAACTGCATAACTACTTACTTACTGGTAACTTTCAGAGGATGAATAAGAAAGTGAGATGATTCTACGGCTGTGACTTGATATTTTAACTCCCCAGAAAGCTGCTGTGAAAACAATTTAAACAACTGATGACACTGTGGCTGTTTACTGACCTGTCCAAAACCCAGCAAGGTCACATCTGCTCTGAAGTGGAAATTGAACAGCATTGTTTTTTTTTCTTCTGTACTGGGAAGCAAGTCTTGGAACGCTTTGTTTTCTTTTAAGTAAAATTTGCTAGGGAGCCACAACAGAGAAGAAACACTCCCAAAAGATAAAGGTCCCTTCCACAGGCAGTGTGTCACATCAAAGTGTCAGATCCAAAGTCCATGGCAGCATGAACAACAATCAAGACACCAAATTCAGGGGGTTTGCATTTAGGGTTTAAAGATGAAATAATAGTTATTTGTGCATGTTATGCAATGTCATGCTAAACCACCTTGCCTGCACAACACTAGGAGATTACTAGAAAGATTTTTAAATATAACTGGATGGAAAATTTCTCCCAAATTAAGATTACTATTTTTAATTAATAATATTTCTCACAATTTTTCTGAAATCTGGTCCAGGGAAATTATTGGAAGCTATTAAAAAAAAATACCAAATCAGCAAAGCCACAATAAACAGGATCTATTACATAGCAATCAGCACAGCTTATATAAATGCAAGGAATGCATCAAAATCATATTGATTACCTATGTAGCCAAGAACAATATGAGTCAGAGAGGTGAGGTTAATATACACACATGGACTGCCAAATGGCCTCCTACAACAATCTTTAGAAGAGTTTCCAAATAGGCTGAGCAGTCAGGAGAAAACAGGTCCTCACATGAATAAAAATGTTGATTAAAAAAGGAAGATATTGAAGGTCAGTGTAAAAGCCATTTCTCTCTCTGAAGAGAGATACTCAGCAGAGTCTTACAGGATTTATGAGAGACCCTGGTGTTCAGTATGTTTTTAAGTTATCTGGAAAAAGGAGCGGAGAGCATGATGACAAACTTTCAGGATGCTACTGTTATTCATGGTGGTAAAGATAGGAATTGACTGTGAAGAAGTGCAAAAAAACCTTGCAGCCAAGGGATGGGGTGAGATAATGGCAGATGAAATTCAGGAAGGATTGTTGTAAATTGATGCCCAAGGGGAAAAAAAAAATTAGCTCTGCAGTGATAAGCAAGCCACTAATACGTAGGAACAGGATGTTAAGATCAGGGTAGATAGTGCTGTCAAAATATAAATCCAGTATCCAGGAGTGCAAATGCAGACATGAATATTAGCAATTACTAAAAAAGGAGCAAAAAAGCAAACTGAAATATCATTAGCTCCTTGTGCAAATCCACCATACTGCTGCATCTTTCCAACTGGATGCAGTTTTGGTCCTTCCCTTGCAGTGAGGGTAATTCATGATACAGAATGACTCCCATGAAAGGACACACTGGCTACCCCAGCTCTTCCTAAACCTCTACAAAATTTGTAGTTAACAGCTGGCCTTTCACTGCTGCTGCAAACTAGAGGGAATTATGCAAAGTCTAGAACATCTTTCAGTGGTTTGAATGATTTGCTGCAGTGCAGAGTCTTGTGAATTTGATAAGGGGAAAAAGAGAGGCTTTCAGGCCTGAGGATGCTAACAAACAAGAAGGACTGTAGTTCACTGAACAGATACTGAAAATGCCAAACCAACCACTTTACATAATCTTTTTCTTCATGTAGCTGAAACAAGAACATATTGTATTTATGGGAAATGGCATTTAGAAATTACTAGTAACCAAATGTTTTATTTCTCTTACTTATTCTGGTTAACCTGTGAAGTTGGAGGAGAAATTATTCCTTTGACCTGCAGGGAATAGCTATAAAGAACTTAAGCAGGAATTCAGAAGGCTAGAGATCAGGAACTAGCTGGATTTCAGGATGCAGGACATCAATCCACCAGTACAATAAAGCAATACACAGGTATTCAGTCTCAAGAACCCAAATGTTAGGGAATTAACAAAGTTAACAATCAGCTCACAGTTGGATTTTTTTTCTATAGGAAGCTAGAACAGAACAACACAGATTACAATGTAATCTCATTTAGAGTGGAGCCTCTCAGGAGCAGAAATAACTGCCTTGCTACACCTATTATTTTCTTTCCAGTCTGTCATGCCATTGCTTTTCCACACATGCATCCCAAGAGTACAAAGTTGTGTCCAATGAAAAAAGCACTACCAGGGATTCCAAGAAATTGAGAATTCTTTTCCCTTTTAACCTAAACAGCTACTTGTTTATGAAATAAAATAATATATTTTGTAGAGATAGCTGTACTTCAAAAAACAAAGTGTTAATGTAAATAAATTATTTTAATAAAAGCAAATAGCTATAGTAGCAATGTATTACAAAGATAACTATTAAATTGAAATCCATGTATAATACTGGTTTTGAATAAGACATTACATTAACAAAAGTAATAACTACTGAAGAAAGCTAAATGTTTAGATCAGAAAGGAGTCAAAGCATGCTATGTAAAACGCGGGAGGGAAACAAAGCATCACTCAGCTCGCTCAAGTTGGATGCTTTAAGCTTCAACAGTCAATGTCACCTTTATTACACTAATAAATATATATATATACATACACATAGAAGCATTCTAGCAAGTTACACATGACCTCTTCATCAGCTGACTTCTCCATCTCATTAAAGTGACTACTTCCCTCTCTCAACACCTCTCCCTAGGTGTAATGGTGTGCCTGCCTTCTGGCTAGGTGATAATTAAATCCGCTGAAGAAACAGCAAGTAGATGGGAAAGAAACTAATTATGCTTATTCAAAGAGGAGGGGCTCAATTAACACTTAATTTAGGAATTTAGCTATTAGAATTTTATCATAACTCAGATGTAATCCGAACTCCCAGTTCCCTCCGTCCCTCTCCTGGTTGGTTTGTTTGTTCCTCTCAGGTCCTAGGTCTCTAACAGGAATTCCTGCTTGGAAACAGGAAGGTCAAACAGGAAAGCAAAGAACTGAGTCAAGGTCTGTTCACACCCAAATATCATGACACTAAAATACCTCGGAGAAAAAAGATGCAAGGATCTGCACAGTGTCTCTATTCAGGCAGCAGAGAGTGTTACCAGGAATGGAAATACAAATTCTGTTGATACACCTCTACCTATTAAGAAGCCCTGAGAGCATTTGAGGTTGTTCTGCATTATAGGAAAACTAACTCTAGTGCACATTACCACTGATTTGGCTCCCCCACAATGAAAATCAACTGATGAAACAGGGTTTGTAATTAAAATTGTTCTTATTGCTCTCTCCTACCCTTCGAATAATGCCAGAAAATCCCACTTCTGTGAAGGAGCTAAGTGCACATTTTACTTTAAAGTGGCTGAGAAAAACTATTGAATTAAATATTCTGTATACAAGAGGGGAGAAAAGCAGTTTTCAGTACAAAAGATAAAGTAATTAATTAAAAAAAGCCCAACCAGTTTCCAGTAGCATCATCAGGGATTTGCATGCATTACCACTGAACAAGCACATGAACACACAAGCTGAAATAGGGGTTTATTGGCCTAGGCTGGGCTCATCCAAGCAACAGTAAATTACTCTGGTCCTGATAAGAAGCAGGTATTAACCAAACAGCAACACAGTTCTTTAAACCCCTTAATTATTCCAACTTGGCAACTTAAAAAGATCATAAACAGCCAAGAACTATTATTCAAATCTTAGTCATTAGAATTTACAGCAAACAGACCAGTAGTGCTATCAGAAATAGTGAAAATATAGATAGCATGCAATTCTTAATCTCCTTAGGTTCCTTTCTTCTGCGGAAGTTGTTGAATGCCAGACATAAAAGGGTGAATAAAATCTTTTCAGGAATATCTCTCCTCTAAGTTAGAATGGTTGTGGCTAATCCTCCCATGAGTAAGACTAAAGATCCAAGACAAGTATCACAAACCTGAAATCTCTCGAGTCCTAATCACATGTTCCATAAAGGAGCTTTTCTAGCCAGGAAAAAAACAAAGGTGGGAGAAAGAAAAAAAGCCAGTGATATTGTTCTACTCTTTGCTTGTCGTGTGGAAACCAAAACCTCTAGCTAAACTCCAGTAGTTTGGAAAGCTGAACATAACTAATTGAACTCGGCATGAATCGCCCTTTCCCAAAGGACTGTACAAATTCCCAGACTGACTCAGGCCAAGCTTCTCTCCACTCCAGTGCTTGGAGCAAATCCCATCTGCTGTCAGGGATCTGTTATGACCAGAAGCTTGGAGTCTCATGAAACTGTCAAAAATTCCCAGGAAGAACATGTTCTGAAACACTGAGTTTCTAACAAACGATGTCTTCTCTTTTCCTGATGGTAAATGCAAACATGTTCTGAGCTGGAACATCTCACAGAGGGCAAGTCAAGGATTACTGTACACATGAGCAAGAATTTCCTTTCCCTGCATCCACCTGTTGTGAGCTGAAAAGCCCCCACCACTTCCAGGTCTTATCCTGCAGCACAGAAATCACAGAGTGACTTCCCCCACAAAGGTCACATTATTAATAAGAACAGATTACAACCACTTTTGCAGTCTATCACATTCCAGTGCCTTTGCATTTATTGCCATAGTTTTTACAATACTAATACACACCCATCTGCTTGCACAACCCTTGCATTTGGTTTCTCCAAAGAATTAGGGGTCGAATTTCCAACTGGGGGTGCAGACTGTTGTTTTGAATTATGAGATTCAAAGGGCAGGCAATGTGAAGAGCACTAATTCTTTCCCCTGCTATCTGAGCCCCTTGTCAGATCCAGTGGATAGGCCTGGAAGCAGTCCCTGCCCCAGCACAACTCATCTGTACTAACATCGAGTTTCATGCTGCTGCAACACTGCACTCCCTTAACTATGAGTTCACACAGTTCTGAAGGTATTACCTGAAAATTAAAAAGCAATTTTACAGGTTTTGACACACCCAATACAAAATACAGCAAATTAATCTAATTTAGACTGCAGACCTTTTGATAATGCTTCTCAGTATCATATTCACTAGTTCTGAAAAAAAATAACAAAACTGGTAATGGTGATTATTCCTAAGGAATAGGCTCCTGCTCTTCTGGTCCATTTTAATGGAAGTGTCATTAATTATAACTAAATTAGTTTTATCACCAGAAGCCCAACACTCCATCTTTGACCTGATACTCAAGCATATTAAAGGCTTGTATAGCTATCTCAAATACTTTTAAAATTATCAATATCAGGCATATCGTTTTTTTCCTGCTATCTTGAGTCCCTTGGCATCATCCCTTAGAGATTGCCTCAGCCAGTTTTGTATTCAAGAACTTCACTCTCTTCCTCCAAATATTTGTCTCGTAATGTTCTCAGTACATCCTCTCCAGAAAACCAGTTAACAAAGAGCCAAAACAAATGACGCTGGCTTCTTCAAAACTATAAACTCTTGACTTTATCTGGTTACCCACTACCTGCACATGTGGAAATGATTGTGGCCTACTACCATGAGATGCAATTTTCAGATCAGAGGCTGATCTCAGTTTTAAACATCCTGATGGTAAAGAGCTTACACAACTTGAAGACACAGCTTGTCAATCTGGCGCTTTATGTCTGAGAACAAAGACTTGCATAAAATTAAAAAACCCAGTCAGACAAAGCTGATGTGTAAAATCAAGGCCACTGGAGGAAGTGAAGTCTGTAATTGCTGCAACAATAATTGTTTTAAAAAACCAAAGAAAATACGAAGAAGATTAGGAGTGACCCATTTGTCTGTTAGTAAGGTATGGAAACAACATGGTTGTATGAGCTGTGTCTTATCTTCCTTTCAAAAAAGAAAGCTGAAATGAACCTTATAGGAGACAGTTTTATAAAAACCCTGCAGGGGAAAACTAGACTGAGGCTAAAACACAAATTGCTGGAAGATGATGCCCAAATACCAAGAAATATTTGGACACCACTTCTACTGACCAGTAAATCAGTTAAAACCATTTTCACTGATCAGTAATTCAGTTTAAAACACTGCTTTTTTTTTCTGCTGTAATGAAACTACTCTTCATTGAGTAAATTCACAGTTACCTAGTAATGCTTAGAAAGACTGATTTACTGCATGTTTAGAAAATGGGACAGCATTCAGCCAGGCTGGAAACAGCACCATCAAAACAAGTCCTGAAGTAAGGAATTCTGTCCCTAACCCCTCCCCACCCACCACATAAGGAGTTATCATCAGCTCCAAGAGATTACAAATGCTTACCTAAAATTCTGCAAACTCCTCTTTTCTTTCACACTCTGCTAAATCTCATCCAGTAGCAAATGGAAACAACTCACACAATAATAGTGTCACCCACGAGAAGGTTTTAGAAGCAGCAAATACAATACAAAAAAAATTGAAGGGAGGAACTAGACAAGAGCTAAACAAACAATTCCAGGGTTGGGCCACCTCTGTACTGTGCAGAGGACATAATTGAGAGATCAGGCTGGCTGTTCAGATAAGCTCTTTTTCAAAGCTGCTTCTGATGATCCAGTTGGACCCGTTTAGATTATGTCAGAATTGCATACCAATTTCCACAAATGAACGGCCAAGTAGCATTTCGTTTATTAAACACAAAAAATCATCCTTCGCCTACTTCATTGGATAAGGGGAGAAATGCTTTTGTCTGGAGGAGAAGAAGAACAAGGAAATGAAGGCAAAGCTCTGCAGCAAAATGAAAGACAAAGAGGGAAGGGCAAAGTGGCAGTTTGGAAATTGCCTTCTCATAGAAACTCTGCTGTCAAACTCGGATAAGACTTCCAGGATTGCCCTAAACAGCTGCTATTCTGAAGAAAAGCTGAACAACTACCCTCCACCAAAAAAAATCTGTTTGAAAAGAGGTTTTCTTAATTATTGTTGTGGCAGGAAGGCATTCCAGTGATAGATCACTCTCACACCAGAACCTACTCTTTCATGGATTTATCATTTCAGTAAGAAACATCACTCCTGACAGACAGATACAGTGCCCTAATTACCATGTAATTTTACAGTTTCATGCATACTGTTAACTTGAAATGGCACACACATTTATTTAATTTACTTTAACTCAGAGCTTCCCTTGGAGATGTATTTGCATACTAAAGGTGTAAATCTCAAGTAAGATACCCAAAATCTTGTGTGTCCTTGAGCTGGGCCTCAACTCCTTTGTTAACTTGATCACACAGCTGAAGAGTTGACACCTCTCTCTAGGTTATAATGAAACCTACAGTAAATCAAATACACTGGCAGAGAAGCTAAAATTTTATAATGTATATAACGTTTTCAAATGCTTGAAAAGGTCTTGTTTCTTACCATTTGTTTTTCTAGCATATGAATTTAAGGGATTAGACTGCCTAGAGCTGGAAATAAAGCAAGTCAGTACTGAATCTTGGGCTGAAAACACACAGCTAAAGTTTTTTCTACTTAATTCCTAGTTGTCTAACAGCAAACACCACTGCATGAGTCTAAGGCTGCTTCGTTTTCGCATCTGGACATCTTCTAATGCAATGAAGTTTCTAGCAAATCATGTGACATTGAACATACCATTCTTTAAGTGCTGTGCATTTCATATTCAAATTCTTCCATGAAACTCAGAATATACCATTGAACACCATAAAACACTTGGCCTGCTTAAACAACGCTTAAGCATATTTGTAAATAAAAAAAATCAGATGTTAGCATGATAATTTTCCTTGTGCCACAAGAGAACAAGGCTCCATACTGATACTACTTCGTCACATCATTTTTTACATTATTCCATTGCCCAAAACAAGCTTTTGAGCATCATTATATCATAACAAAGACAAGCAACTTTTATATCAGCAAAAATAAGTATAAAAACTTTGGAATTAAAACTGTGACACTATTATAGATGCCTAAATTTCCTAGTGAAGAAATTTTCTGGACATTCAGCTGCAATATTTTAATAGGGAATTGTATATTAATATTTCATTGTGTATAGATGCATTTTGTGATGAACTAATAAATAACAGAATGGCTTAGAGCAGAATTTAGAAGTACTGCAGTGAATATTGTTTGCAGAAAGGGCTCTGCACAAGAAAAACAGTGCAATAAATGCTGTTGAATAGCATCTCCTTCAGGGTTCTCCTACTGAAAGCAGTGCCACGTAATTAAAGGCTGTTAGCTTTTGTCTTCTCTCACAAGTCACAGCACCATAAGCTGGATTCTTAATAAATGACACTGAGAGGTGACAAGGTCCCAGCTGTACAGCTCACCCCACTAAAGCACAGTGAAATGGGTTTCCATCTAGGCTGAGCTCTATATCAGTAAGAGCAGTTGCAATTTAAATTGCCTTTGGAGGCTCAGCTCGAAGATCAGCTTAGATCTAATGAAAGACTTTGGATCAAGGATCTGCTTTTTGTTTTTGCAGAGCCAGGCTAGTGATGAAGGCCCACCTTGGTGCAGAGCTCACATCACAAGACAAACCCAGCAGTTGGCTGTCACAGGCTGGTGCCACATCTCCTTTGTCATTCTCTCAGTGGAACTGCAAAAATGGATCAGGGACACTTGTTTTGATTCACTGTCTGACAGGTTTGAAGGAAACATAAAATCAGTTTCCTGGCAATTTTAATGTGCATTACTATAAGGTGCTAAAAGGCTTTGCCTTACCCGGATTTTTCCAAGACCTGCCTGCCTACATCAGGAATGCCCAGGGCAGGTGTTTCGGTCTCTGCCACCACCTGGACACCTCCCTTCAGCCTCGCAGGGAGGAACTCAGTCAGGTTATTTCCACACATGCTGTGTGAACTACCACTCTCAAACATGCCCTCCACATGCCAATAACAAAGCCAGGGACACACAAAGGAGATGGTGATGTATTTCCATTTGAATCCCAAGATTATATTTCAGAAAAGCCTCTATCGTACAGGTTTGTAGCAATGTGACTCAAGCAAACACATTTCCTTCTAAGAGCATCAACGTAACACAGTATCACTTCCACAAACAAAAGAATTAACGTATTTTATCTTAGTCAATTCTCAGTGTTATAAGTTGATTCCTTTTTCATCTCCATTCCTCTCATTCTTTTATAATAGACCTCAATTTCGATAGGACGATAAAGTAACATTAAGTGTGAGGGGCATTTAAAAACAAACAAAGCAGGACAACAACGGCACCGGCAAGAAAAACCTTACTTCCAGAGCCAGAGATGTAACTTGGATGCAAAACAGCAGAAAAATGCATTCATAAAAAAAGCCATCTTAAAAACCAGCAATATCTAAGGATACTAGGGCCTAGTACATGCCTACAACTCACTTTTTCCTTCCATCTTAAAGAAGGAAAAGCCCATTACAATCAAAACTCTTTTCTGTTGTGCAAGAGTCCAGATTAATAACTGAAGCTCTTACTATCACATTTCTTTGGAGCAGACACTTCAAAGTTGTAAGCTAAATTCTGCTTTGGAATTGCATAAATTACTGTTATAGAAACGTCTCTTTCCATCTGCTCTGCAAACATGCAGAGAACCCAGAGAAAGATTTTAACCCTTTGAGATTTTACCTCAGTACAGCTTCTTCCGGTGTCGCCTGACATTTCAAGACTCTGTACTAATTTCATAATGAAAACTTGCTAATTTACAGCCTGTTGAAACTATTGTTATATCAAAAAAGGACAGTAGTGTTTTCAGCAGCAGTTCAGTCATATACACATATACATACATATATTAGTAATTGAGCATCTGGAGACACGCAAAACTGAGCTCTCTGCTTTCCTTCTTGGTTTTTAACACACTCTTACTACCCCACAATATGCAGGTCTGTTGAATCAGCATATTTGTCACAAAAAGCAAGACTTTCCGATGGCAGCCTTGCAGGTGTCAAGTGATTTGCAGCTGGTTTTCAACACTTCCCTGGATTTTCAGCTCTTTTGGAAGCCAAGAGAGCTGTCACACAAGGGGCAGCTTGTTGCCAAGGGGGAGGCTTATCAGGTACTCGGAACAATTATGTGTTACTAAGTAGAAAGAAACCAAAGGTATCTCAGAAAACCTTATCTGAAAATAGAAGGGAACTCAGGGATATCAGAGGAAGTGTCACACATCGCTGTCCTCGTTCACTCCGTGCTGTGCACCTGCCTGCGGACAAGACGCACCCTTGTTCTCACTCAAGGTTCCATTTGATAATCAAAGGGTTGAAAAGATCTTTTGGGGCAAAAAAACCACTCAAAAAATACTCAAATCCACCTGGTCAAATTTTACTTACCATTGAACTTTTAAAAAACCACCCAGTACAGCAATAAGAAAGGGGAGGTAGGAGCAAAGAACCCAAATTACTCTATTGGGCAGCTGAAAATGACTTTCTGAATAACAACACTGGTTATGCTTTTCTAGTTACCCTTAGGTAAGGCCACAGATGAAGGAAGACAAAAATAGTTATGGTACTTACAAAAATGAGCTACTCTCACTATTGAAGGCTGTCATCTTCTGGTTTAAACAACTAGAAAATTTTTCTAGCTTTAATAAGGCATCTCCAACTCACTGAAAACTTTCACAAGAACTAACTTAGGATCCCAGCACTTATCAAGTCTAGCTCTCTTTCAATATCTTCAGTCGAGGTCAAAAGCCATTTTCTCTGTTACACTTGGAGCCTGTTGCCTCTTGTCCTGTCCCTGGAAACGACTGAGAAAAGCCAAGCTCCAGCCTTATGCATCCACAAACACCCATATTTTGGTAATGCAAGCACATTCTGTTACTGTGTACCTTCTAGGATGTGCCATATAGAACGTTCTGTCAACAAGGTCTGCGCCCCCAGCCTTCTCTTCAAAAAGCTGAACAGCCCCAGGACTCCGGCTCTGCTTATTTTCTATTTGTTTCAGCCTCCCTAATGATTTCTGGTGGCCCTCCACTGTTAGCTGGGGAGAAACACTGAAGAAAATTTCCAGTAAATAAATTTTCTAGGACAGGCTAAAAGGAAAGAGCTCTCCAGCCATGGTCAGAGCAGCATGTGGACTTGATGGAAGTGTGCAAGGAGGCAATGAATTAAAAATCCAGGATACCTCTTTTCATGTACAGTAGAGTGGCATTTTAAGAATTTTGAATATGAATGAGAACAACATGACAACTGCACTAAAAACCAGAGTCACAGAGAGAACCTTCGTGAATGGCTGAGTAACAGCACACAGAGAAAGAAACATCTTGTTTTGAGAACAAGGAAATATTCTGGCATAAAAATGAGCCCACAGAGCAGTGGGTGCCACTGAAAACAGTGGGGAAGGCACCTGATTGGCACTTAGGAACTACAGGGTACAGAGGAACAGGGTCTGTGGGATTGTGCAGCTATTAAAGGTGAAATACATCCTGAGAAATAAAAGGACATGCAAAAAGAAACAAATGCCAAAGACATAACAGATACGCAAAATTGTCTTGGTAAAAATGCTACCAGTGTGAATTAAAATGAGTGCCAGGTTTTAAGTGAATATTTTCACGTGGCCTTCCTTGTTATAGAATCAAGAGCAGGCAGGATACTGTTCTAACACAATGCAGTTGGTGTTGGATTGTAAATAAAAGCCACCACTTGATCTAAAACTTGCCAAGAGAAGGGCCTCTGGTAAGTCACAGCTATACGATATTTCAGGTTGTGACTGCAAAAAAGCCACTTGTTAATAGTGTTAATAAAACACCTTTTCAATATCTGTCCATGAGAAAAGGGAAACAAAATCTGTCAGAGTTCAACTTCAGGCAACAGGAAGAGTTTAAAAGTGAGGGAGACAAAGCAAATAAAAACAAGCAAAAAGATAAAACAAGAGATCACAGAAGGGGTTTAACATAGACCCAAAATGGCCAATTAACACTTTGTAGAAGCTGAGCAAACACACAGCTTTCAAATTAAATGATTTCTCTGTAATGCTAAAATTTTAGTGAGAAAGAAAATTGAAAGCACTCCATAACTTGTACTTTACAGTGCTCGGTAATTCCTATTAACTGGTACATAGCATTCGATGCTTGATACAGGCAAGTGTCAGTCCAGCTCTATGATGACATGAAAGTTTAATGATATAGGCACTACTAACTTCAATTAAAATTATTCCTCCTTGTGACTTGCTGTTTTTACATAGTATATTTACTTATTATTACAGTAATCCTATTTAGCGCCTGCAAATAACGACCCCACTCTGCCAATGACCAGGACTAGGATCAGGGTGTGATCCATCTCATTTACAACAGGGAATTCCTGCAAGGACCTAAAACTCTTTCAGTATATATTTACCTCCGTGCATCTTGAGGGCCAGATGCATTTGTTATAAAACCCCAGTTCTTCAAAATCTTCCAATAAATTACCAGCTTAAATAAGTATTTCTCATGAAAGAGTCACAATTATGAATTGTAATACCCAGGGTCTCCTATAAAGTCAGGAGGGAAGAAATCATTAATTAATAAGATAATTAGTAAGATAATTAATGAAGGCTAAGCAAAAGCAAAGCAGAGCCAGCTTAGAAAGAAAAGAGGGATTTGGCAATGAAGCACAAAAGACACAGTTTACTATGATCAGACTGAAGAAAGAGGGGGAAAAACCCCCCACAATCCAAAGATTGCCTAACCAGGGAAAAACTAACTATAAATCGTAAAGAAAAAGCCAAAACTACATTGTCTTATGACAAACAGTTGATAACCAGTTCATTTATCACCTTATCTGTTAATACTTTCTAGTCTAGTTGCTTAACGCAAACCATCGACCCAGTAAATTTACATGTGTCTCAGAACTGGAGAGAGGAAATTTTAATACACAAATACTGTTGTTTTTTAAAGAGCATTTTTGCTCTACCGCATACGAGTTAGCAGTGATCCACGCAGACAGATTTGCAGCAAACGAGCTGGTTTGCAAAATTAACATTACTTGCAAGTGGAACAGCTGTAGGCATGAACACACAGATACAGAAGACAATGGTAGATTTGCATTTTTCTCAAATGTATTTTAGCTGAAGTCTGACTGCAGTGAAAAGCAGCGTGCCTTGCAAAAAACTTCTGGAGCTGTTGGCTCCAATCCAACATCAGAGCCAAACAGAGCTGGCAGAGCTCTTTCCATCTGCTTACTGTCTTTTGCCCATCATGGACGAGATGAAGAAAAATTTCCAGTGCAAAGAAAAACAAAGTGGCTTCTTACATATTTATTACATGGGTTACCCATCGTATTTTAATGGCAAAAACTTCCTCTTGAAAGGAAGACTCCTCTTGGTCTATCAGCTAGCAACATGCACATTGTTTTTTTCTTACTGTGCAAACTCCCATTTCTCTTTTTATGAATGCCTCCGGGCAAAACTCAAATAAGAGATGCTTGAGTTGCAGGCTCTCTCCAGGAGCAAACAAACTGCCAGCCATTACCACACTGATCCTGTAAGCATCGTAGCCTGGTTTCAGAAGGCAGCAGACCCCACCCTGGCTTTACCCTCCTCTCCGCTGCTGTTTTCGGGTTGTCTGTTTAAGCATATATGGATTGACCAGCCACAAGATCAACCCGGACTTGCATGAGCAGCCTTTCAAAGCTCCAAGGAAATGACATCCCTTTAGATAAGCATGCCAATGCACGGTGATTGGCAGGACTTACTGGGGAACAAGTTTATATAACTTCTTGCCTTAAAAAAATACATCAAGGTTTAGTGCGCAGGACATTCGTGGATGGTCTGGTAACAAAACCATTTTGAGTATAATCCATAGTTTTCCTGTTCCCCATTTTCTCCAGTCCTGTCTCCTGCCGCTTAAGAACCATCCCACATCTTCTACTCTCACCATATTCACCTCTTACTCTTTCATTTTATTTGCTTAATAGGTCAAGCAAACTGCACAGAAAAACTTGAGCCCGTGGAGCTGTTGCCAATGTGAGGACTTGAGACAAAGAAGAACTATTTTAGATCTTATATTCTGTGAGAACTTGGTCCTGGAAAGAGCTTTCACCTTTACGTAACCCCCTTGGCAGCAGCGAGTAGCAAAGTGAGCAGGCTCAGTCCCACTGCTGCTTTAACAGTCATGAGCAAAGTGATGGCCCTGCTGGAGGGTGGTGAAGTGTTAATTGGCAAATTAAGACGGCGCTGCACTGAGGCGTTGAGGATAAATTGCTGCACTGAATATGCATTTTCAGGGCTTATCGGGAAATGGAGTGGAAGATGTAGAGAAGGCAGCTAGACGTACTGCTGGGGAAGTGGGAGTTACCCAATTTATTTTCTGGTGTGTCTGCTGCAGTCTCACAGCTCTTGGAAAGTGGTTTGTACTTTCAGGGATATCGTTTAATTAAAGAAGAAACTTTATCTCTGAAAGGTTATCTAATTCCCTCCACGAAACTGTTGAGTTTAAAAGGCCAGCGCCGGGTAGAACAATCAGGATTAAGCACTAAACGCTTATGTTTAAGACATTTACATTCCTGACTGCGTGGAATACAAATTATAAGAATTAGACTAACAATGAACCCCGTTCTCTAAGCCACAAATAAAGACTGACAGCTCTATTCATTGGCTGTGCTGCTGTAACAGGTGTGTAATATGACTTATCCTGGATGGCCTGAGAGATATTTAATCTAGGTTTTATTCTGGCACTTGGAACAATTCAAGTGTCCTTGTTCATGATCAGTCATCTACATTTCCAGCCACAGAAGTCCAGTTGCCGTCACTGTCTGCGGTGTTTTACGCTGGAATTCATGGTATTGCACTGCTGCTGGAAGCTTTGCTCCTGGAGAAAAAGTAGGTTAAAAACAAAAAAACCAAAAACAGTTCCATTTTTAGTTCAGCAAGTTTAGGCCCCCGTTGCATCAGAGGGGTGATGATGGGACATGGCCTGTTTTCCCTCTAAGCCAAAATGCAAACTGCACCTGAACACATTCCCTTCTCCTCTCCTGGCTGCACTAGTTTCAGCCCATGCTAAACAGGGAGAGGCCATTTGGCATGGATGAAGCCCCCAAAATTTGACCTGCGGACAACTGCTGAATTTGAGACCTGGGAAGTTCAAGACAGCCAATATGAACCAACACAACTGCCCAGCCTCCACCGAAAAACAGATCAAAGCTCTTTAATATGAGTTAGTCAGGAAAAAAATAACATGAATTATTCAATAAAATGAATTTTCCCCCATAAATGAAATATGCTCTTCTGTGATACTTAACTCTCAGATATTAAGCAACACTCTTCATAAAAACTTTGGCATATCTCTTCCTTTTAAATTACATTCAGATTTAGCTGAATGAATTTGTTCATAATTTTAATTTTCTGCCTTTAGGTTACTTCCATCTGCAGATAAAACATATTCTGTGCAAATTTAAAATGTAGTTCAGTAGTGTTCTGTGAATAAAAAAAGCCTGCTAGACTAGAGTCCTTTTATTTGGTATGATTTGGAAAGAATTCCCACTTCCCATCAAGTTCAAACATGAATCAGTGATAAACAGTTCCACAGAAATTTTTGCCCCAATTTAAAACAGAGCTGTGACTCAGCAGTCAAAAAAAGCCTTCCAGTCATCAAATGAAATACAAGGCACATGAGATATTTGGAAGCTGCTCTTGGAAGCTACTTGGAAGCTGGAGTTGTTCAGCTCTTTCACAAAGACTAGGTTTATCTCAAAGACTTAGGCAAGTTGAAAGTCTGACACCTGAAGAAGCTGGCAGCCGCTGTCCTCGATTCTGATGACAATTGCCACATGTTATATATAGGAATTCTAGAAAGGTCACCGCCACGTGTAAATCAAAGACCAGGGAACATTTGCTAGTTTCACTTTCCAAGACGCTGTAAAGTTTTCGCCCTTGGCATTTTTTAAAGCATCAGATAAGTGTTCTTTTCCCCTTCTAACTGTCTGAACACACAAGTCATGACAAATAATTTTCAGATGTACCAATTGAACATAAGTCATGTATATTGTATGACTCAGATGGGGAATGCCCAGTAGTATTCCCTGCATAGGCCTGGGGAGTTACTGTCACCCTTATTACTCTACAGCTCTTATTAATGGTCTGTGCAAAGTGTTACAAAAGCATTAAATATTTTACTTATGTTACTTGGCAAAGAACTGCCAGAAACTTAAAATGCCTCAAGTTCTCCATATGAAAGAATAAGAGAACAATTAGAGAATATTAGTTTTTGCTGGAAGCTATTTCCCTCTCATCCTTGCTCAATGCTTCTGCTCAGCAAAAAATTACTTGAACTAACTTTTTTTGGTTTGTTTAAACAAAAGTGGATTTAAGAATGGATTTATAATTATATCACACAATAAGGGGGAAAACAGAAGACTGGGGTTATTAAGGACAAAACAGCTGCAGCTCAAGTGAGGCTACCAAAGGACTGCCAAAGTAAGGCACAGCCTGTAGCTGTAGCATATTTAATCTTTGTTCTTTCTAAGTGAAATTACTAATTTAAATATTTATCACTATATTGAAGACAAAATTGTAAAACGGGTTCCTTCCTGTCAGGTGAGCTGCCAAAAAAAGCTAGAATCCCCAAACTGTAGAACCTAGAGGAAAGGAAAAGACCCTGATCCAAACTGGACCTTATGGCACTACATCCACCTAGCAAACTCCTGGGATTTGCAACCCTTGATGATGTTTCCCCAGTTTCCTCCTGGGATTTGCAACCCTTGATGATGTTCCCCAGTTCCCTCCTGTGATTTGCTTAGATTGTACCACACAACCTAACCACAAGTATAAATGCCAGCTCTCAAGCTGATCCAGTTGTTTGCACCTGAAATAGCTGAGTACCGTCCAGAGGCAAAGCAGAGGATCTGCCACGTGCCAGCGCAACCCCAAGTCCATGGGCTGCTGGAGTTTCCCACCCAAACTCTACTCAGGGCCTGAAGACCCCGCACAAGAGATCAGCAGTTCTTGCAAACGACACCTGAGAACACCTCAATTAGAGATACTGATTTGTCTGACCATTAGATTCCAATGAAGAATTTAACACAGTGACAGAGAGAAGAACCCAGCCTATCCTTCTACTACCAAAGAAAGAAAAGTCACCAGAGGTCAGCATCGCTTCCGAGGCCGCCTGTGCAGGCACAGGTACCGAGAGCTGTGCCAGGGAGCGGGACACGCAGGGACTCATTGAGATGCACTCGGCACAGCGGGAAATGCCAGCACAGCCCCTGTCACCCAGTGTCCCACTTCAGCTCCATTACAAGTGACACGGCAGCGCTAAGGGAAGCACTTCCAGCTCTTAGAGCCACATTAGGAGCTGCTAATCAATTATTTACTGAACAGCGGCAAACAAAAAGGCTTTCACTACACTTGTGCAGTATTCATCAAAGCCTCTGCTGTTAAGGCAGCTCCAAGAGTTGGGAAAAAAAATACTTGCTCCTTTTCTCAAGTTTGTCCACTGAACTACCTTTTTTTGCTAAATTCTGATTTAAGATTATCAAAACTCGGTAAATCATTTGCAACTGCATTTTGAAATTACCTTGCTACATGAAAATGTATGGAATATAATCTATAGCTTGTTTCACTGACGTACAGATTTCAGAAACAAGAAATGATTACTCTACAAAATAAATTTCTAGTGCTGAGTTTAACTCCAAGCACAAACCTCCCAGATGTTGTGCGTTCAATTTTTCTAGTTTAAACCTGTGCATTTTTGGCCTTCTATAAAAAAAACTAGTTTACGTCTTTATTATATGTTAAGACAATTGAGCACTTCCAGTCCTCACTGCAGCATTAAACCCTTCATTTAAAATACCCCTTAAGTTCAGTGCTCTCTAGGGCAATACATTTCCTGTAGCTGAGATGTCTTTTGCATCTTACAAAGCACCTGCCCAGGGAGGTCGCAGAGGCTTCACCCTCAGAGGTTATTCCAGTTACCTGAGTGGCAAAAGCCCAGAACAGCCCTTTCTGATGTCAGACTTGCCCCTGCTGTGAGCTAAAGATACCCTCAGATCCCTTCCACCTCGGATTAACCCATAATTAGCAAAAGAGATATTTCATTTCCCTCCCAGCTTGCACTTGACTGTGGACTGCGAGAAACTCGGGACACGCAAGCTCTTCACCAAACATTTTCTAAGCAGTAACAAACAGTTCTCTGGTGGATTCCAGCCAGGAAAATAGTCATGCCACCTACCACAATCAGCTTCACAAACAACCCCCAAAACAACAGGAAAGCACAAACATTAAGATAGTTTTTCCATCAATTAAAAAACTTCCTTAAAAAAGGTACCAATTTTAACGACAAAATAAGCGGAAGAAAATGCAACATAAGTATTCACAGGATGCAATTTCTAGAATGGTAACAAGCCCCCAAACTAGAAATGTTAGGCTGTGTACAGCACATATTGAACAAAGCAATGCAAGGAAAAAGGAGTTATTTTGTTTGAGCGTTACCTTTTCTCAACTATATTTATCTATAATCACCTACTACTGTTATTTTCTAAATCTCTTTTTTTTTTACAAAAGGAAAATTGGCACCCAGTTCTTGACTTTAATAAATTACTATCCTGTTTGTTCTGAAACACCACTTGTTTCTGGTTCTTCTTGCATCATGTCTATGGATAAAAGTTAACCAAAGGAGCAGGACAGAGAAAAATACACGTTTTGGCTTCTAATGTATATCAATTCTAAGATGTTTGATATCCTAAATAATGGATTTACTTTTTATGTGTTTTTTTCTCTTTAGTTTCTTGGCTTCCTTCCTTCCACAAGGATATGTAAGGGTCCTCTCAAGCAGGAGAAAAAAAGGAGGCTGAGAACCCACGGGGCCCAGAAATATCTCTGAACTGGCACAGAGGAAGGGATTTTCTAACTCCGTGGACAACAGAGAATATAAACAGCCTCTATCTTACCTTTCTGGAATCCCACCACTCTGAACTGGAAAGCCAGGCTTTTAAAAAATAGTATTTAGGTATTTTAATACATCATGCTTTTGCCATCTGTTCCTCCTCTACCTCTCGATTTGAAGACTTAGAGATCCACCCTGTCCTTCCAAAACAATTTGTATTTAGAGCTCCCAAAGCTGAAGATTAGTAAACACACTTGCTGAACTCTCTCAGTTAGGAATATCATAATTAAGCTAAGCTGGACCACTCGCAGTAATTTAATTTACAAGCATGTCAGGGTATATCCTGCTTAACTCATGCAAGTTCAATGGATTTATGCTGAACTCGTGAATTGCTGATTAGCTGGAGCAATCATGAGAACCTTTTGGCTGGCAGCAAAGTCTTAGCCCAGACAAAGCAATAGAAATCCAACAGTGACCTGGTGGAGGCATGGAAGGCACAGCTAATGCATTTAAAACAACATGGCATTTGGCCAGAAGAGAATTATACACCACTGCTGCTTCTCATAAGAGTCAGCCTTATTCCCAAACCCGAAATTGCCATTGTTATTACGGGCAGCAACCACATTTGAAATCTGCATCACTTGAATTGCAGAACCTTAATGAATTTTGACCACCTTAAATTTGCAAGAGCCACATCTGCAAGCAGCCCGAGATGTGTGTACTCATCCATTTCAAGAGATGCATTTTTAATTGCCCCACTCTTCCTCAGGCATGGAAGAAGATTACAAGTGTTGATTCAGACTAAGTTGTTGCTTTTCCATGATACAAAAAGACACTGAAAATAAAGTACTTCACTACAAAATTAGGAGACCATGTCAAACATGGGATAGACTAATGACTGGCATTGAAGCAATGGGCTATTTAGGAATTATATATGTCAACTTCCAGCAAAGCTGAGAAATTCAGGGCTACACTACAGCAGGAGTCCAGAAACAGAGAAAAGGAGAAATAAAGGATAAAACCAGAGGAAGAGAACAAGAAAACACAAACCCCAAAAAAATCCCTTTCCTGCCCCATAAGACTCTCCTATCTAAACGTGTTTCTTACTTAGTACATTTCTCACTGTCATACATTTTACTGTAGCAGAAGGCCAGAGGGTTGCTTGCTACATTAAAGAAGTTTTGCTACCATCCTCCCCACCCCAAGAAAATAAAGGGAGAGGGTGGACTGCTCTTCTACAACAGCCTGAACAAGGACTTCTGGGCTCTCCTTTAATTCAGAGGTTTTAAGCACTCCTGTCTTTGTTTCATAAGAATTGAGTATGACCTCCTGGACTGCAGGTGCAAGAAAAAAAAAAACCTATCTTATCTGAAACAATGATGGGAAAGCAGAATTCATTCCTCTATATTCTCTTGGGACCTTGTTATCTGTTATGTATTTCTGCCTTTTTTAAGGAAATAAATAAAGTAGCCTTTACAAACAATTAGGACTTGCTGATCCTAACTGATGTACAAGCAGAAGAAGAAATTTATGCTTGTGATTTCATAATCCAGAGTTATTTAACAGTGCTTATTATGAGGTGCTTCAAATGATCCACTTCCAGACAGAACCAGGATTGCCCAACAAGCATTAAGTCTCAGTCATTGCAAAGTGTCTCTTTGCCATAACCTCATTTACATCTTAGCCACAGAGAAGTGAAACTATCTTCCCATTAAATATCTTTGTGACAGTTTGAAAAGAAAGGGACAAAAGAGAATTCATGTTTTGTTACACAATCTAGTTAATTACTCTTGTAGATTTTATCTGCTCACACAGAGAAAGAAACATCACAGACTTCTCAAATAACTCAGCAGGGTAAGTGATGCATTTTGCTAGTGAAAAAGACTTTGACAAATGTCAGTCACATATTGAAAACCACTTCAAAAAGAAACCTGAAATCTCTAGATGCAAATGTCATGATAGTTAGATACTCAGCATTTTCCTGTCACTCATGGAGAAGCATTTTATTGGCACTTCTACAACCAAGTAGGCTGTAACGCAAATCATTATGTGCATTTGTTTTTAAGTAGATGTATTATACAGTCAGAGAATAAAAGGGAAAATTCTGTTGTTCTATGTTGCAAGTACTAATTCTCTTTTTCTCTTGTCTTGTACAAGTTTGTTCTCTTATCAGGTGAACCTCAGATCACAAGTCTATTACAGCCTAAGTACACATTCAAGTTGTCATAGCAGGTTGGAGTAGCAGAACATGCAGGTTGTTATTTTTCATGAGTATTTCTTTTTCCTTCCTCTATCTCACATGGAGCCCAACCCAGGAGGGCTGCTGTCACAAGGCTCTACAGTGCATCTGACAGACAAATGCAATCAACTCTGAATATGTATCAACAGGAACAAATTAATTTTCTGTAGGTGGTAAAAATAGCAATGTGATTTCTAAGCGTGACCCAGTAACGAAATCATATTATTATATATCACATATGCCAAAGATCATAATTAGTTTTCTTGGAGACTTCCTTAAACCTACTGTTGTCCATTTACAGCCAACACACCAGCAGCAAACTCTACATCCCAACTGGATGATCTCAAGTTTGCAGTACGCTGCACTTAACCATTACTTGCAGCCCAATAAGATTACTGACATTTTTCCAAGCATGTGCTGAAGTAAAACAACTAATGGCAGCAGCAGCAGGTTTCACACAGTTCTTGAACAGTTGCCATCCAGATGTACACAGAAGACCACCACACTCTTGCCTTCCAAAGAATGAGTAAAACTCAATCTATACTTTTTAATTTCACAATTTTATCCTGTTTCATACAATCACCACAGACAGTGGCATTTCCCCAGTTCAAGTATAAAAAGATGAAGCAAGGCACCCTCAAAAAAGCACATCCTCACAGACAACAGATCTGTGGTAGACATAGATAAAACAACATCTAAACTGATATAACCCTTCAACCTTTGGAATCTTCAGAGGACAAAGATCATCTTGGATCAAGCTTGCAGACTGAAACTGAAGGAGCAGTTCACAGACAATGTTAACGATTAACTTTCAACTCACTGCTCACAAAATTATTATTATACCCATTTCTGGGGTAAAATTGAGCACAGCATAGGGTGAAAACTGGAAGGTAGTTCTGGCAAGGAAGATGTTAAAGAAAGATACAGTGTTTAAAGAGTTTGAACAGAAACTAAAGAAATCACACTTAAATGGTGTTTCTGTAAAAGAAACTCACCCAAGGACAAGGATTTAACCCGATTTAGCGTAGCTCGAGGATCAATCTCTTCTAATGTGTTATTCTGTCACTATAGATTGGTGGATTGATCACATCTGGAGCTCAGCTTTACTTGCCAGCGAGCCCCCAGTCATCTGTCCAATTGGTTTCTGTGGCACACAGTCACTGAGCACTAACCAGATGTGATCAATATCCCCTGCAGTGCAACAGCTCTCCTTTTTAGCCTGCTCCAGACTTCACGAGAGACAAATCACTGTCAGCAGCACTTGGCACTGATGGCCCGAGTGGGGCACTGAGCAGAGCACGTCTAGCAAGGGTGGCTCAAATGGCACACCTTCATAAAGGGGTATTTGTGAACTTCCCTGGAAGTTTCGCTCCAGCACAATGAAAAGGCCTCTGCCAGAGCAGTCGTGCAAGGAAGACGTTACCTGGATTCTCAAGTTTTGCAGGCCCAGCTTTTTTGACTACTACTGCTCTAAAAATATCTATTATTATGAGAGTGGTTAATTATGCTGTATCTCAAACCCATAGTCAGAATCACACGAGAGAAATGCCTTATTACTAGAAAATTTCACCATGTATTTCAGAAAATATCTAAATGGGACCTGCCAGGCTGCGCTTTACAACAGGTATGAAGCGGTGATGATAGTGAAAATGGAGAGGAGCAGCAAAAGGGAGACAATAAAGTTATTTAGCTGCCAAGCTGCTTCTTGGCATTGGTCCAGAGCATCTGAAACTATCTGCTACAACAGGATCTTGACGTGGCTTTTGCTTGGGCTGTGCTACTCAGAGGCTTGCGGGGGTTGTTATTTTGGGTTACAGAAGGCAAGGGCAGGCAAGGCAGGATCTTTCCTCCAGCTACTTGGAATCACAGTGGAGCTCTTGCTGCAGCTGAGGTAGCAGTGGGTTTATGGAGAAAGGGCTTTGGTGACCTAATTGAAACATCTTCAATTAATTGAAATCCCAAAGCTGAGTGGCTCAGAGTGACAAAGATGGATTGCGAAAGATTCTGTCAGGAATGCTTTTGTTCCCCTCTTTTACCCAAGAGCAGGATAAAATGATTCTTTCAAAAAGCTAAGTCCTCAGTGCTATGGGAGGGTTTCACTGTGGAAGTGATACTCAAAGTATAGTGCAACTCTAAGATGGGGAAAAAAGGTGAGGAAAAAGTAAAAGCTTTCAGCCATCCAAGATCAGTCTATAGGTTAGTTACAAGAAACACCAGTAGGAAATGGTAATACTAAATGTGATTCTGAAGCAGTGTCTGTATGAGGGCCACCAGAGTGGGACAACAAGCATCTCACAGGTTCAGGGGTTGCTGGTGAGAATTACACACCAGCACCTGACTGGTCACTGAAGCTGCTCCAGCCAAGAAGTCCCTGTGGAGAGCTGAGTCCCTCTGGGACAGCGGCAGCGCAGCTCAGCGTGATCCCGTTCTGTGCTGAGCCCCAAAGGTGGATGTGGGGTTCAGGGCTTCAGACTCAGGAGACTGCTTTGTGAGAGTGACAAGGAAATGGGAACCTATGATTGGAAAAGACTTAGAGGAATTTCAATCACACATCATTACCCAAATCAACCAGCACCCCTATAGAAGTCAAATGAGCTCTTCTAAAGCCATATTTGTACTCTTGGGTTTTAATAAGATGAATTCCATTTTGATCAACATGGTTATGAGTTCCTCAATTGTTTTTATCTTCCAAATGTGTCTTCAAATCCAAATCACCACAGACCTCACATCCTACTATGATAATTAGGTGGATTATTTCACCATCACTCATTTCATCTGCCCTCAGAATGCCTCAGTTCAGATATGGCACCATAGACACCATAATAGTGAGAGGCATCACCTAAGTGGAACTAAATTTAATTTAAAAGAGCCAGCAGCAGTGTGAGGCACAGAGAAGAACCTGCAATGCTGGAGCAAATGAACTCTGGCTCTCTCACCACAGCCAAATCCAAATGTTCCAGCAGCCCAGCATTCCCATCTTCTAACCACACAATGCTGGTTTTAAGGGATGAGCCGACAGTAAACTACACAGGGGCTGAAGACCTAAGGAAAATAGCTGCTGACTACTAGTCATGTCATCATCACAAACTCTTCCTCAAATCAGTTCCAGTAATAACTACCAAGAATTTGAAAAATAAGTATAGGCAAAACTGAATTAATTTTTGCTGTCTCCCTCCTTTCCTCAGCTGAGGAGCCTTTAGAAGCCTGCCCTGTGTCAGCTGAAACCACTCATGCTCCCAATTTTTGGTGATCTGTCCAGGAATGAAGCAAGACATCCAGGTCCAGTTCAGCAGAAACACACTGGATGGCAAAACAATGCAATTACACAGCCTTTGTCCCTCCTAATTTGTATGATAAGAAATGAAATTAAATCTTACATACAATAAACATTTTTATATATCACATACCTCTTCATGACCTAAACAAAAAAATTACCTAAGGATTCATACAAAACTGCTGATGGAGAAGACTACCAGCCACCACACCATTAGCTCTTGCATCTTATGTTTGCAAATAAAACATGCTGTGTAGAAGTGATTGCCTTGGAAGTTATTGGTACATTTGAATGCAAACTACCAAACCATGAAAAATGAGGCATCCATTTGCTATAAAAATAAATTAGGAGGCAACGCTTTGCTGGCAAAGCCATTTGAGTACCACAGTTCATAACTATTCATGGTACCATTAACAGATGTCTTTGCTTGTACTGTGAGCAGCCTTATGATATTGTCATATTCAGCAGTACTTTATATTTAAAGTGAGTGCAAGCAACTTTGTTTTAGAATGTAATAAAACCTTGCCTGACGCAGAAATCCCCTGGGAAATTATACAATAATGTTACCTACATAACTAATTTTCTTCTTATGAAATCATGATTCCCACTACACTTTTAGAGCTATTCCAAGTATTGTTTAACATCACCATTTCCATGTTAATATCTCAATAAATCACAGAAATACAATACTTCATATGAAAAGTGAGCTGTACATTCGGGACCATAAGTTTTCCTTTCTAAATTAAAAGGGGAATGAAATTGATGCTGAATGTACAGTATGTTGTTCAAGGGTAGTAAAAGCACCCAAATGCCCCTAACAAAGCAAGGCTACACACTGTGCACACACCAGATACTGTGGAATATTGCTGAATGATTTAACTCTGTGCCAGGAGAAGAGGGGAGCTGGAAAAACAACCCACAGTGCTGGTCCTTCAGAGATTACTCTGAACCAAAAGCAAATGGTTAACTCAAATGAACTTCCCACCTTGAGGGCACTTGTGAGACTGCTATTTGTTCTTTTGAATAAGGATTATTTGGAATCAGTACTGGAGCAAAGGCACACCAGAACTCTCATGCTGCTTAAAAAATACTTAAATCATGGTGAATGATTTTCTGTCTTGTGTCTCAACCACTACCATGGCACATCAGTGAACTACTCCTCACTTAATGTCAAACCTTGTTGTTGGCTACACTCACCCCATTCCTGCATCCATCTGTAACTTTTACACCATTAAAATAAAATTTTCAGAGGGGATTGATTGTCCCCCACCCCCTTCAGACCCACACTCTAACTCCCATTCACAGCATACAGATTAGTAGTTAAAACTTAATTTCTACCCTTTCTCTACAGCTCCTAATCAATGTTCCCTTCACCACTGCTGTTTTCCAGGCAGGATTCAGTTGGGGAAGGCTTTAAACAAATATGTAAAGGAAAGAAGATGTGTACATACATACAGGAAATGTGTTTTAAATTTGTTAAAAATGGTATGCATTCATTTAGGCTTTGTTTCAGTTTTGTTTCAAATACTTTCCAGCCCTGTGTACTCTGCTGATCATCTCTGTGCTGAGTTACACAAACTCATCACAGCCACCTTGTTAGCTTGCAGTGGGACACCATCTTTCCCTTTCTGGACTTGTTAAATAACAACCAGAAGCCTAAGTAATAGCTGTTATTTCCACAGTAAGGAAAAACTGCTCCAATTAGCGTGATAATTATGGCTAAATGTTAGATGGGTGATTATTGCCATGGGCAGGGAGAAACACTGTCTTTAACCAATGCTTAATGCCTGTAGATAGTGTTTCCTGCTATTTCCATAAACCATCCTGTTTATTCTCCACAGTGATCTTCAAAATACTACAGAAGTGGGAAAACAGGCATAAAACCAGGTCTGGTGGAGACAGGGATGGGCACAGCTGTGGGTGCCCAGGCCTAAGCCTTCCTGGAGTTCCCAACCCACAGGCAGACGGTGTCTGGATGGGTGTCCCCAGTGAGGATTCTCAGGAAAATTACAGCATTTTAGTGCCTTCTCTGACAAGCCAAGACAGTTGGCATTCTTCTCCACAAAGAGCACTTATTCCTCGGCTGCTTAAATTCTCAGTGGCAGTTTGGCAAGGAATTTTGTCCAAGTGCTTTCCAGTTAACCAAGCGGGCTGTGTCAACTGGCATCAGGCTTGGCAGCTGCCTCAAAGAACCCTGAAAGCTTCACATAATCTCTCTTTCCATCAACTATTTTAAGAACTCTTCCCCACACATATTTACCCCTGTGAATACTAATTAAATTATTGCATATTCTATTTGATAGCATCCTAATTATGGTGTCAGGCAAAGTCATATTGATACATACCAATGAGGGTGTCAGGCTTAGTGGCTGCTTTTTTGAAGCTTCGAAAGGTCTTGATGTCATTCACACCAGCTGAGGATTTTTTTGAAATTAGGGAAGCTTTTCTTTGTGTGTGTTAAAACAATTTCTCACCTAGCAAAAGCATCACATCTTGTGAAAATGGCAGATTTAAGTTGGACACAGTGGTGCAGCAAGAAAAGCAGAGAACTGTGAGGCCTTTAGCAGCCTGCCAACATCCTGCCCCAACCAAGGTGTTTTCCCTCTTCTCCCTCCCTGTATGCCTTTATTTTCTGTGTGGAATCAGGCTAGGTTAATTTGACCACGTGTTTTTATTCTTATTTGCTTAGAGAAAGCAGCACATTATTGATAGTTACAGAAGTGTCAGAAAGCAAGATAAATAGTAGTCACTGTACCAAAAACCATGAGGCACAAATCAAGTGCCTTTAAAGCTCCCTAAACCTCAAAAAAGGGATATTTAAGTACATATTTGACATCAAACTTAAAATAATCACAGTGTGAAATCTTCAACATATCGGTCTAGATCACTTATTGTTTATACTTTAACAAGTATTTTAAGGTAAAATATATATCTTCACTGAAAAAAATGAAACATAAATACGTTGTTTCTGCTTTATGCATGAGTACCACAAGCAAAACTTGACTAGGAAAAACGCACCCTGCCTCCAGGTTTATTTTCATTTCCCATAGAAATTGTCTGAAAGACTATGACTGTACATGTACATCATCCAGTTCATCAAAAGTTAACTTTCCCATTAAAAGAAATCCCTGATGAATATAGTCCAAGGAACAACCATTACCTGAAGGGGAAAAAGAAAAAAAAAAAAGAAAAAAGACTACACCAGAACATAGGTGAATTTTTTTACATCAAGTTTCATCTCCTGGCATGTTCCAAGACTACCAAAAAAAGCTATGGAACAGGAAAACCAAAATAAGTAGTTAACCTCAGCTGGTAAGGGGAGAAAATAAGCAGAAAGAATATTCAAGCAGATTACTCAGAGGTGTAAATATGTATTTACACTTGACCCCAAAATTATTCAAGATTAGAGATGCAAAAAACATGCCAAAAAAAAGGAGGATACATTTGAAACAGGATGAGAACTTTTATACTCAAACCAAGAAAATACCACACTTGATATTACAACAAACATCAAACTTTAAGTTCTTATTTTCTACTCCAAATTTAGAGCTTCAAATCCCAGTTCCTATTCACTTCTAGGGACCAGGTAGTCTTTTCCCACTGGCTGTTTTGCCCATATTATTTTTGTTTTCCTTCTGCAACTTTACCTACACTTGGGCAGGTCTATCACTGCATAAAGCCCCAAAATTTCATCTTGCTTTCTCCAGTCCTTTCTTTTACAGATATCTGAGGCCACAACCATAAACCACACTTGCTGGTTTGTCTATTTAATGGAATTATTTCGCCTTTGTATCCTTTCACCCCGCTGACAGCTCCATTTTCTGGTAGCTCTATGTTCCCAACATGCTGATATCATTTGCAGAAAGTCCTTTGTTAATCATCTGAATTAAACAAGGGGATATTTTCCCACTCAGTACATTTGTAACCCAGCCAAAAACCTCAAGAGGTTAAGAACTTACCAACCTCTTTCTTCAGCCAGGAAAACACACTCCATCAGAGAAACCAAGTAGCCAAGGCACTCCAAAGCCAACATCCCCCTTGAAGAGCACGCTACAGAATTGTCCTTCAGAACCAAAAAGAAATAAATAGCTTTTACACACCTGATACTTGTATGAATCAGTGAAAAGCTACAGCTGGCTCCAGTTCTGCAGTGTTTAAAAAAATCAAAGTAAAATGAGACACAGCAGGAAGTCTTTTTAGAAACTGAGGGGAACAGAAGTATTTCTCTGAAATAACCTTCACATGAGCTTGCTGTGCTTCCTCTCACCTGGAAGAGACATTAATGATGTGTTCCATGTGCATCTGTCTTTGATGACCACAGGGATCTGGAAGCTGTTCTGCCCACTAACTTTCTGCTGCTTTTTATTAGAACAAATTCACACTTGTGCCAAGCAGGAAGCACTCACCTGTCCACCAGCTTTTTCCAAGGTGAAATCTAAGTTGCACAGGAGAAATGTGTACTGTGAGAAGCTAGACCTTCTTCTGGAGCACTCCACCAGAGAGAGCAGGAGAGACTGGAAAAGAGGAAAGTAAGGTAGAAAATGGAAGAGAAAGGTGATTTCCATTTCCCTCTCTATAGACTTACCTTAGGTCTGCATTGATACAAAATTTCCATGAGCCTCTAGAGGAATGTCTCTTATAATTATTCCCTACATGCAAACTTCAGAGCCATGGCACATCATGTTGATAAGTATCTATGCAACATAGAACCGAGGAGTAATAATGTAATTGTAATACATTAATCTGGATCTAATAGAAGACAGTAGTGTAAATCTGCTTTATAAACATACCCTAGGGCCAACCACAACCCCCAAATTATTTTAAATTGCTATGTGCCATTTTGTAAACACTATTATTAGTCTGTATTTCAGTTGCTACCTTGGTTGAACATGCAAAGTTGGCAATTAATCACTGGTGTGCCGTATTATTGTGGAAATCATTACTACAGATCTGTTCTTGACTGGTGTAAGAAATCATTTCCTCTGTAATCAACACGAAAGATTAACCAAACCATGTTCATCTACCATGTTATGCATTCTGTAGGGGAGAGAAATCTAACATCATGGCTCTTTACCTTGCTATTCAGGTGTTAACTGAGCTTCCAAATAAACACTTCAACAGGGGTCAGGACATTTTGCTCTGATAAATCTGAGGTTATAATCGTGTATGATCTGAAATCTTAGCTTTCTACGTTTAGCAGCATGAAATCCCTTTCAATCACGATACCCATGGAAGAGGGTCATCCAAATTCTGTTTATTACTATAGCCACAGAGGTGTCTAGTTATGCTGGCACCAATTTTTGCTGTCTCTTAACCTTTCAAATTCTTTGAAGACCTCTAAATCAGGCCTGCCGTTTGTTTTTTATTAAGAACAAAACAGATGTAACAGTTGTTGCAAATAATCTAAAAGTTCACTCTATTGCTGTTGTATCCAGGTCCTTCTGATGCTTAAATTTATCAGTAGTGGTTGATTAAACATTTATTACATCACTCAGGTCAGAATGCAGCATTCCAAGCTCTGTTGGTATTTCCTTGCTAAATCTTAGGTTTTAGGGGTTTATTACTCCATTATCTTATATCCCACTGAACTCATTTATAGTAATACAGGATTATGCCTGAAACTTAATTAGTTCAATTTTTATTGATAGCACTAACTAGCAGGCCCCCAGTTTCTACTTTACAGCTGGTGGGTAAAGAAAATACACACTGGGAACTTCAAAGAGAAAATATTTTTAAAACAAAATTCTCTCTAACATCATAGAAAAAATAATCAGAATATCCTTGAAAAGGCCTGAAGTCTCTTTTTGGGGCAAAGATGCAAAATGAAGCAGCGATTGCAAATTCACTGTGCTGGTGGGGTATCTCCAGAGCCTCTGGTAGGAGATTCCCAGCTGTCACTTCCTGGCAGAAAGCAGGATCAGTTCCTCTGGGGAAAACAGGCATCACTTCCCAGGAGATGTTATGCACTGAGACTGCACATGACATCCGTGAGTCTTGTACCAAGCGTGGATTCATCTAAGCCAAAGCGACTGACAGAGAAACAAATGTGCATTTGCTCTGAATGTACTATTTTACTTCTCCATAAAACATGACAACAAATATCTGTTGGATCAAAATAAATCCAACTGATCAGGCTGACACCTCGAAAATGTATAGTCTGCCTAATGAACAGAGCTCTGAAGCTATAGGAGTGACTTCTTCCTTTTGGCAACGTAAATAGTTGTGCACGTTGCCAAAAACTGGGGAGCACTTCCCCGCTGCTACAGGGGTGTTTCAGTTCCTGTATCAGCAGTAAAGATGTGGATAGTCTCCTGAAGGTGCTCTGAATGCAAGGAATTAGAAGAAAAATTCACATTTCAGATGGGGAAGATGCACTTACAGTACAGAATTTCACTGCACTTAGACCAATATTTCCTCTTACAAGCTGATTAGGAAAGGAATAGAGAGAAACCATGATTGTCTGTGGGATGAACAAGTTTATCAGGCATGGTTAAAACGCAACTTATGAAAAAAAAATGCAAAATATGGCTTAATGCCCATAGATACTATACAACAGGCCATGACTGTATTGGAGATGTATAGGGGATTGTCTTAAAAATAAAATTCTGGAGCAAACTACAGTTCATTAACTTATTTCAAATTAACTGCAACACAGGACATCTGAAAAAGTCTATATACATGCCAATAACTTTGATGTTTCAATGCTGATGTAAACATGGGGGAAAAAAGGCCTCCTTCCCTTCATAGGATTTCATAGATTTCTAAATGCAGTACTGAGGGAGAAAAACTGTATGAGTCCCAAAACATTTTAAGTCCTGCATGCAGCACAACAAACAGAGAGTTTATGCAGAATAGTCATAAAGGTACTTTGTTGTAGTGTTCTACACTCTCACAAAGTACCTTTTTTCTCGTTTGAATGTGTAAATGAATCCTATATATTTACATAGGGAAGCACAAACCCACTGTTGTTCCCAAATTCGTACTCAGCCCAGCTGCATAGCTGGGCCCTGCATTGCCAAGCACTGTTCTTCCATCCCTGTTACCTCTAATTACTCAGTACCTCCCTGCAAACACCGTTCTGCAGCCTTCGTCTTTCCCAACTCATTGTACTACAAACACTTTCTTCAACAGCTACACAAATCATTCTGTACCACTCTATGCTGAGAAGTTGGGAGTTTTCACAGATTCTAGCCTTTCCTGTGTCTTTCTTTTTTACAGCATAGAAACATATGGCTCAGTTTCAAGTGTCTAATTGACAATATCTACAAGTGCTGTTGAGAGGTTCAATGGTATGTGTAACATCTGATAATCTGATTGTATTTTATTTAAGACTCAAGAGCACTTCAGATGTCAACAGATGGCAGCAGATATTCTTTAGAGAAAAAAACCCAGCCCAGTAATTCTCTTTCGTTTAGAGGGTTGTCTTGCCATTTATTGAGGTAAGAGTTTGAATGCAGGGACTGGAATGAAATGAAATGAAATGAAATGAAAAAAACTTCATCAGTTGCAAAAGACTGAGAGTGAATGGGTTTGCTTTGTTCATCAAGAAAGTTTTGGTTAATTACAGGTGTGTTTCGTGCAGGACATTCAGATTTCATAATCCACGTCCTACATGTAGGCACAAAACTACTCTTCATACCCAATCCTGCAAAAGAAATTGCCTTAGCGAATGGGAGAGGCTTCCCACTTCCACACTCTGCAGATGAGGTTATTACAGCTGTAGGATTATGCACTGGAATACAGACTCCAAGTAATTTTGAATATGTAGATCTCAATTGGCCTCAAGAGAGTTTTGATGTCCACAAATAATAGTAAATCTTAATTGCTTCTTTTGATTAAAAATACCTTGGATAACCAATGGATTTAGTTGGAGCAGAAGAGATTAGTTAAAGTTTAAATGCAGGGCAAAGACCTTTTGCTTGTCTTATAATGGAAGAGCATTATTACTGATAAAAATATAAAGTGTTTATGTTCTTACAGTTATTTCAGTTCTTTTATCTGTGATTTTTTTTCATAACTACTCTAAACTACAAGCCATTTCAGCTTTTAGTATTAATGCTTTCACAGGAATGGAAAGAGAGCAAACCAGAACTTTGCATTGTTTAAGAGATGCGTTCCTCCAATCCTAGTTTATTAATCTTAACAGAAAACACCTTTATTGAAAAGATGTGTTTCATTATAAGGAAAGAAAAAAATGAGAATGTTCTTTGAAATGGTCCTTGAACTCAAGGTGTGCTGTGAGAAAAGTATTAAATATATCCTCAGCTCCTGCATACATTCCTAAATTGCCATCTGGTGTGCATACATTATGCACTTGTATAATAACATGCAGAGCTAATATTGTTTTAAAATAGAAGTTATGGAAGTTAAGTAAAATATATCACAGCTGATGACTCATTTTTCCCTGCAGCTTTCGAACAGACATGTTTCCATTATCTTTATCTCATATTGTAGTGTTCAAAAAGGAAGATGTACAGTGTGAAAATGAATTAAAGAATAACTACCTTTCAGCCCTTAGTACATGACTTGCAGGGATAAGATCCAAGCTGACTACAAAATATTTTTGAAGCCTTCTCCCTCCTTCTATTCTGCTGCTCCCTGGTTTTGTCAATGAATCAAGTATTTGGTGGAGGTTTTGGCCAACGGATGAATTTTGTCTGCAGGAAATCCATGTGGATTTTGTGGATACTTGCAAGATGTGCAAGGGGCAGATAATATGAATAACATTCTGTTATCTTTATAATAAAAACAGTATATATAAAAAAGGCAGAAAATACAACTTCACTCAAATATGCCAACTTATATCAACTCACTAAACCTTGGCTTGACTTAAGCAACACAGCCATTTCAATACTGGTGGGGATTTTTTTTCTTCTAACTCTTTGGTGAAGGGGCAACAAAATTTACACTGTAAAGTAAACTGAATTCCTACTCCCAGAGAATTTAAAACAGTAGAAGGAATTACAGCTGCTTCAACAGTGCATGTTCACCATCCTTCATTGCACACACACACAGGGGACATCAGGCTATGATGGGCTTTTAACATTTTCTGAGGCAAATCTTCAATAGCAGAGATATGTGTCTTGGTAGGTGCACAGAGAGATTACTGATAGTATTCAAAACCAAACTGCATTTCATACATACCCTTTTTTATCTTCATTCAATTCTAGCATTCTTAAAAAAATAAGAGGAATTCAAGCCTTTTACAGTATGAGCACTATGCTCCCTTTGAGAATATGCATATAAATGGAAGAGAGAAGAAAAAAGTAAAAACTAGTTATCTGGGGAAACATTAATGCATTTAGCAGTGGCTATTGTTCAAACACAGATTCTGCTGCATACCATTATGTAAAATAATAATATCATTTTCCTTTTAAAATTGCAAGAATTAGAAAGAGATTATAATTAAGGCAATGTTTTGACCTCCCAGTTTCTCATGATCCAAACAAACCAACGCAAAAAAAAAAAAAAAGATTCCCAGACGTATTGTAGCAGATTCATTCATGCATCAGCAGAAAGCAACCTACCACCAAATTCAGTATCTCAGCCCTTCCCCCCTAGCTTTTCTTCAGCTCTTTTCTGGGCACTGGAAGATGGTCCTGTGTTCTGTACTGGCCTGACAGGGCAGGATCCCAGGATCTCAGGGTCTCAACTTACCAGCAAACTGTCACATGAGACTGCATGAAGTGCAAGTAGAGCTTGTGCCTGGGCGAAGGGGGTGCTCGGTGTTTGTACTGTGACAAGGAAATCTCAATTCAAATAAATCTTTAACACTCTTCCATTCTACCAGTAGGGTGAGAAGGGGGAGTGAGCAAGGGGCTGCCTGGTGCTTAGTTGCCAGGTGGGGTTAACCCACCACAGTTCATATTTAATTTCATATTTAAGTCTCCTTTCATACCCCTCATTTATTCATTCCAGTTCTGAAATACATGGAGATCGACTGTTTTGGGAGGAAAATGTTGTCAGATCAGTATTAGCTGTAAACAAGTCACAAGAAAATGTGCAGTTCTTCTTCAATATGAAACATTTACCAAAGACATCAAAGCTGAGTTTTGTATTTGTTTAGATTCAGATCTGCATTAGTGATGTGATCCGTAGGATGAAGCGATGCCACATCAATGCTGTGGCAAACACTAAAATATGGAAGGGTGAAGTTGTCCAAAGCAGCCAGGTCAGTTTCTTTTGAACTTTCAGTTTGAACCTGGAAGTGGGAATCACTTGCACTCATTTAGATGAAGAAGTGAATAGTGCTTATGAATTGTACAGGGGCTCTTGTACAGCTACCCTTGTTAATTAACAGTTTCCTGACTGGAATACGCACATCCAGCCACTGATTTCCCATTCTCAGCCTGACAGCAAGTGAACTAATGCCAGTTGCAGATGTTTAAAGCTATCCATCCTCCAAACAGTCTCAGCCCACAGTTTCAGAAATGCTGCTGTGAGCCTGCTAATTCAGGGCATGTGATGTTTTACATAATTCATTAGTTTGGTAAAATAGAGCATATATTTTCTGTAAGCTCTGCTTCACTGTCCTGTAGAAGACTCAGGCACAGAGATTAACATTCACATGCATGTGGGCAACACCCAGCACTCCAGCTGGAGTAGACAAGTGCTCTATGAATAACTAGTAGTTCTATTAGTATGGAATCACACAACCTATTCCTGAAGAAAATGATCAATAAACAGGAGATATATCACTGTCTGCATCTGGAACTCACCACTGTCAGTGTTTCCAAGAATATTCCCACCCTTTCCCCTAAAGTGTGTTGGAAAATGTAGACAGGTAAACAGCTATTCTGAAGTGACAGACAGAATGGTAAAATCTTGAATGAAAACAGACGCCTGATTTACTTTTGAAACAATTTTAAAGTTTTTGTGTACTTTTAGCATAGAGATTTCTTCCTCCTTCCCCATGCCTCATATGTAAATAGAGTAACTGAGTGTAGCAGGAGTAGTTTTGAACCCAGGATAATGGAATGAGTGTGTGAGAGGAAGAAAACTCCATAGAGTCCTATAAAATGGTAAAGTACCAAGGCAGATATTAATGTTTTTTAGAAAGGATAACAGTATTTAGTATAAATTAAAATAAGAAATATAATGGTGACAAAAGCAGTAAATTCTTATGTTTCAGACTCCTTCATTTCTTCTACTGAGGCGTCCTGTTAAACTTAGGGAACCTTTCACAGCCCATTTATTTTATTGTTCTGTTAAGCTTATGGAATTTTTTTTAAGCAGTGATTCAAACAGCTTTTTAAACTTCTGTAAGCAGTGCATCAAGTACATTTCATAAGATTAACAAGCATTCTCTGCTATGAATTAGGCGCTTCTGAAGGTTTATTAGCAATTTCGCCCTAAATCATTGTTTTGAAAGTTTCAGACAGAAAGCTTAAATAAAACCTATATGAAACCAAGCATGAAGTGATGAGGTGTCTGTATGCTGTAAAGCTGTGTATGATTCTGGAAATAAAAGAGACCATATTTAGCAGTGAAAATGGTGGTATTTGAGCAAGGAACAGCAGTTGAGAGAAATAAAGATCAGGCCTTTATGGGGGTAGGGAGAAGAGGATCCTCTACTTTTTTTTTTTTCCTATCACTGAGGAAAATATCATAACAAAAAAGAATGTGGTTACCTTGTTTCCCTAGGTAGCAGCTGATACTTTAAATTCTAAATACATGTATTGATTACCCGGTTGACTTCAATATCCGAGGCGAACTTATCCATGTCAGTGTTCCAGTGAGGGACAACAACAGTTAAAGATTTGCTGCCTACATCCCTGTTACAAAAGAATTTGCCTGGAAACTTCCTCTTGGTAGAGAGAACATTGTTTGTTCCACCTGAGCTGACTCTTGCACATTTTAGGGAGCGAGCACACAGCTAAGCAGGCCCTTGATCTGGCAGGCAGCCAGGAAAAGCACCTGCAGGATCTGTAGCATTAGTGCCTGTTCCCGTTCCCCAGAACCTGTGGCAAATAATCCTGGAAAGGACTTTATTTCTTTTGCTCCAAACCTGAACCTTTCCTTTTTCTAAAGCTTGCTTGAGAGGAAGAGAGTTTCAAGATGTAAAAACTCCAAGATTCTTTTCACAAAGCAATTTGCTACTATAGCAGTGACTTCCAAATTATGTCTTTACTATGAACTCCATCTCTCAGTTATACCAACTTCAACCAAAATTCCCTCCTGAAGGTCAGAAATGCCTTAGAAATGGCTTGAATACTGAGGTTTGTGTGAATTGCTGTTGTCTTTTGCTTTTTCAAGAAGCCAGTAGTATCACATTTCTTATTGTTCTGTTCTGACAGAATATGCCATGGTCTGTCTTCCATTTTCCATCACTGACTTGACTTTCTATGGTCATCGAGGTTACACAAACTCTGGTTTTGGTTTCAGCTTGGCTTGCCCAAATTCAAAAGAATGCAAAACACTCTAAGAAGCCCATGTTTCTGCATGCCCAAGAAGCCCCTGCTTCTGAGTACCAGCTTTGCCTTTTACACTCAGACGTAATGCTCTGTGTGAAATTGCACTCCTCTGTTCTGAAGGAAAGGTACCAAAACTCCAGAGCGTGTGGCGGTGGAGCTAAGGGAAGCCCCAGGCATCGTGCTGCCCCAGGGAAGCCCCAGTGCATTTCCAACCCAGATTTGCTGGTTCTTTATTCCACTGCTTTACATTTTTATTTCTTTTCATAGACTGATGACTCCATTTGACAAAATACAAGCATCCTGTTATGACTCGCTTCATGTATATTTTATTCTCATTGATTTTTGCTTTGTCCTTCATCTTTCTCTTTTCAATGGATCTTCATTTTAATATCCACTTCTCTGTTTTCCTTTCATGACACATTTCTCTTTCATTCCTGACATCCATAATTTCTGCTACTTTGTTTTAGCATTGATTGCTTTTTCCTTCTGATTTTAGCATTCCTAGATATTGGCCTCCCTACGCTTACAATACTTTTGTGGTTCCATGGTTTACAGTAGACCTCAGTAGTCTTTTATTTTTAAATGAAGCAACATTCTCCTGGATTTCTCTCATTTTTCCCTGATGAAAGCTGACCTGAATTCCTCCATGTGATTAAGAAATTTGTGCCCACCTTCACTCTAAGCATAGATGTATTTTTATCGAGTAGCGTACAATACATGTTGTTTGGCTGGGTGGCAACCATCATGAGTAGAAGGAAGATGGAATGAAAATTCTTCCAGTTGAGTTCCAGATATAATAAATCTTTATTTTAGCCCTGATTTGCAACTGAAATGTTCATCTGTATTAAGCATTTGCTCAGCTGCAAAAATCTGTGAGCCATGTTAGATATTTCCACTTGGTGCTGAAATTGACAACAACATTTGTGAGAATATGACAGGAGGCAAAAAACCAAATGTGTGTGTATTCCTAATTTTCCCTCCCTGAAAACACATCCTGATAGAAAAACAATACGAAAATGAAATGCTGACATATCCAGTATTAGCAATTTATTCCTGATCCGCTTTCTGCTTCTCCATGTTAAGCTGATTTTGCTCTGTTTAGGTAAACCTTGACGCTTCAAATGTGTAAGAAAAATTACCACTCTGGGACAATCCAAGAAAACACATCTATACTTGTGGTTTCATTCTTCCCACAAATAGGAAACGTATTTTCATCTAAATAGATAATGTCTTTCAGTTAACATTAAGTGGTGCCCTCAGGAGTAGCAATAATATTCTATATATCATGAAATTATGGAAAGAGCAATCCAAAAGATGTGTGAACAGCATAACTAAGAATAAAGTTTTAAATGAAGCTTCAAGTCCCTGGATTTTAATTTCAAAATTAAGTCTTCTAAAACTTTCCTTTGAATTTTCCTTGCAAATCAACACTGAAATCAATACGTGATTTCTGAGAGTTTGGCGTAAAAAGTTGTTTTGAGGAAAACCATCAGCTCAGCTCAGCTTAAACAGCTCATCATTCTCCAGGAGGAACAAATAAGGGTGAGGACAAGCAGAAAAATTCAGAAGCACACAGGTTTGGATCTCATTTTTTATGAATTTTATGAATCCGGTATGAAACACGGATGCTATGAAACTGTTAGTTTGACACAATTTGAGTTTTTTGTGTTCAGTAATGAATATTACTTATAATGCCCAAGGAAGCAGTTGGGCTTAAAATTAACAGGTTCTTGCCAGACTCAGAAAATACCTGGGGTTGAAGAAATACGGATAGTGAACATATTGAGAATCCCAAGTTTCTCGTTAGGTGCTTTGTGTTCAAGACTTCAAGTCTAGTCCAATAAACAATTTTTATTGAAAAATTAGTATTTATCTTCTATAAATGTCATCTGTGGGCTCCTGATGGGAGAGGATTTTACATGAGGCTGTTGGTCATATGAAACAAGTAGCTATAATATTTTTCAGCATCTGTTGATAGAACTTTTCCTCATTAGACCTCCCATGTGAGAAATGTCTTTATTTGTAGCTTCCGTACAGCCTGGTTGATATTAATTGATATTACAGCAGTAAGCGAAGAGAGTGCATTACCCAGAAGCAAAAATTGTCTGAAAAGCCACATTTTGTGAGCAGATTTAAATGGCCAAAACAAACATCCAAGAGAGGCAGTGGCTTTTCCAGGTTGCACAGCAGGTCGGTGCATTTTGAGAGCACAGGTGTCCTGACACCAACAGTCAGAGTGTGCACCCCACGAGTTCTGCCTATCTCCTCTTTATTAATTGGAGATTCAGTCCTTTTAGGCCTCCAGCTGGTTTCCATACTTCTCCCAAATGCAGGTAATTTGGAAAGTTGACCTTGTAATGGCTAATTATTTTTATGTGCTAGGCAGCATGAAGATGTGCAGCATAATTCCTGCATTTCCTCCTGCAATAGGCATTGATTACTAGACTGAGGGAAAGCTGGCAAACTTATTTATTTAGTATGAATGTTATGTGAGAGTACATATACTATTCTATGTATTTCTTTTTGTGCAAAATCAGGCAGGGGGAGGCAGAAAAGGCAATCAGACAGATTACTGTCCTTAGTGTGGGGATAATGCAATTCATTCCCCTTATCATTTTTTCACTGACAGGCTACTGTTTCCCAAAAGGTTTGATTAGGCTTTTAATTAACTTGAGCTGGAAGTGATGTGACCTCTAATTAAGTTTAATTTTGTTTCTTCTGGCAGTATAATAATGAATGTATTCAAATGAGACTCGCAGATCAACACACCCAAGGAAGTTAGCAACTAACAATGAAGGTTGTCAATAGATGTGAAAAGGGTTTTAAAAGGAAAGTTTTTAGCCTTAAAATTAATCTGGTTTTGTGAGCACAAATTACTGAGGCAAGTTCCCATCATGCATGTATGGCAGTACTTGGTCCAAATCACTGCAAGTCCCCAATTAATATCAGCTCAGTGCCTCACAGGCTGGCGAAGTCGTAGCGTTCACTAATGTATGTCTTTGTGTCAATTATTTTTATGCCAGTGATTATTACTTGTTTTATGAGAGCACCCAGGCATCCCAGATAATAGGATCTTCCCAGGATCCTAAGCACTGGATTTGATGACAGAATTGATTGCCAAGTTATACCAAACAAGTTTAAAATCAAGATGGATGTTACTTGCGAATGAGATTCGAAGGAATGAAATAGTATTTTGATGGGTGATGAAGATGGACTTTTCCAGGACCACAAATGAAACCTGCAGCAGTTGCAGGAAGGAAAAGAACTTTGAAATGCTACAGGAACATAGGATTTCTGAAGTGCAATATTATCTTCCTTTTCTAATTTCTATTTAACAAGTCCCTAAGCTGTATCAGGCAGGAAGAATGTTTTTAAAAGCTCATATTCAACATTAAAAAGAGATACTCCACAGCTGTCGATCTTGCCACAATAACCTTCTTGATGAATGTTATTAAAAGTGTGATGTTTGGGGTGAATGAAATTATCGAAAAAATAATTTTCAAAGGCGGGCATTTTGCAGATTCTTTTAAAACTTAGTTGGTTTTTTTTTTCCCTGAAAAATTGTGCTTTACTGACTTGCATGGACAAATGGTTTCTGTGGGAAAAGTATTGCAAAGGATTGGTGCTGTCACTGCAAAGTTCTACAAAATGTTTGGTAGAAAAAGTTCACAGGTTTTAGCTTGTGAAGGTTCTTATTGGTAGGGGTTTTTTTTACTTTTTTTCCCTCCTCAAGATTAATTTGGAAAATTCTCTTCAGTTAAACTCTTGCAAGGGCATAGAAACAGATTCAATTAGGTTGGAACAAACAATTAAGACTGTAAGTGCAGCACTACCAAGGACAGCTCTTAGCCCTGTCCCCAAGTGCCAGATCTGCACTTCTTTTAAATCCCTCTGGGAACACTGACTCCACCACTGACCCCCCTGGGCAGCCTGTGCCAGTGTCTGACCAACCTTCCTTGGAAACAATTTTTCCAAATAACCTAAACCTCCACTGGCAGAACCTGAATCTCTTTCATCCTGAATCTCTTACTTGTCAGAAGACCCTGTAAGGAAAATCTCCTTCCTACAAGGTGGCTGTAAAGAAAAGAAAGGTGACTGGAAACAGCACGCTCTGTAAAAAGTGACTGGAAGGAATTTTACAGTAAAGGAAAAAATATAATAAGGAGGGTAGCCATAATGGGCTGAAATGGGGATGAACTGATAGGTGAGGGAAAAGCAAAAACCTGTTTCTGAGGAAGTAAAAGATGGAAAGCAAATGGAGAAATTTTAAAAGGAGTGAGCAATCCAAAGAGCAGACCTTGTGAAGGAAGGTCTGAGAAATAGAAATTAATGCTACAGTTAGTGTGTGTGTAATTGAGGACTGGAGAGAGATTATGGAATGAATTGCTGCTTCTGCAGATTTTTAGAGTTTTATTTAGTTATCACTTGTCATTACTTACCTGAGTCATAAAAGACTGACAGAAGAACATCAGTCCTTTGGGACTCCCATATGTTGGGTATGTTTCACCAATTTAACAACTGTTTAGCAAGTGAGAAAACAATCTTATTTTGAGCAGAACAAAGGAGTCATTAATTCATATTGCCAGTGGAAAAAGAAGTTATATTTATAAAGCTGGGCACATTTGGGTGATTTAGTTTGAATTATGTATTTATGAACTTCTCTATTTTGGAGCTACTTTTAATAAAGTTAGTAAAACAAGAATGTTATTATGTCAATATCAATAATAGTTTCTCTGCCTATCAAAACAAAATGACAATTGCTAAGGCACAGCTTGTTGCATAAAATGCTATATCTAATCTGATCATATTTACATAATGTTGGAATTCTGTTAATCACAAAAAAGCTTGAAAGCTTGTCTTTTAATAATTACTCCACCATGCCAGGCAACATGATTTAGCTAGGGCTACATTTCCTTGCTTCTATTAGATATTATGTTTACTCCTTCACTGATTTTCCAAGAGTTTTTTACTGTAACATTTGACTTCTGGTTATTCAGGATAAACTATTGTGTACTGAATTATTTTTCTTTTTTATTTCTGGATGTCATCTAGACACCTGCAATGTATGGATCTGTATTATGGAAACGAAATGCAAATAGAATTCTTTCTGTCTTTTGGCATAACTTCAGAGTTCAGGGACATGGGAAATATTTTGCCATTTAATAGAGTTACATTGCTTGTGTCCTGTCTCATTTTGCTTGCTGGAGTAGAACACTGCTGAAAGTAGCACAAAGTATTTAAAATGTCATTTATTTGTAAGCTTACTGGTTCTTTTTAAAGGAAACAGAAGTGGTATCTGTTGGTACCTTTGGTTAAACATTCAAGAACGTGTTGGGGACAAATCCTGCAAAAACATTACAAAGTTCAATGTTTTTCCATGGAAAGTGAAAGGGACATTTGATTTTTGGAAAGGAAACTTGAAGCACGCACAAATAGAGGAAAAATTAATTTTGTGTTGAAGGATAATGTGCATGGGCGGGCAATGAAAATTAAAGATTCATTTAACTGTAATCATTTTAGAGTCAAGAAAATTTAATTGCCTCTAAAAAGGATCATTCTACCAATTCATTAGTATTGAGTTTTTTGGCCTTGGGTTTGTGAAGTGCCTAAAATTCTTTGAAGCAACATTTAGAAAAATAAATAAAATCAGGACATCATTCTGTGAAGAGACTTGTGCATCATACCCCATGATGCCATTGAAAAATCAGCTATTAAAACAAAAATACACTTCTTCAAGCATACTATGTTGCAAAGATATTAGAATAACATATAAAACTTAGTATTTTATTTCTTACCAGTAGAGGCATAAAGACAATTTTCAAGACTATGTTTTCAACAGTGTATTTTGCAACAGTATTTTTTAGCAACTGTAGCTTTTGGATCAACAATCTGGTATAAGTTTCTGATTTTATAAATTAACGTGAAAAATTGTTTGTGCAACTTGAATAATTGGAAACTCATTCCACTTCTTTAAAGTTAAAAAGAACCCAGTCAGCTCAAAATGCCAGGACATCTGAATTCTGGTGATGCTGTATTGAATCAGGTAAATGTGTCTAGTTTATAGTCAATTACAGAAATTAAAAAATAAAATTTATCAGGGAAATCACTGAAACAAGGAATTCGTTTCCAGCAGCCTTAGAGATGCACCTAATATTTTTAAAGCAATGGAAACGTATTTGCTGCCTCACAACAGCAATGTTGATCTACCTTTTTCCCAGTTAGCTGAAAACATTCAAAGGCTCTCCTGAGAGTTGAGAGAAAAGGGAGAGAGCCCTGCTAAAGGTGATTCAGAATTTATGTGTTGCAGTGCTCTCTAGAGGTCCTTTTTTCCCTTCACTGGCTATAGAGGGAGTCCAGAGAAAGCTGATTGAAATGCCTCAGCTTGGGGCTGAGAGAAAAAAAAAAACAAGGGAAAGAAATTTGTGATACAACTATTTTTTATATATAGATAGATAGATAGATAGATAGTTACTTTTTAAAACACTCTGTAAGTTTGTGCTTATTTTTTCCTCATAAAGAACATTGGGGGAAGAAGAAAAAAGCACCAAAGTTAAAACATTGTTTCAACAGAACACCTGAGGTGAAACAATAGGCTATTTAATTTTTCTCAAAAATTAGACAGGTTTTCCTCTATATCCCATTTTTCCTCAGAGTTTTGAAAGCAGTAATTTAATTATTTCAGATGTCATTCTGATGTTATTGAACACTAAATTTTTTGCATTTTTTTCCTTGAAACAGTGGGCTGTGAATGCAGGAAGGTTACTATTTTTACCACAAGTAAATCACACCCTGCAAACTCCCTGCTTTTGTGGTCTTTCCTTATGCTCATAACCTGTAGTGTCTTCCTAGCTTCTTACTGGTTTTGGCCAAGAAAAGATGAGTTATGTGAGTTTTGGACATGCATTCTGAGCTAACTTTCTAAAGGTCAAATGCTAATCTGGGTCTGGTGCTCAGGAATTGGTGTCACAGGCTTGAGAAGGCTGGCAGGTGAGCATGTGGTGTGGAAATTAGAGCAGGCTTGTCAAGCAGTACACTTGAAATGAAAGATTAATAAGCCTGTCTTTAGTCAATGAGAGCACCTGGCCCAAGAAATCCCCTTCTATTAGTGTCAAAACCTGACTGTTGATTGTTTGTACTCATATTTTACTATGGCCATAATGATTTTGTGCTGAACTAAGGGGTGTGCAGCATAAGAACTTTAGGTAGCCTGCAGATTACCAACCCGTGATAATATATACAATTCCATTTATTCCACCTGCCTCACCTAATTTCTTCAATTATTCTATTTATCTGAAACCTTTGAAGCATGGAAAGAATGAAATTTCTTACAGAAGCTGTAAGATGCCTCTAAGTCTTACTCATATCTCTAGATTTTCACACCTTACTACCTTTGAAAATTCCCCCAGCTGAGTGTAAAACAATCCAGCATGCTGTGGCTCAGCAATCCACGTCAGAGTTTCAATGGATCTTCTCATGTTTATGCAGTTCAGTTTCTAAATCCGTGTCTGCTGAGACATCACAAAAATAATTTTTTACTACTGGAAGTTATTTCTGCCTTTTCCTCTTGTCTGTCCAAATCTGAGGCCATGCAGCTACTTGGCATCACTTTTAGACAGGGAAGGGAGGAACTGCTGTTTTAACAGCTGCCCCAGGTCCCTCAGACTTCACTCAAGCTGGTACTTCATAGAGCAGTAAAGGCAGAGGGCTTTGTGTACACTGGCTTTTTTTTCTTTCATGCAAAACCTTTCATCCAGCTGGAAAACAAAAAAGCTTTCTCAGCAAAACAAATCCTACTCCATTTCATTGTCCAGAGTGGGCTGCTTTTCTAGTTTAAAACAGTCAACTGTACTGCTCTGTTTTTTAGCTTCTCTTTTGCATTCATGAAGTGGCAATTTTTATTATTTTTAAAATGTTCATAACTCAAATGTAAACACCTCAGGTTTTTAACACCCAGTTAATCCTATTGATGGCAAAAGGCAGAATTTAGCACCATGACAGGAAAATCCATTTTGCAGCACCATTTATTATTGGGAAATGCTTTCCTACTCCTGATTCATGACAATGAAAAATCCTCTTTCAAGGGCATTGTTTGACTTCCAATTTAATGTAATTTTTTTCTAAAAATCCTCAGGTCCTGCTTTGTTTAAACAATATCATCTCTTTAACATCATTGCTCTTGAGAGGTTGCTTTTTGATACACAAACCCAGATATTTAGCATTTGCTATTGTTTGTTTCAGCTTCTTCACCTAATTGTTCTAAAGGCTCCATGAAAAAAGAAAATGCCCTCTGGATAAGTACTATCATTGCTTTCCCCTCACTTACTATGCTTCATTTTCAAGAGAAAGTAAAACTGTTAGAAATTTCTTCCACCAATGGCACTCTTTTCCAGTCATGCTTCCTATTTGGAAAGCCAGTTCTTAATATTTGGAGCATTCACAGTGAGATTAAATAGGAGTCATGAACAAAGATTAGTGCACAAGTGAAACTCCCAACTCTTCATGATTCCTGTTTTTACTTAATCATAATTCATTTAGCATGGAGTCTATGCTTGATGGAAATGTTTTAATGGATTAAGTATGACCTCAGAGGCTTTAGGTAACATCAATTCCACCCTTTTGCCACAAAGAAGAAAAATAAAACAGCAATCAGTCTGCAGTATAAATTTCTTTACCTTATCTTATACAAAGCACTTACTTTGAGGACTTCATGAGGAAAATAACACAACTTCACTAGAAAAATAACTGCTGTAGACATGTGGAAAATGTGGGTGGAGAGGAAATGCTTGCATTTAGGTAAATCTGCACATTGCTGGTGAGTCTTTGATTAAGCCACAACTAAAAAACCAGTCTTTGTTGGGAAAACTGTTTCTTACACATGTGTCTACACTCTCACAAACATGTAGGTCTGCTCTTGGGAATCCTTCAGTGAGATCCAAGATGGTTACTCAAGCCCAAGGTTTACTGTACACTTTTAACAGCAAGAGAGAAGAAAGAGTTATGGACATTCATATTCATATTTTGTTCTCTCCTTGGGTGAAAAAAAACAGTGTAGGACATGTCAGTATCTCTAAATTTTCTTCATAGTCCTATTTTTAAGTGGTGTGTCAAAACTGAGCTACACCTCTCACTTTGACACCTTGTCAGACCTAGGCAGGAGAGCTGGAGCCTCCTTCTCAGACAGGTAAGACTAAATCAGGGATCATGTACTTCTTTATACAGATAGATAAATCTACTCATATCAGGAGAAGTTCTTCATGTTTCAGTCCCTGCAAGTAGATAAATCTACTCATACCAGGAGAAGTTCTTCATGTTTCAAGTCACTGCAAGTAATACATTCCCATGTATTACTTTGGTAATACATGGGAAATATGGAGCTCTTAAACAGAGTTTAGATTTTATACCAATGGGGACTCCAGGGTTCCCCTAAGAAGAAGTGGTTGTTTTCAGTTCTGTGCTATCTCTACTCTTCAAAGGAAAGATGAATTACTTGCACAGAATGGAACAAAGTGTATCAGAAGCCCATATAACTGGCATATAGTAGGCAGACAAGAACAACTGTGGACATTTGTTACAGGGAAAAATAGCTTATGTTATGTTAGAATTTAGTTGGATTTTTATAATTCTTCCTTGAGGAGACCTCCCCTTTCTCTATTTATGCAATATAAATGGATATTATTTTCTGGATGGAAAACCTCTGGAGCACAAAAGAAAGGCAATCCTCTCTTGTGAAGTTTGAAAGAAGGGTTAGACCTCAAGGGAACAGAGACACATTGGATGATCAGCATATGTAGGAAAATTGCTATTTCATCTTGAACCTTAATGGGGAAGCCTCCATCGTTTTTGGTCAGTTAAACTTCAGCTGGATTGTTCTATTTACACACAGTATTGACCTTAAAATGACTCTCCAGGACAGCAAGAAGTATGCCCACTTAAGCATGCCTAAACAGGGGATAAATGACAATCATCCTGCTTGTACTCCAGAGACTGTCATAATTTTTGTGTAAGAAGAGGCTATTTGTGCATCTTCTTAATGTGTTAATGTGCTCTTTCAAAAGCAAAGCTATGAGATAAGGAGCAGGTGAGACAAAGGTGACTTACAAGGTAAAGACTTGGATAATAGACAGAGAAGATGAAAGTAAAAGATAGCCCCTGCAATGTCTTTTATCTTTTCAAGATCAAGGGGATTTACCAGATTAGCATGAAAAGAAGCCTATACCTCGTACATTATGTAGCAGCAGATGTTTTAGTAACTTCAGAAAGGTTATTGCAACACAGTTCTACAGTGTAGACATGCTTTAAATATTTGTGTGTATCTTCTAATTCCTAAGGCTTGTTTCTCTTTAGGTATCTAATTTTTTTTATCCATACAGGCAAAGTAAATTTTTGCTGATTAGGAAATTTCAACATTGAAAATGTTGGGTTTTTTTACATTCCTAGATCCATGGTTAACCCTTTTTATCAGTTTCTCTGATCTGTGAATACATCCAGTTCCATACTGTCAGCGTGCTGATAAAACCTCTCCCCTCAAAAAGATTACCTTAGTGTCAGGTAGTGGAAACATAACATCTTCCTGGGACAGCCCACACAAGGGATGAACTTGCTGCTAAGGTAGGACTTGGTGAGACTCAGGAATTCCAGGCAGCCATGACCAATTCAGGGTCATCTGAAAATAAAATTTCAGTTTTAAGTGTTATTATAATTTCTTTTATTATTTAAAGAAAAAAAAAAAACCCAAAACAACAAACCCCACAGGTCTGGAAGGTATCGGGTAACATTTACTTCCTTCAAACTGAGAGCTGTGCTTTGACTTAAGATCTGCATCTATCTGACTATGAGTGAGGCCTTGCAGTCAGTATTCCTCCTTAAATTTCCCTATCTGATTGAAACTTGCTCGAATCCCAGCTTAAATCCTCCAGCTTGACAGTTGCACAGAGAGCTCTCTAACCTGTGCCATTCATCTGCCAAGGCAGCCTTACTGCTTAGAACTGTGACTACATGAAACACGAACCCCTTTTTCAATATGCCAGCCAGCTTCGTATTTTTTTGTTCTATTACATCCATGTTTCTTATTCTCTTTCTCCCTTGCCTTCTTTCAGACCTTTTCTATAGCAGATTCTCTTCAAAGTCACTTCTGTGTTCCCTCTTTGACAGAGTCTCATGACAGGAGAGGCTTTTCCCACTTTATGACAGTTTAATAATACAAACTGTGAAGCCAGAAGAGCTTGTCTGTGTTTTCTGAAATATTCACTGGCACCCAATATGTTCAATATTTAAAATCTCATATCACTGTTAAAACATTCAAAACAATCTGTGGTAGAGACTGAAAATGTATAATAACCATCGTGTTTAAAATACTTTTTATGAGATGCTATAAAATTGCCTTTCCCACTTGAAGTGAATAATTCATTAAGCAATAAAAGTCAAAAGCAATTATTTTTTTCCGAAGAAATTTACTATTAAGTGTATGAAATAAAAGCAACAGGATTAGAATCGCTGTTAATTTTCACAAGACCCTATACCTGAATGTTCAATTCCTTTGAACAGTAATAATAGAACAACTGGAGAAAACAAAGGATGATTTGGTGCCTGTTTTCAGTGGACACATGAGCTACACCTACACCTACACAGCTGAAATCTTGATCAGCCTTGGAGCATTCCTGCTCGCTGTGTTTCTTGGAGAACACTGGCAGAGTTTAGACAGTTCAGCCACAGAGGATCAGCCCAAACAGGTGACAGAGAAGCACTCGTGCATGGTGTCAGTTCAGTGTTGTATTGCTATTTAATGAGACACAATTAAAGACAAGGTTCTGTAAAAGAGAGATAGAGCACTGCAAACTGCAGCTTGTCTGGTCCACACGGTGACTTGTAAGAAACAAGCAGGACATTTACCTGCCTCACTTCATTTTCAGTGTCTTCCAGTCATCATAAAGCAAACGTATATGAGCTCTAGGTTTTTATGGAGGAGAAATAGTCATAATGTCAAACATCTACATTGTGCTTGTAGAAAACAAGAGTAAGTTGTTAATAATGCAAATATTATCATTAGCTTTATCTTTCATGCTTTTAAAGGAAAATACTGGCTTCACCAACTCCTTCAAAATGTCCAGCACAAATTATTCTTGGTTAGTTCCCACAGACTATTGTAATACTGTTAATATATTGAATAATTGGCACTATTTTCATTTAAACAGTGTCTATTAGATAGCATTCAACTGTAAAAAGTAAGCTAAATATTATGCAGTGCAAAGAGGCAGAATGAGATCTTGCCAGGCGGATGAATTTTGTCTATCCATGTGAGGTACTACACTGAATTTTCACTTTTTCTGGAAGCAAATCCATTGTAATCCAAATGACCTTACCTGTAATACTGAGAGAACAAGAGCTGCACCCTTTGATCTCTAGGATGCACAATGAACTATGGAAGTGTTCACAGAATCCATGGGCCACTCTGCTTTCTAAAACAAAGACTACAATGAGGAAATGAGTGAGGCTTGTCCTTTGTTTGCTTTAAAGTAATTTACATGATATTGAGATATTTAAACTCTAGTTAATGAATGTAGAGGCATTCACTGGGAGAGGGAGTGAAATGCTGTTAAGAGAAAAACCTGCTGCAGGAAATACACATTATAACATCTGTTTTGGCAAAGAAGTGTGATCTGGACAGGCAGTTATCCTGAAAAGTCTCCCTCACAGCCCTGAGGAAAGTGTGGTTTTGTTTGTAAACACATGCTCAGAAGTTCCTCCATATGGACTGAGGAGTAAGTCTCACAAAACCATATGTAGCTATTATACTCTTTAGGTAAGGGGTGGTAAAGACAGCAGATGAGACCATATCCTCTTCTGCTGCTCTCCCATAGGAAGGACTCCAGGTTCACCCTGAAACCAAGCACTTAACTGCATATTGTGCCACCAGAGGAAAAGGGACTGAGAAATAATGGCTATTGTACTGTACTTCTATAGCTGAGAGTGTATCCAGAACCCACAAATTCACCAATCAAATGGCTTTCAATCTTCCAGGCAAAATCAGTGACCTAGACAGAAATAAACAGAACACTGTGCATGCACCAGCCCAAGGTACAACAGTTCAGGCTGAAATCAATTTTGCACTTAAGGAGAAACTGAATCTGCTGCTTCTCATCAATGATTCAGACCTGATGCTGGAGCCTGGCATTTGTGGGGGCCTTTTTCCCCCTTCCTTTTTAATATGTAGAAGTGCAGTGGGAGGCAGAGCTTTTTGCAGCACTGAATGTCATTATCACCAGTGCTTTGCAGTTCAGAAGTGCTCAGGGCTGTAGCATCAATTCGCTGGGGATGCAGAGCAACAGCACCATGGCAGGGCTGCACAAGAAACCTGGGAGTGCATGGAACCTTCCCTTAATCTCGCTCAGCGAGAGCTGCTGCTGTATCTGTGCAGGACAAGGACTTTGAGGACCACCACCTGCCACTCTCCTCTCCTCCCTGGCGAGTGTGGAATAACGCTGGGAGCCTTGCTGCAGCAGGAGATGGCTCCACTAACTGGGCATTACCTGTGCAGAGGAGAGGCCCAGGTGGACAGGCTGCTGTATGTCCTAACTCCTACCCTGCTAAACTGGGATTTCTGCTCAGGCAGCCCTTCCCACTGGAAGGGAATTCATCTCTAAGAGCTACCCTTTAAAAATGCTGTCCTGGTTATCTGATGTTTACTTGGTTTGTAATACTACTCCTCAATATAGTCTGTAACTAGAAATGGAGCAATTCTGATGAAGGCAATGCTTTTAAAAACATATTATTCTGTTTATTCCCAGAAGCAATGAAAATTTCATTACTTGAAGTCAATTTACCTAAACAAGCTGAAAGGACAGGGCCTTGCAGGTGAATTAAAATCCTCTCTCTTTGTGTTTCAGAATTCAAAGGGCCAGAATGATGTTTCATAGACTAGAAACCCATGCAAATTATTTCCTCCATTGTTGATTCTTGGCTAAGAAATCCTGAAAGGAATGCTCTGACTCACGGTGTTTAATCAGCTTTTGGGTCTGTGCAGCTCGCAAGCAACAAAAAGCTGCAGGAAGAGGGAACTTGAAAGGGGAAAAGGAAAATGCATTCCCAAATGTTTTTGAAGGTACCCAAGTGAAAATCTATCACATAGATTCACATGCCAGCAGATCAGTTTTATCCAGGCAGAGCACATGGTGTTGGGTATTCATTAATGATTTTATGACAAATCAGATGTATTTTCATCTGCAGGTATAAATACATCACTGAAGATTTCAGTTATCAAGAAAAGGACAGAGTGCACGAGGATCTAAAATTTAAGTTGGATTTATTTTTTCCGCAAGCCTTGGTGCATTTCACTTTCAATGCGTTCCTATTTGAAATGCCATCTCAAGAAGGCAGCACCTTTAGAAGCTGTCACTGCCAGAATCTGGTCTCGTAGCAGAGAGCTCACTTTTTATGCTAATCTTACATTCTCCAAACACATTATATGTATTGAATCTCTTAGGCAGGCCTCACGGCTTTTAAACTCAGCATATGTTGAGCAGTGAGTAAACTGGTCATATTATAGCAGGTTAAGCTTGGAATTGTTTTAACACAGAAGGGAATAGGATGTGAGGGCTCCTTGTCATTGTGCTACCAGAAGGAAACATCTACCTTATTGTCGATTTGTTACTCAGAATTTTTAGCAAGTGACACTGATGCTGCCTCACAAAGTGAGCAAATGTCTGTCTTGGCAGTGTTGGGAGGGAATTATGGAGAATCTGCTCAAGAGGTACAGCAGAAGGCTCTGGAGCCTGTGCTCTTCCAGCACTCCTAAGCGTATCGAGCTGCAGGTGTTGCAGACTAAAGTAGGACACACAGATTTAAATTGCTCTGAATTGTACACAAAGTCAAAAACCTCTTGAGTACACCAAATTAAAAAAATTATTTAAGACTAATACTGTCCCTTTTTGTGTGGGCAGGAAGGGAATAAGAGAGGGGAATCACACCAGGGGAGCTGCCTGCTGTGTTGTGTACGGGAGTATTCGATATCTAAGACAGACTTTTACCACAGTGTTTGGACTTGTTTGGTGTCTGAGGATAGGAAGGAGCTGGAGTAGACTGTCAGCTCCATTAGCAGCACAATCACTGTAACTTACTCACCCAAAGGCAGCTGGCTGTTCTCCCCATTTGAGGGAGAAATTCGCCTTGGTGTCATGTGAACTAGCACTTTTCTGAGTTGATTGTTTGAAGGTATTACCCTCAGCTGTGTTGTTGGTTAAGCCTCCCAACTGTAATATTTTTATTTTATTTCAAGAGAATATATTTATGCATTTTTCACTTGTTATATTAACCTCGCTTACATTGCCTTAACATGACCTAAACCACACCTCTGACCAATACTTTCTGTACTAATTCAGAAGGTGGAATCTACCCCTTAAAATTTTCCATCAGCAAGACAAATCCAGGAAAAAATGTATCAAGTGAGATGACACATGCTTTTATTATTCTAGTTTTCATTTGAAAAGGAAAAATTCTCTGAGGAGAGGGAATTACTCACCATCTAGAACTTTGGAATACTCTTGGTAGTAAGTATTGCATGACAGAGGTAGACACATCTCCACAGTCACAAAAGCAGAAGACATGGTCAAAACTTGGTAATCCACCTAATTTCCAGGAAACATTATTTACACCATCCTGAAGTACTGGACTTTGCTGTGGACATAAAGGTATTGAAAGGGGACTCAAGCAGCTTTTGTGTAATGGTTTTTGGAAGTTTAATCTGTGAAAGATAAATTGTCAGTTAACATAATGCACAAGGAAGAGAAAGGCTAAGCTTAATTTTACAACTCTTATTCAAGTGGCAAATCCTTTTGCCTTGGAATAATTTATTCACGTGTGAACAAAGATATGGAGTGTTAGAGACCTGAACTCCCAGATTCCCACTTAAATACTCACAAAAGGAACAACTTTTTACTTGTTCAGTCAGCTTGTAACCTATTTATACATTAGACATACTTATATGCACTGTTGAGCACACCAGAATCTGTATTTGAAGAGTTAGGCAGGTGTTTAATTAATTTTAGAATCTCACAAGTAAAGTTACATAGGCTGTTATTATAGTGGGAATAGAAAAAGAGAAGAGAGCTCATATCCTAAATTGTTGAAATTATAGGTTGCTTCAAGGTTGCTTCACTGTAGCTATAGTGGTGTAAAGAATGTATAAGAGACAAAATTTGGAGATGAAAGTAAGATCTCTTAGACAATATAATACAATTTTAAAAGCTGTACCAGTCCTTCCTCAAGTCTGAAATAAAGTCAATAAATCCATTTAACTGCTTTGCAGCAGGAACTTCATGTCTTGCCAGTTTTCCTCACATTGGATAAAATAAAAAAACACCATGAAAACTTTTCAAGCTCTGCCTTGGTAGAAACTCCTTAAAGTCAAAAAGTTACAAGAAAACTTTTGCATTGGCCAGTAACAGGAGGACTTTTAAGACTTAATTTAATAACTGTATAGTTATGCATACACACATGGATGTTATGAAATAATCAACTGAATGATAGATAAATAGGCAAAATAAATGTTTTTCCAACACAGACACATTAAAACTAGAAAGGCTCTGACAAGAAGCCCGTATTTATGCTTATTGCTCCTGCAAGTTTAAAAATGTGAAGACAGTTCTTTATAAACTTGTACTTATTTCTATTCTGTTTTTCCTGGTTTACATGAATATTTTCTACTTTAAATAAGATTGGTTACCTAATTTATGTTTTAGTGAAACTTCAGGCTAATTCAAAGCCTCTTTCTTTTTCTTATTTTTATATAGCCCAGAATCCTGCCTGACCTGGAATAGTGACACAGAGAGAATCAATGGCTATATGAGTCACATTTTGGTCTGAAAGAAAATGAAACAGTATGAATCAGCCCCTTAGTAGTTTTAAAAGATTCAAAGCTGTAACTTTAAAGGTGATTTTAGTGATGTTTAAGGCCACATCAATAATTCCCACTTTTCTGGGTAATGAGTAGAAAGATTTTTTGAATAGTAAGCATGTGGGATGTGAGTGCCTTTTTTTTCCCCTTTGTCAAAATGAGATGTTAGTTTTAAAAAGCTGAAAGGATAGAATCATACTTAGATTTTAAATACAGTGTTAGTAAGTACAAGGTGAAGCTGCTGTTGGGCACCTTGAAGAACTGATAAGCTCACAACAGTACAATCAGAAGTGGAGAATATTGATGGAAATCCCATTAATATCAAGTCCAATGATTATTTATACACTCAGAGTGAGGATCAGGGCTTGGCTTGATGTACAAAATCCAGCACCAGTTCTTATGTGGGTTCCACCTGCCGCCGTTGGCAAGTGGTGCCTCACAAACCCCACTTCAAACAGGGAGGACCTTTTGTCATTTTTGTTGTTTTGGTTTTGTTTTGCAGTTGCAGACATGACTTGCAAAGGGAATATAAATCTAGAAGAGATATAAGGATTTCAGACAGACTTGCACAAGGCATTTGGTAGCACTATGCAAGGGAAAGTCCAGAGCGAGAAAATCACTTTAATTTAAAATTCTTAACTGGTCTTATCCAAAAGATAGACAGTGGTTGCTGAAGCTGTACTACCAGGATGAGATAAAGCAATTTAGGTTATTAGCACAGAGAGGGCAGGAGAGCAATTTTCCAGCTTATACAGTTAATCAATAGGAGACTCCCACTTCCTCTGGAGGGAAAGGGGAATAGCGCTTAAATGACAGTGATTCATAAAGCAGCTTGAAATTATTATAATGCTAAAAAAAAAGGCATTTGAGAATGGAAATAAATGAAGAGGAGAGACAGAGATATTTTATACCATGGGCTCAGGAGTACAAGGATAGTGAGGAAGTTGTCAAGGCCTACTGCATGTGCCACAAATGAAGGCCAAATCATAGAGACAATCCACACTGCTGACACAGCGAACCCAAATGCCTAGCACACTGATTAGGTTAAGATTAATGGGCATATGTAAGTGTTTGCCCTAAACTCTTACTCCAATTCCTTTGAAATAGTCTCAAAAAAAGAAAGTACAGTTACACAGAAGATCATGCACACCAAATCTGTTTCACTGGACATATCAGGCACAGTAATTTCTCTCAGCAGGCCACTGTTTAAGAAGCAGTTCACAGTGAAATATGGGTTTAGACATGGGGCCTCTGGTTTGTTATCCCCTTTCCCAAGAGCCTGGTAGAAAAGGGTGTCAAAATAATAAAGTGCCCATAAGGGTGACGGTGGAATGAGACACCAGTCTGTACTTGGCTGTGCAAAATGATGAGATGGCCCCAGTGAAGCATGGGTTGACACACCTGCTGACACCTTATTTAGCTGGAAAGTGAAAACAAGATTACAGGCACTGAGTAGGAGTGGATATCAGAGCCATGGAGGACTTGCAAAAATATAGAGATGGGGATAAAGCTGAACAAAAATATTATTTAGAGTCCTAGAAGATGCCATCTCCAGAAGAAAATTACACTGAACACATCTGTGATGAGAATGTGTCACTGTAACGTGCAATTTTGTCTCAAAAGACCTTTGCTTCAGGTCCCTGAGGCTGCCAGCCTCAAAGGACGTGCACTGGAGAAAACAGAAGCTGCACAATGAAAGGCAGAGATAGTGCCTACCAAAAGTGAGGGAAGAACAGTCAAGTAGGATGGGTTACTGCCCACATAAACAGAGTTACACAATACTAATGGCAGAAAGAAAACTATCAAATACAAAACCCAGTGGAAGCCACGAAGAGTATTTATTTTGCACTGCTTATCATTTTGTTTATTAGACTAGATGTAAGTGTGGAACATTTGCTGTCATGTGTTTTTGAGAAGATTTATTAATAAAAGTGAATTTTAATTGGTAATTCTGAGGCAGTGGGAACTTGGCTGCTGAATGTAACAGACAAGTTGGAAGCACTTTGTATCAGAGAGTGTCTTTGCTGTCAAACAGCATCTGTATCCTTGCTCCCCTTTTTGTGCCTATTTTCTCTGCACTAACTCAACTTCCTCAAAAGGAAAACCTCTGTTTGATTCTGGGAAAATTTGCTGTAGGCCCCACAAATAAACCAGCTGGACAATTTCCAGAGAAGGAACCAGGAAGCAAAGCTGGTGGAAAACATCATGGAAGGCAGTGTGTATGTCCCTACAATCCTCAGCACAGGAGGGTGGTTTGCAGCAGCCCTCAGCTCCCAGGAGACAGCGGGGCTCACTCAAAAGGCAGGAAGGACAAGGTCACACTGAATTTGGGTTCCTCGACCTCCCAGCTGGGTAGTACTGGCCTCTCTTTATGTTTTTAATTTTAACTTTGCTGAAAAAAACCTCTATTTTTTGGCTGCAAACATCATCCTCAGGAGAAGAATAGCAGAAATTGAATATTAGAAACCATATTTTCCAAGTTCTATTTTGTAATCATATAATGCTATGCAGACCTAGTTTTACTTTCCTGTACAAGACCCTTTTTGCACACATTTAACCTGGTGACTGTGAGGAAGCTTCTTGCTTTTAAACAGCCTGAATAGTTCACACACATCTGTTGGACAGAAGGGCATAAAACTGAAGTGTGTTTGAGAAGAAAATCTGAGTGGGACGAAACACCTTCTTTATCACTAATTGATTTTTGTAGCTTTGTTACGAAATTCTTGTCCCTGTTAATTACACAAAAAAAGTATGTTTTATTGCTAGAAAGATCTCTTCTATCATGGAAAAGTATCGAGCTCGGGAGGAAAAAAGAGAATATTACGTTAATGGGAAAAGGAGAATGATTTTGTTAGACTTGATGTACTTTTAAAGAACTTGAATTAAGCTACTGCTACTCCATCTGATTTTCTGCAGTGCTGTACAATCTGTTAAGTAAGTGCTCAATTTATCTGCTTCTGCATGTGTGCTGAATAATCCATGGCCATGTATATAAAAATAACATGGCATGAAAATAACTGAGTAAACTTCTTCCTGACTTATTTGGATAAAATAATTTAACCCGAAAGTGATGTGATAATTGCTTCTTATCATAACAAGTGTCTAGTTTTTCTAGACTCTACTGAAAACCTGATCAGTGAACAAATATAAATGTAACTATAAATACAACATAGTTATTTATTGATGTTTCTGTGTTGAAATTCTGTATCCTGGAGACTTTTATCTATGCCAATTTGACCTTTATTTTATAGGCAAAGATGGTAGGTTTTGATATATCCAGCCTCAGTTTAACTGAATCCTAAAAAAAGTTTAGACATATCTTCTTGACCTGCAGACCTCATGGTGCTTCATAAAGAAATCACAAGGCTTTAAAGTCAAATAAATAGGCTTGACTTATATTCTTCCCCCTAAACAGATCACAGCAGAAGAGTGAAATAAAGTGGGATTTTCAGTACATAATTGTAAATAGGATATTTTTACATTTTCATGGTTTTAATGATTAAAGAAAACGGGTTAGATGGGAATTGTCAGCCTTGAAATAGTAGATACAGTGAGATTTAGCTGTACTGCTGTCCCACATGCCCTGCACTCTACTATTCAGTCTTCCAAGACAAAAGAGTTGGAAACCCAATAGACTTCAAGGATATCTGATATGACTTGTAAGCAGCCTGTTATCTCTGTGCTCAATAGTCCAGACAGCATGAAAAGCAGAGAAGAAAAATTCTGGATTAAAACCATTTTATAAGTAGTAGCATACACTAAAAGCGCTTGCAACAGTTGGTGGTGTAGTACTTGTGCTACTTGTAGTAGCAAAAGCAGTTACCACTTTGGAAAATTAGAGACAAGCACCTAAAATCAAAGTTAGGAACTCTTATAAGACTGGATTTATAATGCCTGAAATTATATATGACAGATCCATCCTTTCACACGCTGTAGAATTGCCTGCTGGCAAACCAGCTCTGTGAGGGACATTGCACACCAGGGCAATCCTAGCAAGGCAACTTGGGCAGGTAAAGAAAAATAGCAAAGTCAGGGATAGTGTCAAAAATGTCAAATTCAGGATCATTTAAGAAATAACTTAACAATACCCCTGCCAAATCTTTCAGAAATTATGGGTTTGATCCATGAGGTGCCTGAATACCACAACTCCTCTCTTGACCATAGACATAGAGGATTTAAAAGCTCCTTCACTGAGTTGAATTACAGCTCACATCAAATACTAAAGGCAAAGTTTTCAAACACATTATACTTTCTGCAATAACAGAAATTGCCATGCTGCTACGTTTCCATTCTCTCTTCCATGCAATTGTCAGTCAAGTGATTGCTTTATGTAAAAAGTTATAATCATTATAATCAAATATAACTTAAAACTTACGGTAGGTGGGATGATGTTGCATCAGAACCACTCTCAAAGCTACAATTAAATCTTCAGTCGGTGTTTTTCTTATGAAGTCTGGTGTTCATTGGGTTTTTCATTTATTCATGAATGTTTATCCAAACTTCAGATGCACTTGTGCATAAATATAATTAAAACATGTTTATTTTATATTGAAGAATATGAAGGTAATTAGTAATGTAATGAGTTGAAGGTCAGAGCAATCACGGGCATTTTTACATAGTTTGTACTCATAATTGTAAATATCTTTGCACATGTACAATTTTCTTTTAGCTTTGGCATGCTGGCTTAGAAAAATGCCATTATTCCCTGTTTTCAGTTTTCACACTCTCTTCAGGTGTTTATGAATATTGACATGATCCCCATTTTGTGCAATCAAGAGCTGGAACTACACAAATACATTCTTTTAATGTTAAGGAGCATGGAACATTTGAAGTCATGCCTAATACTCCTTTGTGTATATTAATGGATTGATTGGATAGGGATACATGGGTGGGGGGGCTGACAGAGTTATTCCTTTTCAGTTTTAGTCCAGCTCATGCACATTTGATAATTACCTGGACTGTGACTGTACCAGACTGTGAGCAACCTGATCTAGCCAGCTCTGCTTTGACTATGTGACCTCCAGAGAGCTAACCTGAATTTTTCTGGTATTTTATGGTTCTATTCTATCACACCTCATATCATCAGGAAAAGCCTTGTGCTAGAAGGGAAGTTGCTAATCATCAATATGCAGTTCTCATACTGTGAATTTCTCAGTGCCCATATGGCCTCCCACGTTAGCACCAGGAAAAGGACAGATGTTTTTGTTATCACAGCTGGAAGCTGAGTTGCTCAATGAACAACAAAAAGCAAATCATTATACAACAATCCTTAATGTATAATACAAATCAAGCAGGAAATAAGTAAAAATTGTTTGGAATTTAAATATCATGTGATGTTTTTCATGTAGTCTAGAAGAGTAAATGCTACAGGAATACCCCTTTAAGGTGTGCAAGCAGTGCAGGAATGAGAGGCCCTGCTACCTGGGGTTTTGGCCCTACGCAGCCTTAAAGAGAGGCATATTGTTCTGAGGCAGGATCTGCCAAGGGGAGGGGGAGACAGATTTACTCTTGAAAGTTAATTCAGTTCTGGTAAACCATGCATTCCATCTGCCAGCAGGAATATAGTGCTCTGTGATACCACAAAAATGTGTAAAAAGTAAAGTATGCTGTTAAAAATTGCACTAAGCTGACGCTTGAAAGGTGAGATTCTCTCCATCTGTGTGTGATGGTGGAGCAATCAGGCTCTGTGGTACCTACTCCAAAGCCAGAGGGAATGAGCAGAGCTCTGTGAGTGACCTGTGCATTGTGCAGAGCTCTGAATTCCCACGCACAGGAATTCCCCAGGTCCCGTTTCGATGCACACACGTTACCGAGTGGTCTAAGTTTGGTCTGGTGCTCCACTTTGGAACTGCAGTCAAGATTTTTGTTTGATGGTAATGAAATCCACTTTACTCCTTCTCTTTCACAGCCACTGATGATCTGAATGTTGTGCATGGCATAAGCCTTTCATTCCTGACAGGACCCCACCTGTGCCCAGGGAACAAACTGCTGGAGGACCTTATGCCCACCCTGAGACTGGGGTGCTCGAGGTGATACTGCAGGAAACAACTCCCTCCTTTCCTACTTTGCAAACTGCACACATGGCTTATTCTAGTGAACACAACTGTTGTGTTGCCCTTTATTAATAGGTATGTGATATTCAGCAGTTAGGTAGGTAAAATTAATGCTGAATGGAAAGGTCTGAGGTTTGGTATTTTCTTATAAAAAGAGTGATTTGTGCTGGACATGGCCTCTTTGAAAAATCTGTAATCCTGGCGATTAAGGAAGACTGAGTTCAGAAACTGGGAACTTGACCACAGAGAGATTTGGGTAAGATTTCTAAAACCAAATGATTCAGCACTTATGCTCCACTGCTTTCTGAGTATCCAAATGTCTTTTGCAAATGGAACTTAACTGCATTGGAACATTAATTTCTGAAAGACATCATGGCAATGACAAAATAAGGAGCTAAACTTAGATCTTCTGCAACTCCATCAGTTCTCTATCAGCCCAATGTTAGCTAGTGAATGAGAACCAAAAGATTAAAGGAACTAGCACTTATGGCTATAACTGCAATGAGGAGAAATATAAGAATTCAGTAAATCACAGATATAGTGAAAACTAGATCACATTAAAACATATATTTTCTATTTTATCATCCAAAAGTTCTAGTAGTGACCGAAATAAAGAAATTAAAGTTTACACTGTTCCTTGCTTTGTATGAACTCTTTCATTGATTGCAGGGCCCTAGAAATGAAGAATTGGTTTGTTCACTGTAACATTTTCAATGAATCATATTTAAGGTGACACCCTGGTATTATACTTCAAAGCCATGTAGCAGGGAAACATAATGACCTCTCTTGTAATCCAGGAGTTTTCAATGGAGTATCCTCATATAGCAGTAATTTGATATTTTGCAGTTTAAAAATGTAATTGAAAGCATTTTTATTGGATATGTTCTCATTACAGAACCACCCAGCCTTCATTTGATGAAGCTGTTTAACAACGGACTGAAAATGAATTATCAGTTAGAAGGGAAAAAACTACTGACGAGAAAGGGAAAATAAAAAGCTTGGAAAAATTTTAATCACAGTAAATTTTGAGATAATGACATTGCTCTTCAAGGTATTGCGATTTTTTCTCTGCCAGCATTCAGAACCCTCTGTATTACATTAAATGCTTCACTGCAGTCTTGCAAGGTTTCTAAGATGTAAACTGGCAATTCACTGAAGCCACAGAAACAGCAGCACTGCCTCATTTTCCCTGTGTGCTACCAGATCTCTCCTTTTCCTTATCTGTTTCCTTTCACTGCCACTTTGTTTGATATTGCAGCTTTCATGCGAGTTCTGAGCAGCTTTAGGAAGTACTTACAAACAACAAGCAGAAGTGTATCTGGTTTTCTGTTTTGCCAGTCTTTGAATTTCTTACTTCTAATTTTTCTATGTACTGTTCAGCTTTCCTGATGCAACAAAGGACCTGGCACTAGTTTTATGCCTCAAATTCAAATGAATGAATTGGAAGTTAAGTATTCAGTAATTATGGATGATGTGCATTTGAAATTTGAAAAATTGGCCTAATATCATAAGAACCAGCTAGATTTGACAACTGGTGATGAGCTGTGATCTGTTTATGTAACTCAAATGGAATGGAATGATGCCAATAACTCAAAATAGAAAACTTTTAAACTGCATATTTTTTTTACTAACATAAAAACTGACATAGATAAGAACCCACAAAAGTGATCAAAAAATAAACAGATTAGGAGACTCATCCTGCTTCATTTTTTTTTCCTGAACTAATTTTAGGCTGAGAGGTTTTTTTTCCATGCTGAAGCAAGTGATAGGAATTTTGAATTTTTGTGCCGCTAACCTCTAAATGGTAAATGTCCCTCAGTTTTTAAAATTTGTTTCAGCAGCTCCCATGAGACCATTCTAATTACCACAAGCATGTTTTTATACTGATTGATTCAAAGACAATAGACAGAAAAGGTATAAAATCATATAAATTATAATAGAAAAGTAACTTTGACTGTTGTAATTAAGGACAACCCTTCTCTCACTTAGCCATAAACTACACTTAGATTTTGTCAGTAATTGGGAAAAGAACAAGTAAACAAAATCTACACATTTTTAACTTAAGTTTCATGTCTCATCTGTTCTAGAATACCTCTATCTGTCTTTTTTGATGTGGTGATAATGAACAGTTGCAGGGTGCTGGGAAGCAGAAGGAAAAAAGCCCAAACCATTTATCAGAGAAAATCGTCTGCTTATTTGAGCAACAGAAATGTAGCAATGCCTCAATTTTAATTTCAAGTTCAGTTTAGTTCCTAAAATATATAGCTTCCTGTTAGGCACTTCTCATTTTTTCCTTATTCCCTGAAATCATTGCAGTCACCCACTGCCATTTTAGCCCCCCGTGCTCTAAATATTTCTGCTTTCTACTCCTTTTTCATTTCACCTATGTATATTTTTTCATTTGGTCTATGTATGTTCTTTCCTTCACCTCTTTCATCAGTGTCATGCTCAGGCTGGAACTCTAAGCAGGTCATCAGAAGTGCCTTATCAGTAAACTGGAAATCACTTCCAATTTCATTAATGAACACAAGCGTCAAATATTAATTTTCCTATTATATTTCTTTCTGATGTTTCAAATACTAAAAAATACAATGCAATTAATCTAGCTCTTTCAGCTTTTAAAGCAGAAAAATAATAATAAATAATTCATACTGAATTCCTTTGAAATTTCTTTTTCTCTGTCTTTTTTAAAGGTTCATGTAAGAGAGGAGAGATAAAGTAGTGAGATAATCTATAGAAAATACAGCACTGGAGGATGCAGCTGCACAAGTGTCATATAATGATCCTGAATGCTTTCTATTACCTTTCAGAATATGTGGATTAATTTAGACTAGTAATTAAGAAAACAGATCAGAACTCTGTATTTAGATAATGGCTGTAAGATTATTATGGAGGGTTTCTACTGGCTCGTCTAAGTGTTTGCGGAGAGCTGACATTTGCCAAAACAGCCAAATTCTGGGATTCACTTACATGCCAGGGCTCCTGGAGATCCCAATGCAGATCCAAATGCTATTGAGATCTGTATCACATTGTGTCACATGTCACAATTCTCTGTAAAGGAAAGAGTGAAGGATTCACAAGAAGCTTTGACATAATGGAATAGAAAAATAGCAGTATGGATCTTGAAATCTCCTCTTTGGGAAACAAGAATTCATGTCATAATTCTAAGAAGCAATATCTGATATCTTCTCCAGTTTCTGATTCATCTCCTTTGATTTTAGTATTAAATATTTTTTGCTAATAAAGAAAGGCATTTGAATATAAGAAAGCATGGGGAAACAAGGAAAAGGTAAAGCAGGAGAGGGCAAAGAAGCTTTTGGTTCTTGCAGAAAAAGGAAAAAAAGAGAGAAAATATAACAGAAGTAGATTTAAACTTTGAAAAAAGCCTGGGTTTTACAAAGAATTTTAGTAATTGTCTCGGCATTACTTGCTAGCAAATACTATGGACCTGAGCTATCAGATGAGAAGCAACAGTCTGAGCAGTCTTCTACTGATCCTCACATGGATTTTACACAACAGGTCAGGATGGGGAGGAAAATGGCAACTGCAACAATGTCTGGAGAAACAGCAATGAAGAATGATGGTCATGAAAGAAGATTTAGAGGATTTCTGCTGTTATTTAAAAATCTTAAGAATCTTACTTCATTATTAGAAACTGATGCATGATTCTTATTTTGTTTCCACAATGTAAAGTGATTTGCTGCAATAAAGCATTTCAATCTGCAGCACTGATTTATGAAATCCAGCTTAACTATCCTTTCTTCCCAAATACACATGAAAAAAGATATTTATACATAGACACATTAAATTTTCTACAGTGTACTCACTCTGATTTTCCCCTCTGAGATATTTCAAAAAATACCCTCTCCTTTTTCCAAAAGATAGCAGTGAATGCAGAAAGGTATGGATAATATTTTGCAAGACTTATCTCAGTTCAGAGGCTACTGCTGAGTATTTAGGAGAAATCCTTAATAAGAAGGTTTATTCCATTCTGGGGTATTTTCTGTTTAGAAAAAGTGATTCCCAGGAGATGAGGTGACAGCTGTCCTGTAGCAGCATTAGCAGTGTACTTTCAGCGGGGTTTTATGGATAGATGTTCTTGCAGCTTCTACTTTTTCTCCCTGTGCAGTGTTTGCTCCCTCACCTGCTGCAAGGGAGAGACAATGGAGTGATAAATGTCACAAATATAACCTGAGTTAAACCAGCTCTCTGAAGGCTGTGGGAAAAGTTACACTTTTTCCACAGAGGAAAAGTCTAAGTATATGATACGATGTCCTCTGCTCTCGGCAGGTCCCTGATGCTCAATAAATAAGGTGAATTTCCTCAGAGACATAAAAATAGTGTGTTGCACCTATGCAAGGAGCAAATGATTTTTTGAAAAATTGGGCTCTTACACTGTATTATGTATAACACTTCTCCCCATCGCCATTCATCCATCCAGATAAAATGGTACCTCTTTCCTCTTTAAATGTCAAATATGTAATATATATTTTGAAATGGAAAGGATACCTTAGGGTACATGCTAATGTACTTCCTTCAATTACATTTTATGATTATGACCTTTATTCCAACAATAATTTAATGTTTTAATTAAATTTGCAACCATTTTCATTGCTGCAAGATGTCCTTCATCTCTCTCTACTGTAATTTAATGAAGTGGTTTTCAATCACAATCAGCAATATCTAACAATAAATTTTAATACCACTTTTCAGGAATCTTAAGAGGATCTTTCACGTTTTAAAACAAACTTCATACCAGTGCTATGGCAAGGAATAATTCCAACCTCTACTGTAAGCAAAGAATACACATTTTCAGTTTTGGCAGCCAAATGAGGAATATTAAAGGTTCATTCCAAAAAGAGACTAAAAAGACCCTTTAAGTAAGAATGAGAAAAGATGAAAAAATTAAAAATTGACCTGTTCCAAATATAACAGCACCTTGGCAAAGAATATCCATTGGTAATTATAATGTCTCTTGATTTATGACCTGTTCCTTAATAAAAATCAAAATCTGGATAGAGGTTACTGAGTTTAGTCTTCATATATCTTTAACATCTCAAATTTTCAAGAATCCATTTGCTCAGAAAATATCCATTGACATTTGAAATAATAATCATGTTTGAACACCTTTTGACAATATTGTGATCTGTCTGGCCACAGACATTCATGAAAGGAGTCACACAAATATTTCTGGAAATAGATTAGAGCAGAATACTACTTGTACAACTTCCAAAAATTTTGAAAATAGCATTTATTCTTTTGAAAACATCAGTCTAGCATTTATTCTTTGCAGCAGTTTCTGTCTGAATTCAGTCTTCTTGTTTCTGTAAAGATGATTTCCTTTCAACCAGGTTTATGCTGCCTACAATAACAGCAACAAGGATGTTCAGGAAAGGGGAAAAGAACACCAGAATAAAAATGTTCAGAATATTTAATTTGGAAGAAGAAAATAAACTACTGCTATGCATTCTTTATATGACAGCAGCAACTCTGCACGTATTTGCACAGAAGGGGGAAGCACAGCAGCAGAAACAGGAAAACTGTTAATAATATTAACTCATCATCTTAGGAAAATAAAAAAAAGAAACAGTATTTTTCTTTTTCTTAAATTTTAGCTTAGATTTAGTTTAGATTTAAATTTTCCCTGAAGAACACCCTAGACTTGCACCTCTTTTCTGGATATTTTACCAAGAATCAGGGAAATCTCAGCTAGTTTCTAGCTGTATCTAGTATCACCTTGGAAATAAAAGGAACCTGAAAAGGGAAATCAGAGCACCTAAATCTGGGGAAATTTTGCCAGCGTCTGATAACATGGATTTCATGGATTTTTAAACTACAGTCAAAATGCCAGGGCAGAAGCCAAACCTCGCCGTAGCTGGTTTCCGTTCAGGTCTATATATTGGGCACAAGAAGAGATCTGTCTGGTCTGGGGCCTACAGACCTGTTGAGGCTTGATGGTGGTCAGAATCACCTGAAAGCAGCTGAAGAAAAGAATTGCAGCAGTTTGCAGTAGTAGGATGAAAGATGAAGGTTTTCTGAAGCAAGGCACGGAACAGAAGTGCCAAATGGAAATGAGAAGTTTCCACGGGAGGGAAGGTGTAAAGCAGGAAAGCAATGGTACATGTGGTGACAGGAAAAAATCTGGGCTGCAGTGAAAATGAACAGAACAGAGTTAGAATCTCTATTCTGATAGTCTGAGGAGATGCCAAGAAATATAACCTGGATTTTGAGAAACTATAATGAGCCATGTAACGCTGTGAGCCCTATATAATGTCAAGTAATTTTTTTTCCCCTGCATTCTTCTAAACCTTATGTAGAACAAAGGTGCCTTCTACCATGGATCTGTCACATCCCTCTTTCTTGGAAGGTGGTGAGTAAATTCTATCAGTTGCATCAATGTAGGCTCAGTTTGCACAACAGTGATGTGGGATGTGAACCTCTGGTGTGATTTGATACAAATTGCCCTACCTGGGTAATGAGAAAGAGGGCTAGAAATTACTAAATTCAGTTCTATCCTCTGCAGACCAAAAGAAATCAGGAATATACTTAAGCAGTCATTACTTGTGGAATGTTCTCTGTTTATTGTGTGGTCACTGGTTTTCAGTGCAATTATTATTTCCAGCCATAACCTGATAATGAATGAAGAGGGTTAATTGCTGTTGTGCTTTAACTGTGCTCAAAATTCTTTCCTGTCTCTTGGCAGACAGGGAGTGTTTGGCTTTCAAATGGGTTTGAGATGCATCTATATTTGTTAGCAAATGATCTTCACTTCTACTGCTTCTTGATTTTAAAATGCATATAGCTCTCAGCCTGAGACTCCTTTGATTAAGAACAAGTGATTTATCAACTATCTACAACTTGGACTGCTCATCTTGCCTAATTTCATGAGATACAAGTGCTACTTTTGACAAAACAGCATGACATTTTTCTGAACAAACTCAAACAGTGGTTTGCCTGGCCATGTGCATATTTTGATTATTTTTTGTGCCAACAATGGAAAATATTTTTGTCTTAATGGTAGGCTTTATTTTTTATTTCTGCTGCCTCTAGTTATGAAATTCTCTGGAGAACCATTTACGTGAGACAAAATTGATTCTCGTAAAATATATCAGAAATGCCAAACTAAGGAGAATGCATACTCTAGTGTATGAAAAAGATAAAATACCTTATCTACTTTGTGTCAAATTCTGGCAATCAAACTATTGTATTTAAAGTATCCATCTTTGTCTGTCAGTGTAGGATGGGTCACTGGCTTCTGCATTAAAAGCCCAGTCTAGCAAAATCATCACTATTTCTCAAAAAAAAAAAAAAAAAAGAACAAAAAAAATCATAAGCCACAATTCTTCTAGAATGCTGGTTGCTAAAAACAAGCCTTGGTGGTCTTATTTAGTTGTTGATGTGTGATTAAGATGGAAAAAATGTCTCAAAATGTTTAAATCTGGGCCTTATATTTAAAATTTTTCCACACCTCAGTTCTTCCATATCTGAAATGGTCCCATTAATGGAGTTGGGATGGTTTAGATGATTCCATTCCCTGGCTACTAAAATGATCAGAATATCTGCTTTTGGGAGCTCAGAGATGACTACAAGTTGTGAGAACGTCTCGGCAGATCTCTCACAGCTGAGATGGAATCCCTTACCTTCTTCTAAATTCGTACCATGAATGCAGAGATTCCTTTCTGAAATTACATCAAAAGTAGAAACACTTTAACACCACAAACACTTTGAAGTATCAAGGTGTCAATAAGTTGTTGATTCTGACTTATAAAATGAAAGAAAGCACATCACCAAATTAAGAAGTACCTCAGGAATCCAAAAAAGGTTGAATAGTAAATGCATATTATTATTAAATTCTGAGCTGTAAAGTAACCCTGGAAAAATGAGCTTTACAACATGCATGAGATCCAGCTTAGCAGTATACAGATGGTACAAAGGTGCATTCCCAGGAAGAAAACAAACTGTTCAACTTGCAATTCTAAAATATACATGCTGGTTTAATCATGTACTGTAAAATAATCTGCAGGTAAAAAAGGTGTTTTGGAACTGCACTAATAGTAAAAAAATTATAAACCCACCGTACCTCTGTGCCTCCAGAAATATTTAGTTTAAATGAAAATGTCAGGAGTGTCAGTACCTGACTGTAGGATAGTGGTGCCTCAGATTGGTGTTTTCTCCACTGGCTCATCTCCCCCCTGACTGTTACGCTGAATTTAATAAACTCTCAGGTGTGGTGGAGTTCAAGGTTTCATTAAGGAGCACCTGGGAGTCAGTTCCTGTGTTAAGGGGGTTTGTGTATACAGAATGGCTGTGTATATCCTTGTGACAGGGTTCTCTGAAGAAAAATGAGTATTAGGGGATCAATGGCTTGCAGACCCTGTTCAGAGTTTAATAACACCATTTTCAAACTGTCTCTTAGTAACCGAGACAGATATATTAGAATATTAGAAGGAAGGCACAGCAAAGGAAGTGATATGCACGATCTTTTTTTCACTTATTGTAGAGCTTAGGCAGAAATTTTTATGATCTTACTGAAGTCATGATGTCCTGCGTGTGGGACAAATGAAATCACTATCTTTTCAGGGAATTATTTGTCTCTCTCTTGGTGCGGTGTTGCCCCTTTTGAAGAAATGTATTTTAAATACACTTTATTATTTTATGTTTAAACTTGCTGTTAAGGCATACGCTTGTATCCCAGACACTCTTAATTAAACATTCCTTTGCTCATGCACAAGCATTGCTACTCCCAGAAGACTGGAGAAGTTTTAACTACCTCAAACATTGCAGAAATTAAGGGGATCCACAGGTACAGGAGATCCACAGAACCTTTTCCTTTTGAACATAAAGTCTCATTATTCATACAGAATCAGCAAACAGGGTCGATGTTGCATTTATCCAACAAACTTCTTGTCAAAGGGTGGGAAGGAAATTTTGAAAGGCTGAACTTGGTGCTCAGGAGTCTGCTCCCAGCCTGCCTTCTGCTCCAAGTCAAGCTTTAACACAAGACAGCCACTGGTTACCCTTCAAAATGAAGGTCAAGCTAATTAGTTTAGAGGATCTATATAAGCATTTTATAACAACCAAATTAATACTAAAGAAGTTAATAATGATTAATATTATTACTGAACAATTAAAAATAATAGGGCCATTTTTTTAAGGCTTGGTCCAGTTTACAGCTACCTATCCCACAGTATGAGATGTGCTTCTAAGCTAAAAATACATTTCATCATTAGAAGCAATGAATCTTGTGAGGAGTGGTATTTAAACCATCAGATATTTATGAGTAGCAAAAAGTGAAGCTCAGTACATTTTCTGCCCTCTGTAGTTTTCTGCCCTTTATAACAGATAAACTTGGAAATCCTAATCCCAGTCTCTTCTGTACAAGCCTCTTACAACTGAAATTTATTTATTGATTTTGGTTGAGTCGCTTCTCATCAAACTGAGGATAGTAAAAACTTCATGGTTTGCATTTAAAGTCTGAATACATTGGACTTCAGCTCCTAACCACTAGATTTGGTTTGATAACCAGAGATAATTAGTGGCTTATATTTTAAAAATAGATTTAGTGAAATCAGCAATGTAAAAAACATTCACTAGAAATTTATCTATTTTTCAGACCAATTTTTGTTATTTTGTTCGGGGTCTGTTTCTTTGTTTGTTTGTTCCATAAGGAATAATAGATTTTGTAAGAAATTCAGACCAATTTAATGTATTTCTCCTAAATGCAAGATTACTCAGTAATTTTATGTTATACTCTATCCATTGCTGGTTCAGATTTTGACAATTTTTTGCAGCTCTAAGTAATAATTTTAAATACAATTCTGGTGTCTTTTTCTAAAGAACACCTTTATTCTTTCAGGCAGCTGAAAGGTTAGTGCAGGCTGCCTGAAGAGCAGATGGCCAGCAGCAAAGCTTTTCCCTGCTGACACAATTATAAAGGGAGCACACTGCTATAAAATTGAGTTTGCTACTACTAATAATCATAATCTACTGATTGGTTTATATAGCTCTACCTGAATATTTGCAGAATTTTACATCAACGAAAATTTTTATTTCCTATAAATACATAGGAATTTTTCGGAGAAAAGCATGATCCTATAACATAGACCTTCCAAAACATCTAAAGCCAAATCTCAAATGTTCCTGGTTTCTGTCAGTAAAAATTTTAATTTTCAGTAAAACTTACCATGAAGCTACCATTAGTTTTAACAGTTCTGATACTGATTTTCATGACATTTTAAGTAAAATTGAAACATTGTCCTCTAATTTTGCTTCTCTCAAGTAGTAGGATTAAAACCCATATGATTGTAGATGTGAAAAAATTCTGTTCGACTCTCAGTCACACGTCATCCTTTCTTGGGTTGCTGTTATGTCATGCAGTATTTTGTTACCATGGAAGGTCTCAAATTTTAAGGGACAAAAAGGATCAAGTCCATTTCTGTGCTCCTCACAGGACTACCTAAAGTTAAGCAGTACGACTGGAACATTGTCTGGATGCTCCTTGATTCTGACAGGCTTGATGCCTATTATATTATATAATATATTTTTTAATGTAATTTTCATCAATGTATACTACAGGCTGATCTCTATGTCTGACATAATTATCAAATATGGCATTCATATTCTTCTGATTTATTATAAGAAATATTTTGCAGATGTTTCCCACAAAAGTTTAAATGCAAAGTTACAGACTGCAATAAAGCTTATTCTTAGCAGGTGTGTCTATTATTTAATTTCATATTCTTCTAAGGCACCAAGTGCCCCGGTCTATTCTGTTTCCTTAGGAACACTATGTTATTTATAAAATGGAATTAAATTCCTTTCAATCTATCCATTCATGTTGGCTTTAAAGAAAAAGCTATAATCCACCTTACTGCTTTTGTTGCATGCTCACTATTTACATTTTTGTGTAAAATCTCATTATTCAGGCTGCTGATTGAATAACTTTGAAGTGTTTTGTGTCTCATTAGCAATGCTGCTCATTATGCAGGGTATGATGACTAATGGAAAGCCTTTGCCTCACAGCTCTAGGTGATAGAGTTTTTTTTATCATAAGCTACTGTTCAGACATTAAATAATTATAGAACTAATAATAAATAATTAAAAACATAATTACAATTTCCTTTCAAGGATCGTCACCGGTTTGCTGTTGTTTAGGTTTTGTTATGATGTCGAATGTGGGTGTTCCCTTCTAAATGTACATAGTCTCATAATGCAAATATGAAATCCAAAAATGATACATTTAGATCAGCAATACAAAGTAAACAAGGGGGAGAAACCTCTGACAATGGTTTTGAAAATGCTATGGTCCCTAACCCTTTAGAGCAACACAGGCCAATTATCTCAAAGGTGGAATCCTAACATTTAATCCTAATTTAGTCCTAATAATGTTTCATTTAATCCAAATAATGCTTGAGATAGCCGCAAGATATGGAAAGCTTGCATTCCTACATTAAAACATACAATACTATATTTCTTCTCTCCCTGCATGGAAAAATACATCACAACAAGGTGATCCACACAATAGTACCAATAAAGGGAAAACCTCAGCCCAAGCAGAAACACATACAGTTACGCATGGTCTTCAACAGAAATCATATATACGATTTCTTCATACCAGTGGGGACATAATATATGCTCCTGAAAAAAACACCATGATCTGCTTTTCCTGAAAGGTCAACCATGACTTCCTTCTCCATCATTAGTAACAGAATATGAAAATAAGAATTTCCAGCTGGGTTTCACAGCGTTTAGTGCATTACCCAGGGTTTTAGCTCTGTGACTGAGAGCATTCAATTTTGCTAAAATATCTCTAATTTTCATCATTATGAACAGCTCCTTCTTAAGTAAAGAGGTGAATTCAATTTTGTTTCAGTTGTTTGTTATATATTGAAGTTTTTGATTAATAGATACTTTACACACAAAACATTTAGAAAATGTGCCGTCCCTCTACAAAAATTGCATTATTAAATGCTTTTAAAAATCATAGTCGCTGGCAGAATTTGTCTACTTATATTTTATGAACTGTTTCTTGAGTTAAAATGAAAACCAGTGTTAAGTTGTCAAATAAAAATGAAAGACATCCTGAAAAGCCACAGAGCTAAAAGGAGCCTATTTTTGGTTTAAAGGAAGTAAATATGTACCACACTTTAATCATTATCCTCATCAGGATGACGGGTGATGCCAGGATAATAAATAAAGTCTCTGATTAGAAATTAAATTGCTATGACAGAATCTAAAGGCCACAAAGCCTTCCGATTCCCCTCCTCTCTGTCCTCTGCATACATTCTTCCTCTTCCTCCACAATAAACTGTCTGTTCATTCAAATTCAAGGATACACTGCAGGGAAGAATCAGTAAAGATCAACATCAGAAAACAAAGCAAAGAAAAATAAGATATACAGCTGTCAGTACAAAATTTTCTAGCCACAAAGTGAGCCTAAGGAGAAGAAATCAACTGTATGTTGAGAACACAGGAATGCCTTTTGTCAGCTGCTGCTTCTGGTTTACCAAAATACCGAGGTGATAAGATATCCACTCTGCATTACAGACCTCGATCCTAAATCAGGCAATACAATAACAACTTAAAACACACATTGCAGATTCCCTTCTTAGTTGTAAAGGAGAACAGCCCTGCTACTCTGCTGGTACTACAGCCAGAAAAGGAGCTACCCACGTACATCCTATTTTCAGGAAGCAAAATGCAATTGCAGGGATATTCCAGTAGCAGCCAGTCCAAGCAAATGTGTCTCAAATTATTCTTCCTTGGCTGTGTTGTTTATGACTTAACTACATCACAAGTATCAGTAAGTGCACTTTGAACAACCATGGGACGTTTAATTAATTAACAATAACCATTGTTTACATGTAAATTAGTTACTCATTAGAGAAATAATTTCTTTTGAAGTGGGATTGTTATTTTTATCGATTTGACTGATAAAATTAATTCTTCATTATATTATTCCTTGCCATCTAAATTAATATCAGTAGGATTTGATATGACCACAAGACATAGATTGCTGCAGAAGCTGAGAACAGAGACCACCTTCTTATTTAAACTGAAGTAAGTGAAAATACTTCTTCAGTTTCTCAGACTTTGTCTTCAGGAAACACAAATCTAGAAGTCCCAGTGGGTTAGACAAGAATATATCCCAGTATATCGAGCATCTTTGACTTAAGGTGTGGGCTTTTCCACCTATACTGCACAGTAGCTTTGCTTATAAATTACATTTACAGCCCTTTGTAAATGTGTTTAAAGATTTCTCATTTCCACTGTCTAGGGGTGGAGAAATGAAATTACAATAAACTGGTATTTTGTGCCCCACCAATCAATAATGACAAACTGCAGAAGTCCTTCTACTATTTGAATGCACCAAGGGCAGTCCTGAGCACTCAGCCAGGCTGCAGCATGGAAGAATGTTTTAAATGACTGCCATGGTAAAATCTTTTTGGATTCCTTCATTTTCCTAATACAGACTCCTGTAATCTCTGAAGCTAATTTGTCATAAAATACTTGTCTTCTGTCTCAGTGTGTCTTACAGTACCCTCTTCTCTCCTGAGTATTTATACAAGTAATGACTTGAAGGGCAGAAGGAGGCAGAGATTTTCCAGTGCCTTCATTCTTTTCTGCCTGGGTGACACTTTTAGCCAGCAAAGCATGGCTTGTAACAGAGAAGGTTCTTATGAATTCAGCTCCATTTTACTCCACCTATCAAGCTCAGTTACAGAAAAAATTCAACCTAATTTTTAAATATTCTCTCAAAAGCTCACAAAGCTCGTGGTACAACTTTGTTCATTCTTCAGTTCTCAGAGTAATAAAACTCAGTGGTATTTATTTGCTCGCCTGGAGCTGCACAACTTTTTCTGGTTTGGTTGCTGTGGGACTTTATATTTTAAAAGTTTTGCTTGACTTGAGTGCAGAGGCTGTACCTTTACTGGCAATAGCAATCTACAGCCAAATATATATAGCTATAATGGTAATTTCAATAGCTGGCCTATTTTTTCAGTTTCGTGATATTACTCTGTTATTAAACTTTAATAGCAGAAACTCTGAAATAATTATCTCCAGCATTTCTACACACCTTACGAAAATGGCTCTTACAGCTGTACATACCCAATACTGTCACCTATCAGAATGTGGCATTATTATTTCTGTTTGGTTCTGTTCTTTTCTGTTGCATTTACTTATTCTACAGCTATACAGCAAAATATAATTATTACCCCTTCTCCTAATATTGTGAATCTAGGAATACAGTCCAAAACCACATCATGTTTGCTCTTTTCATGGTGTGCCCGTTAGAATGTAATCTGCTGTCCAATGCTGGGAAGAACATTAAGAGTTAATAACTTGTCCAGTCCTCTTTAACAGCCTAGAAATATGGATGGTACAGACATGATTTATGTGCACTTGTTGACTGCTGAGAAAAAATGAGTTATTGCCTTTAATACATAGGATTTACAAAGCAAGTGGAATTAAGGGAGAAATCTGACTTGGACCTAAGGACGCTGCTTTTTGTGTTCAATTATTTGATTTGATTTTATACTAGATGTCTAAGAGTCAGGAATCCAATATGGTGGCAGCTGAATCAGTGGCTTTTATTTTCAGCTGATTGGGTTATTAGCATCTGTATTTTTTTTTTTATTTCAAAAAATTAGGTTAAAACAATTCTATTTTGTAGGCAACCTGCAGCAAGAAGACCTTGTCCAGGAGCAGCAGAGATTCCTAGGCAATTAACTGAGAGCCAGTGCCTTCCCACAAAGGTGTACTTGGCCACAGATGTGTCATTTTGTGCACTCTTGACTGCGTTAATTTGCTATGACTTATTAGAAAGACATTTTACTTTTCAAACAACATCCACTTGAAATTAGTGGAGAGCAGGTCTCTGAAACTTGGAACGTTTCCCAGACAAAACACAATGCACAAAGCTGTAACTTGTTCAAGAAATGATATCAGAAGTTAGAATATGTTCCTGATGAAGCTGTAAACTTCAGCTGGTAGACTTCTCAAGGCTCAATCCTCCTGCTTAGTAATGAGTGGGGTGAATAGCACTTCCATCTGTTGTATTGTGCAGAAATAAGATCAGCTTGAAAGAGGAAGCTCTTAACCTGTTTGTTTTTGCTGAAATGAAAATATCAATTCAGCAATTCATATTTTGGAAACAAGTCTCCAGAAATCATAATATTTTTTTGGATGCCAGATGGCCTGGTCTGCTCTCCTGGTCTGTGCATCAGAATAACTAAATGCTTGTACTTCTTGACGTGTCCTTGCAGGGTTGAAAATGAATATATGAAATCATGAAAATTAGAAGATCTGAGATGAAACCTCAGTCCTACTGAACTCACAGACAATTCTGCCATTGACTTCAGCACTGTTATGTGTTCTTCACTGCCACATCCCAGAGTTGAAAGTATGTCTGTTTTATTTTGACAATGGCATTTCCAGGCAGATAGATTGTTTCCTCATATTATTGCTTCAACAGACAATCCTTAGGAACTGAGAGTGCCCTAAGAATCATTTTATGACAGTAGTCAAAGGCATGTTACAAGCGGCAGAATCAATCTTTTTTTGACTATTATTTTGAGTGACATATTTTATAATGCTTTATTTTTTAACCTGTAAGCATACATACTGCATTCCTCATATTTACAGGTTAGTACCTATACAATATACAATTGATAATCTGTAAAAAACAGGTGCTTTGAAAGCTTCCTGAAACAAAAGTAATTTCAAATGTTTCCCTTAACAATTTCTTGTAAATGGTTATCATAACCCACTCACCTGAAAAAATGTAGTGTTTTGGAGGTGTTTACAAATGTACCCAGATTTCACCTAAATTTCAATTTCCCTAAAGACTGGGGCAATGAAAATAAATGTGAGAGTTTCATAGGCAGCCAGCAGAGTAAGACAGAGATGTCTTTGAAAACTCCTTGCTGTCTGTTTACTGCAGAATACTCTGGAAATTCCTAGAATTTAAGAATGGGAAAGTTAGCTACCTACATTAGTTCAAAAGGTTCTTTCTTCAGAATTGTACCTTCAGTAAACCACTACATCTTTCTTCTTCTGAAGAATGAATGCACTGACAGTAACCACTAAATGGGTAAGCATTTATGGTGGTAAATTGCTGTTGGGTTTAATTACAGCCAAGCCCACCTTTCTGCAGTGTTATTTCTTTGGGCTAAATGGATACACCTTTCCCTCACCTTGTGTATGACACAAAGGCTGTGTAGAAGTACTGCCAGATCAGAATGGTCTTACCAGTGACTCCTATTTGACAGGACGTGTTTGGACTCGCAGCGTGGGATGTGTGCCAAAACACAAGGACCTCCCCTGGATCAGAGCTCCTAGTACAACGTTGATCCCTGCCCAGGGCGTGCATTTGAAAAGCGCATGCCTCTGACATCGCACCCTTTCCAAACAACAAGCATTTTAATGCTGATTCCAAAGGGACTGCAAGCTGGACTAATGAATTATACGATGAACTGCTGTCATTTTTGCCCATTCTTTCAGCTAATAAGACAGTATTAGACAAGGATTGTGCACATTTTCTTGTCGTGCTACACTGTTACCATCTGGGTTGTCATGCTGATGTAGCATTGAAGATGAGCTGAAGAGTGACTGTTGTATATTTATAAAGAATTCTGTGGCTAACTTTGCTCTAAATTGGGCATGTAATGAATGCATTACTGCAAAGCAGGGAAATAACACCTATTATAGGCTAGACATGAATCATCACAATGGAAAATAATTTTCTAAGCTGCACTATTTTCTCTGTTATTGCTTTGCTTTAAACTTTAGTGAAAAGCAATTGCTTTATTCTTTCTCTTTATTTTTATTGCTGGTGATTCTTATGCTAATTTTTCTCTATGTATTTGATTTGATTTTGAAAAGGCTTTTAGAATTTAAGATTAAATTGAATTGGTGATACTGCCCTACCACCTTCACCTCCTATCTTTCTTATCCTTGGCCCTCACTCCGGTTTATGAAGAATTCTTAAGAAAACAGATCAAGCAAACTCGAAGCTATCACATTTTAAATTGTGCCTTATTCTAAATAAATGAGACAAATCAGCAACCTAGTCATCAAAAAAATTAAAGTTTGGGTGTTTTTTATGCTAAGCGTATTATTAATTTAATAGTTTAAAGAAAAAAAGTTCCCTGCATTTGAAGTGTTACCTATTTGAATTTTTCCCCTTGAAGAATCACACATCTCCTGCAATTAAGTGAAAAGTATTCACTTGTGGCACCTTTGTTGTTCTATGCCAGTGACTTAGGTCTGTATAAAACATGTAAATCATTTCCTTACAGTGAATTTAGTAAACAGAATGTGCTACTTTTCAGAAGCATCAATAATCGCTTCATGTAAACAAAAAATAAAACACTGAAATGAACAACTTACCATTGTACCCACAAACCTAGAGGTAATTTTCTGATCATCCTTTTTTTCTTGGGCTACAATATTTTAGAAGAAAAGTACATTTATTTATTATCAAATGTCACTGTCAAGACACAGAACTAGTGAAGATTTACGTTGTTGAACACTTACAGCAGAAATTAAGGAAAGAGCTCTCCAAGGTCCCCTATGATGTCAAAAGGGAGAGAAACTCTAAGTGCAAATCTATAAAATTATCTGTATTTGTGATCTCTGTACTAGTTATAGTTAGCTGAGATTAAACTCCAGCTCGATTTAAACCAAATTAATTCATCAGTAGCATTCCTGGAAGAAATCTGCATAGTATGCCTACAATGACTGCAAGGGTGCTTTCAATTTCCTTACCTCAGGAAGATCAAATGATGCAGAACCAGAAATGGAAATGATCCTTTCCCTAAGGTTGCATCAAACATAAAGGCAATATTTTCTAAAACCCATAAAATGTTACAAGCAAGTAATGAAATACCTTCCCGTAGGCTTGGGGGCAATCTTTGATGTAAGCAAACCTGAAAATGTATGAAAAAAAAATCCTTGAAAAAGGCTCCTTGTTTTTCTACCCTTTCCTGAACTCTGGCCTGAGACACCAAGTTTTGTTTACGGCTGTAATGTCAGCAAACACTGAGCTTTCATCCAATTTATTTTGGAAAATTTAGGACAAAAGACATATTCAGACTCCTTGCATAGGCCTCAGGCAGTCGTGTGTACATAATTTCAGAACAGACATTGCAGGTTGGCTGGAAAATTGCATTAAAAATTATTGTCTCAGTCACAAAGGTGGCAGTGTCACATCTTTTCATTCTTTCCAAAGAAGCCCAGTTGAATTAAAAACATTAAAAAAAATCCTTTAAAATTATTTATCTAACAAAGTCTAGGGACATAGGTAAGGCTTTAATTTTTTATGTCTTTGAAAGCTCAGAAAATACAGCAATACCCACACAACAGCTGTAGTTAAAGAGGAATATGTACTTAACCTTTCAAGAACTTCTGTCAATTAAAAATCAGACAGTATTTTTTCATTTATATTAACAGAAATTTCTTAAAAACCTCACTGCTAGTTTTAAGATCAAATAAAAGATATTGTTACTGCCAATGAGCCAGGAGATGAATGATTTAGAATAACTTTCCATTCTTACTGCTGATTTAATGAAAAGGGAAGTTAACATCTAACAATCCTAGAGAAATTTCTGCACCACTAATGGTTTGATTGTGTTCTGATAAAAGGCTATATTTATTGCATAATCCAGATCATTAAATATATAATTTTCTATAAAACTACTTTTAAAATACAGTTATTTACATCTGAGTAATGCTGGAAATTTGTTTAAAAGCTGAAATAACGGAAGTACAGCAAAAGTACTTTTAAATTCCCCAAATTTACCTTTGTTCATACGATTTGGATGAATGGACATAGCTAATTTTAAATTTTTTGAATGTTACACCACTACTTTCAGGTTCTTTTTTCAAGAATTTGAATAGAAATGGCACAGTAGTTCTTGTTGGCAGTTCACCATAGGATAAATGTGGGCACTGAACACTTGTAGAAATAATCAGAGTCCTGATGAATGTTTGTCACTGCACTGCTCAGATATTTTTGGTTTTTGTGGAGTTTTACCTACCTCTTAATAGCTGAGATCACACCTGGGATAGGCTTGGTACATTCCAGTTACTGCATCTGTGGACAATAATAGTGTGAGGGTTTGTTTTGGTTGGTTTTTTCCGGGTTGTTTGTTTGGGTTTTGTTTGTTTGTTCGTATTTTTTTGCTGTCATTTCTTAGACCAATGGAGACGTTCAAGATGCAGATTGAGATAAGATGAAACTATGGAAATATTTTTGATTAGCTTTATTTTTCCTTGTTCTGACTAAAATTGGAAGCACCCAAATGCACCTAACTTTCTGAGATGAAATATCATCATCACATATGGTTTAGGAAATCCTCATGACATAAACCCAGAGACTTCAACTGGACTTGTTGCAAGCAGCTGAAATAACAGAATGCTGTAAGTGAAGGGGCTTATTTTGAACATAACATTTTAGTTGCATTCAAAATCTAAAGGGCCATTATTAACATTTCATTCTGAAGAAGCAATTATTTCACCATAGATGAGTGAACAGATAGGAGAACAAGGTCCTTTCTAATTTGATTGCACATGATGTGATTACATTTTGTTCAGCAATGCATTCAACCAGGCATTAATAAGAATTCCTACTTGTTTTTAGAGCCTAACTAAGAGTGCAGTCTTTCTTACTTTCTAAATTTTAGAGGAACTTCACCTGTGCAAAATGAGAAGCACTCCTTTATAATTTCTAGTGGTGTGGAATTACATTTAGACTCATAATTTGCATTTTATTGCAAGCTGTTCCTTTATTAAGACATACAGGATGAGAGGTTACCTGTTACTACTGCTCTCTGAAAAAGAGAATCCTCTCTTCCCCTCTCCCTATCCCAGAAGTCAAGAAGTCCCCCACAGTTAAGTGTGAGAAGTGAACAATTTTTGCTTTCCTGCATCAATGATGTGTGACAGCGACCATTCACTGTGTGCTGTACATCCCTTTAGCTATTAAAATAAACAGAATCCTCTCCTGAAAAAACTTTGTGAAAAGACTCATTAATTTTTTATTTTGCTTTTTCAGCAGGTTTCTAGAAGGACTAGGAGAATATTTAGAATCATTGGGAAATAGTTGTTAACTACTGGCCAGTAAAATTGATTTTTAAAAGGGGAATAATACATACTTCATGATTTCTAAACGTATGAGATTTAATCTTTGATGTTTGAGCATGGTACATGAAATAACTATTTTCCAGCTTGTCTGGCCTAACAAGTGAGTCATAGTTTTAGAAAACAGCAAGATCATTTAAATCTGTCATTCTGACTTAATGTTTCTTAAACTGATTAAACCCTGAGAATTAAGCAGTGGTGCTTAATATATTGTCAAATGTATTGAATCCACACAGACCTATTGAAACCCTATGTTTAAAGTTACACTAAAGCAGGCATTGTAGCAGGCAAGGAGTTAATGTGCAAAATATTAAGAGCCCTGAAGTTCCTTTCTGTCAACAACATGTAGGCTTGTCCTTTTGAAACCTTTCAGTTGTAAATAGCAGTTCTGACAGGAAGGGTAATGCAGCCCAGGCATCTTGCACTGTCTCTTCTGAGGACTTGAAGTCTTTGAAGGCTAAAGGCTGTACAGAGAACTGGGAGACATTACAGGAGAATTTTTCAAAGGCATGAAGAGTTCTGAGGGCCCTAGCTCCTATTCAAAATCAATGAGTGCTGGACACCTAATTAGCAAGGGTACTTTGAAAAGCTCCCACTCCTTTTCTTTTATGCAAGTTCCTTACTATGGAAACTGTACTGAAATAGAAATCTAATTGGGAAACACTGTGACCAGGAAACAGAGGTGAGGAAGTGGATTAACTGCAAACATCAGTACAAAAACTTTTTCTCAGTCATGTTTATTGCACTTGCTGGTTGAAATCAAAATCAGCATCTTCCCCAGTGTGCAAACTCTTTTACTTTTCTCCTTGAATTTCAAGATTTGGACTCTGAAGATACCTTGTCTTTAGAAATTAGTGTGATATTTTCCAGCAATATTACTTTGCTTTCTGTTACTTTGATATTAGTGTTGCTTTCATAAAATAATATAAAGGTCTGTAACTGTGTTTAGAGGGCAGGACATATTCAGCTTGTCTCTGCTATGCCTGATAAAAGCATTTTTTGACAGGCAGAAGTTGTTTCTGATTTCATGTTACAGGGTGGCAGCTGCAAGCAAGTGGATGATCGTTGCCTTCCCACCACGCTCTCTACTCTCTCAGGTTTGAACCAAGACCAAGGAATGATTGACAAGCCACAAAATTACATCTCCATTACCTTTCAAAATGTAAACTCAAGTGCTAGCTAAAACCAGTGTGAACTGGGAGGTGGAAGCTGGGAATAATGGAGAACCCAAAGATGATTTGGTGAGACCTGTTGCGTGTGTGCCTGCATTATTGTATTACCTACATCAATAAACCAATCCTCTTCAGAGTTTTAGATATTGCTGTCCTTGGAACAGTCATTTTTTCATTTTCATTATTATTTTCCTAACCATTCTCCTGTGCTATTTCATACTTGACTTTCCAGGCAATTATTCCAGAGGAATACATACTGTGTGCCACCTAAGTAAGCTTGGACTGCTACAGTAATTAATTTGAGTCTAACTTCTCAAAGTTTTTCTCATTTTCAAGTCAGATGCTCCCTTACTGAGGCTCTGATTCCTGAAGTGACCTATATGCTTGGTGAGAGTAGGCCTTTGTATAACCACCTACAATTGCTGAAAATATTTTATTTATATTATTTCTTGCTCTCCTGATAAATGAGGATCAGCAGGGTCACCTGACAGTAAGGAAGCTTACCAAAACATTGTATCCTTTTTTTCATATGCTTTGAGGAAAGGCTCAATTTTCTCCCTTGAGGAGTTGAAATTAAATAGAAATGAAAATAGATCAGGCACACAGACTACAGAAAGGTTATTAATTAAGAGTTTAGTAATGTTTATGCACAAATTGAATATTTCAGAAAAGAACAAGGAATGGTCACTTTCATGCAAATTGTTAGAGAATTGAGGTTGTTTTAATGAGAAGGACAAAGGCCACAGAGACGTGCATGACTCCATAGCAGAAGTTGTTACCAGCCACTGTGGACAGACGTGCCGGTAGCTGAGAGCAGAGATCGGCCTTTACATCTCCTTGGCAATAAGTATTCCTTTTGCCAGAAATCATTTTCATCTTTCATCCAAGAGAAACTTTACTTCTTTCCCTTAAATATAATTCTGCTTTTTGTCATTCTGCCAGCTGATTCAAAGTCTCTGGCTTAGTGCCTCAGTATGACACATTTTCAACTTGCCAAAAAGATAACCCTTATGTAGATCCATTTTGGCAAATATCTATTATCATCAAGCAAGAAAATCAAGGTTCCACTTGACATATCCATCTGATTTTATTCAAAGTGTTAAGACTTTGATATTGATAAATTGGCCAGGAATTGCTCAAACAGTGACTACTGCTACACTGCCTGTGTAATAATTAGCTTAATGACACGAATTACTGTGATGCAGCATGCCGATTTTCCCTTTGTCTTTGCAAAAAGAAAACAAAGTAAATACCTAAACCTTTGTTAAATAACTTTAAAACTTTTGAAATGCTTTAAAATACTTTTTGTTTACATTCCATACGATTCTTTCTCTCATCATTCAAATATTGTACAGCACTTAATTAGGATGTCTTTCATAAGGGGAGTCATCCTGAACCCTATTTCTTTTATCCAGTTAAGAGTTCTCCTTGTTTTAATTCAGGGTTTTCTCACAGCAACATTAAAAAGATAAAAGTATCAGGACCATAATCCAGCGTGGATTTATTAATTTCTTTCACTCAGAATGTATTTTCACACCATGAGTCATAGTACTGATGATAATCTTGCATCTTTCAATGCATGCATCTAATTGTACCCTGTGAAACAGGTAAGTATGTCAAAGTTGTCTGACCTTTTAGATTATTTTTTTTTTAAGAACAATTGAAATTGAGAGAGTACTGGCTTGGCAAATAAGTTTTATTTTTAACAGAATAATTCAGTATGTGAAATTTGGAGGGAAATGTTTGCAGATCCCAGCATTTCCAACACAAGCATAATTCTGATACATTTAAGTCTCACACTTGGAAGGTCCCGACTAATGAGTGTGATTATCTCACCAATGCATCATCATCACAAAGCCTTTAGGACAGGCTTCAACAACTCATTTGTCTTACACAGGGCAGCAGAGTTTTGATCAGTGAATTCAGTTAGGAATTACTTGTGATGGTGATATGCAGCTAGATTTCATTTACCATCATTTTATTACAGCCTCCTGCAGCTAGATTCCTTTTATTATAGTTTTGTATGCTGCTACATTTTGCCTTGTAAGCTGGAGGGTAGCTGAGTGTATTCCCCACAATCCATTAATGCAGTGAAACTTCTGCTTCTACCATTCCACATTAGTGAGGGAAAAGAAGTCTGGCATGTGCACTCTCTGCAATACAATAGATTTTTAATGGGTCTAATTTAAGAATACTTCTTGCCAGGAAGAAGAAAAAGGAAAAAAGACTGAACTGCTTTGTAAAAGTTCTGTTTCTTAAAAAAACTCAGTTCAAGAATGGAACCGTTCAAACAGCAAACACATGGAAAGTATATCCAAAATAACAGGGGATCAGATCTGGATCCATTTTTACTTACACTGAGTGTTTACTTAGCCAAGGCACTTAAGCAGCTGCTGTTGGAGAGAAACATCTATCAGACTAACACAGGCAGTTTTCTGTTTCACACAGTGCTTGCCATAAGATGTTTAGGTTTAGAGAGGGGGAAGAGGTAATATCTGTCATTTCTTTGTACTGAGAAGGTTTGAGGATCTGCACCATGCTATATAGCCCAATTTTTCAGAACATGTCAGGTGGCAAATCTGCATCTCCTAATATTAGTGGCCAATTCTGAACTGTAAAGCTGCTCAGACCATCAAGAACTAAGAACTTTCGGTTGAGGCAAGCAAAAAGAGTTGAAATACTTTCCTTTTCTACACTTGTAATTGGAGTTTGATGTTCCAAGGAAAACAAAGCACTGTTCTCTGATATGCCATGCACAGAGACAACAATTTGTAACTTGAATGCTTGTAAATTGCCTTGTCATCCTTCCAGTTTCCCCTCTCCCTCCACTCTTACTGAAAACAGTACTTACAGGAGCTAAACCAGGAGTCTTTCCAGGAGCCTTTTCAATCCATTAATTACCTTTGTGATGTGAGGCTGTGGTCTAGGACCAACATGGCAGGTCAGTGTGGTACTTAAGGAAAGATAGAAGAGAAATACACTGAGAAGAATGATTCTCTGCAAATGGCAATCCTTAGAGGGAAAACAATGTTTCATCTGTGAAATAATAAGCAAATTAACACGCGTAGAACATGTGGAAATATGTAGGAATAATTAAAACAAACAAGGGAATGGTAGAGCAAACACACTGCCCCTAAGGTGAAGGCTTTGGCTGAGATAAACCATTTATAGTATACTCTGCACTCCTTCCAATGAAAGATAAACTCAGGCACCCTGCACTTTTCAGATCTTGATACCAAACCTACTGAAATTCATCTGTCACTGACTTTACCCAGTTTTGAATGAGACCCTTAAGGAGAAAAAAATGTATCCATGAGAATACTCCCCACCTTCAAGCAGTTTGAACATTTGCCTTGACCGAGAGTGTAACCCATCCAATTACCCATTCAACGCTGTACGGGAATAATTATCAGCTTACGCTGTCCCTGCTCTGACCTCCAATAATTACACTGTCAGCAGGCAGACCTCATCTGTCACTTGCCAGCCTCATCTGCAGATTGGGGAATAAGAGTTTTGTTTACCTCTCCTTGAGTTATTGGAGAAGTAGAGCACATCTGGAGCATTATTTAAAATAAAACTTGTGGTTCCCAAACTCCAATTTTTAGGTAGTGTGAAGAAAAAACTTGAGCAGGATGTACCTTTGGCACCCTGAATATTTCTCCTTCAAGTATTTCTGTCATTCTCAATCATTAACACAGACCTACTTGAGTACAGAGCTATTTAAGTACTTTTAAATGTTAGTTGCTCTAAGTCTTTTCTCTGTTAGCTTTTGGCAATGTAGGAAAGAAGAGGAGACCAAAGGTCTGAAGAACTTTGATCCTTCAAACACTACAGGCCTGAAACACCACATGAACCTTCTGATACACTCACTTCAGCTAAGATAGTCTCCTCTGACTTTTTACTTGCCAGAATATTGTATTCAGCTTTACATTTTATATTTCACGCTGTCATAACAGAGAGTAATTTTTTATTTGTGCTTGGCCTGTAAAAGTGTATAGAGATCATATTGTTTGATATTATTTTCTCCTCATATTTCACTGAAATCTCAGCTGCCAGCTTCCTAGCACTGAGTACATTACTTAAGAAGTGCAGTGTACCTTCTAACAATCTCTTATTTCAAAGCTTACATTTCTAGTCATAATTCAAATCAGCTTTTTTCCCTACGGTGCTCTCCCTCTGCAGATGATGCAAGTCAAATTCTGTTAGAGGATTAAAGCATTAACAGTATTTATTTACATCTGCATCAATATAATTTTTGGGCACCTTTATTGAGAATACAGTAAAGTTCCTTTTCACTGAAAGGAACTCTCAGAGAATGAACTTTGAAGGGCTATAGAGTTATTTGGTGCTGTTATCCCTAATCTGTGTGATGCTGGAAGGTTTCCACTTCCATATTTCTACAAGTAAAATTACTTAGAAGTACTACTTGCAATTTTAGGATTTTCAGGACCTAAGTTCATCCTGATCAGCATTTGCCAGTAACAAGAACCCATCTGAGAAAATATCAAGGTCAATCACAACACACAAAGGAGGCGCAGCTTCCCACAGACAAGAATTTAAAATCACAGTTCTCCTGAGAATCCCAGAAATCACGGGTCTTCTAGAAAATATTGCCAGCCAGTCTCCCTTGATTTTACTTTTCCTTACAACAAATTCCCAGGTAAATAGCTCATTGACATATCAGATTTTATGCATCAAGTCTGTCACCACTGCTCACGTCACAGAAATTTGTAGGAAGTATTCACTTGGTAACTTCAAGAATAAAGGGAAAACTTGCAGTTCAACTATCTCAGAAATACCTTATGATCTTCTGTGTCTTTGCTGTCTTCAGTGAGCCTCAGAGAACTATTTAAACAACACTGGGTATTTCTGGGAGGCCATAGCAACTTCTTATTTCTGCTAAGGATCTAATCATGTGTATAGAAAATAAAGGTCAATAAAAAACCCTACAGAGGTAAATAAGAACCCCTTTATTATTTTGGTAAGGCTCCATATCCTCCATTCAGTTTTCTTAACATCTAATACTACAACACTGAATTTTATGTTTTTCCCCTAGTCCGTTTGCAAGTTTAGCTGTTTAAAAACTGGCATTAAAGAAATTATGAAATTTCCAGAAATTGCTATCAGGGCTCAAAAATGTAGCATAGGTATTATTTTCTCTCCATCACAAGCTGTATTTGTCTTCCTGTCCAGATGCTATCCAGAATAAAGGAGGGTGGTCAGAAAGGGAAGAAGTATAGCAACACCATACTGAAGGGAAATTACAATGCAAAATGAGGAAAAGGCAACAGATGGAGACAACTGCTGTTACAGATCCATACTGCCTCCCCTACTGTAAAAGAATATTTATTGACCACCTGCTGGCTAAAAAGGTGAGCATTTCCTTCAGAATCTAAAATAAAAAAGAAAAAAGGGAAAAATAAATTTTAAATGGGTATTTCCCAGTGCTCCAAAACCAAAATGAAGCACACGTTGAAGTTTATTTCTTTTGTTCCTTCCTTTTATTTCTACTTCATCAATGCGAAGCCAAAATGGAACTACCTGGCTTTACCCATTAGAGTTATCACACACCTATCATTTTAGGGGAAATGATGCATTTCAGTCATTATAGGAGCAAAGGAATGACTGAAGGAATCAATCCTTCTCAAAGCAACACCAACAAACATATTGTTGACTTAAACCTGGTTTTCAGTATGAAATTCAGCCTGAAGAAATCTAGTTTATAAGGACAAACTACTAATGAAACACGAACCCATTATTTGAATCTTTACTCCAGGAGTATGAAGCCTGGCTGAATTTGTACCTCCTCTGATATCAGCCCAGCCCGTGATTTTGTACTTCTAAAGCTGGTGAGGAAAAGCCAAGGTATGGAAGAAAACTGCTACACGGTTTAATTGGTGATTTCATAAACTGCAACTGCTTACCATGTATGCATATTACAATTCTTCAATGTCTCATTGACTGTTCTGGGAGCATAAAGTATAATGGGCATTAGGAAAATGGTTTCTCTGCTCAAAACCAGGAAACATCCAAGGAAAGGTCTCATCAAAGTTCTCGGAATACTTTGCCCCACCTACGTAACCTGTGATTTGGAGGGAATTCCACTCAGACTGAGCTACTGATACTCTGATACTGAACTATAGAATATCAGAGCTGCTCAATGGAACTGGAAGGAAGATCAAGAGCTTCAGAGAGCTGTGCCAATCCTTGAAAGTCCTTCTTCTATTGAGAATATCATCTGAAGTCTGAAAAACTGTCCAGAAAGAAATGAAGGCCTGAAACCATCTACAAATAGTATTCTGATTTTCAAGCCTCTGCGAGACTTCTGCATGACTACATGTTAGGAATCATTTTTGAATGTTTGGCTACAACATCTTGTAGTGCCCTCAGTCTCACACAATATTAATTATTTAAATAGAATCTCGACAAACTGCTTTACCTGCCACTAAAATGCAAGTCCATGCAAAATGAGCTTCTCAACTGCTCATCCTGGCCTTTCAGATGTAAAACATAAGACAAATGGAGAATATAAAAGCAATTCCAGCATAACGTGAAGGAACGGATTTCTTAAAACATTTTTGGGTCTACAAAACGCATGCATTTCTGTAAAGTGACACAATAACATATACAGAAAAAAAAAATTAAATAATTGCTCATGTTAATTAGATAAGAGTGACATAAAACCAAAAAGGTTTGTTTTTTTCCTTTCAAATTCACCCATAGGTCTTCCATAGCATGTAAGAAATTATGCAGGGAAAATTGCAGATATTTCAAATGGTTAGTTTGTTATTACAGTTGAAAGAGCAATAATATTTATTAGATCATTTTCAAGACACCAATAGAGCTGCACTAGGACTATTTCAAAATACAATATTGGTATACTGTCAGTGATTTTAATTTTATAATGAGCATTTTTTGCATTTGCATCATTAGCATCATTTGCAATGCTAACGCTGCTTGTTCACAAATTAATACAAAATTGGCTATTTGCTTCCAGCTAACTACCCAGATAATGTGATGAACATGCATCATCATTGGATGTGAAAGATATTTTAAAACATTGTGATAATTTCTACTCATCCACAAAAACAGATTAACAACTCTAGAATATATTTCATTGTATCAGGTTCAGAAATAATGGAAACATGTATATCCTTACAAAATCATTCTCTGTAAATGATGGAATTAAAAGGATTTGAAAATTTCTCCAAACCATTAGTAGCTTCTTCTGTAATTTTGAGAATATCTTGATATGCAACTGAGTTGTGATTTTTGGAATTATATCAGAATAAGCAGGATAAGATTAGAAAGAAATTTTAAGGCTGAATATTACTTAGAACTTTTTTCTATTATTGAGAAATAAGGAAAATAATAATGTATGTGCTTAGGTTCATGACACAACCCATTAACTGGTCAATAAACCTCAGTAAGGAATCAAAGAAAAGTTATGAATATGAAAATTCAGATCTAAAAATTTAACACACCAGAAAGCAGAAATAGAGATTCCACTAAGTGGCAAATACTGTTTTGCTACTCGCTGATTTCATATTCTGATTTCAAGAAAAGAAATTATCCCATTCCAAATCCAGACACTTGTGCTGGAATAAGTACTGATTTCTCAGAAAACCATAACTGTTAATGAGCACTGAACATGGATAAGAGATTTTTTTATGAGTAACATTAAAAATAAACTCGGATAAGTGTGTGTGTACTTATATAAGGAAATAGTTAAACATTCTTTTCTCAAAGCCAAGTTGTTGCAATATATCAGCATTGTGAATTAATTTATTGATTCCTATCTCAGACGCAACATCTTGAGAAATATCTACCGGAGACGAATAAATTTTGAAATCAAACTTAGTTTTCCATGACCTTCATTAAGGTGAGAGTTAAATTCAATAATTCATTAAAGAATTGATTCACTGATCATTTTACCACAGCTTGAGAATATCTGTCTACCTGAAAGTTGCCATGTTAGAATACTATGTAACTTTTTCAACATTAATCTATGCCGTATTTTCTTTTGAGTTTTAGAGGAAAAGGTGAATTCATTAACGTATGTCAGGACAACCGATCCTTCCCATAACTGATTGTCCTCTTGGCAAGGGCTGATATCAGGGGGAGAGAACTGTAACATGCAGAGCATCAGACACAGCAGGAAACAGCACAGACCAAGGCTCAATCACTCCAGCAACAGTTCCAGTACACTTTTTATAGTTTAGGTACCACATAGTATAATTTCCTGTCTGTCAAGTCCTCACTGAAGAGAATAGGAAGGAAGAATAGGCTGCTCACTTATCCAAGTGATGGAATATCCAGTGTTGTCTACAATAGCTGTTACCCCTTTCCTTCTATCTATCTTGAGGTGCTATAAATGTCCTTGCTAAATCCTGTGATCCACTGTTAGGGCCTACATAGGGCATAAAGAAAGAATGATGATGATTTCCTTGATGGAAGCTCATCATCTACGTCCAAGCAAACTGTGATGTTAGTAGTGAAGAAATTTCTTCTTGCTCCCATGCCCTTTATAGGCAATTAGCTTTTACTCTTTAAAATTATAGCATGCTCTTTTTTTCAGTTTACATAACTTCAAGTGTTAATTATTGGTTATAAAATTGCCCTTTTAAAAATTACACATAACTATTTTATATGAAAAACTTCTGCAACTCTGATTTGAACAGATGGATGCTGAGCTATGGAGCATTCTATTTATTTTTAGATGCTGTAGCTTTATTTTTGAAAATTTCAGTCTTGTGTTTAAGGATCAAGTATGTGTATCTGTGTCTATATCAGTATCAATGGCATAAGAACAGCAGGTTAGCATTTAGCCAACAGAGAGATATTTTCTCAAGTCTCACCATAGAGAAGTCTGGAAAACACAAGTATACTACTGCTCTGAATTGCCTCTGAGAGTGCTCCCAAATCATAGAACATTGTCTGAGCACCACCAGACTGCTCTGCAGCTCTTTTAAGCCCTGTTTGTACACAAGTATTTTCAACTGGCTGCTATAATACAGGGCAGAACACTGGGTTCCACCGTGTGAGCTACGTTGATAGGGCTATTTGCATGCCATTGCACATGGATTTTCATATGGACAGGAGTGGCAGGAACGTCCTCTCTGAAAGTCAGCAAATCCAGACTAATTTACAGCATACAGGAGCTGGTTCTTAACATATTTAGCTGCTTCTTTACCTGACTTATTTGTCAAAGACTCTATCTGCTGAAAACAAAAATGCACATCTAAGCATAACAGAACAACTCGAACATTGTTATTGCAGCTGAGATGCCAGGTTCAGCAAGATCCACATTCAGAGTAAGATGTTTGTTAATGAAATACCTGGGCATATGGCTAATTTATGCTTCTCAAGCAACTCCTCTAGCCCAGCTACTGTGACTGTCATAAAATATATAGTTGTGCAATTTATCTGGCTAGATTAAAATCATGAACTCATAGCACATCAAAGACAGCTTTATATGCTGTGGGTCTGCACAGCAAATATAGACAAGGTAATTTTACTAACTCTTATTTAATTAAATAAAGGAGAAAGAAAAACAAGTGGAGCTGTTATAAGGATATCAATTCCACTTGACTTAGAGAACTGTGATTGTAATGTGCCAAGCACATTAGAACTTGGTAAGAATCAATTTGGCTCACTGGCATCCCAATGGGCAGATTAATCTGTGTGAACTCTCCTGTTGAATAGGCACTGCCCAATCCTCTGCAAAATGACACCTAAGCAATTTTTATAATTAAAAGTATTTTAATAATCTGTTCCTCAGCTAGGACCTACAGTAAAAATGTCAACTTCAATCTTATTTTGGTAGCAGGCATCTTCTTAAAAAATATTCTACCTACACTTCTACAGCAATAAATTTGTTTCTGTTAAGGAGGTAGGGAGATTATATTGATCACAAAAGTGACTAAATGAGTTTTTGTTACAGGTCTTGAGCTTACCTCTGAAATCTAATTCAGCAGATAGATAAATGCCAGTAATGACCACAGGTAATCACAATCTACCGAACCACGGAGAAGATGAATATTTGCAGTGAGTGAAGAAAGCCAAGTAAACCTTAGCTCAGCCACACAGGGTCGTTGGTGAAGTGTGACTATCTCACTGTAACAACTTTCAGAATATTTGCTCTGGGTGTTCCCCCAGCGTAGCTGTGTTTGTGCCATAATTTCTACCTCGGCGTTCTCTTGCAAAGGCTCCTTTCAGCTGCTTTCCACAGTTGATGAGGGTTACTAAGGAGTGTCTATGACCTGTCCTGGAGGTAATGGCTCAGCAGACACAGGCAGCCCAGGAGAAAAATACAGCCAGATGAGGTGGCCTCTGTAGGCTTGGGCAGAGCTGGAGCGTGGCTAAGAGCAAACGACGCCAACAGGCTGCTGGCTATTTTCAGGTGCCACTCTGTAACACCTTTGCCCTTTCTCTCACTGGAGACAAAGGGTTCACTGCAGAGGGCAAAAATAAATGAAAATTTGCATGTTCTGATACAAAAATCTCCAGATTCTCTCAGCAGTGCTTGAATATTTTACATCATGATGGCAGAAAATTTGTATTTTAGAGTTCAGAAGCCATGGGAGCCCTAGGCAGAGGCAATTCATCCCATCTGCAACACTAATAAAATCTGTGGATGTCAGGAAGAGTTGTAAAAGACCTTGCTGAAACTCTGATGGGCATTAACACTTGTTAATGGTAGAAATTTTAGCTCTGTGACAATGAGACAGTACAATATATTCTATCCAGTCAGTCCATCTGAATGCTGGTGTTTCTCAAAGCACAGTTCCCTTCTTCCAAAAGAGAAGAAAGAGAAAAGTTCATGGACCTTCAGGATTGTGGCTTCAAATGAAAGAGTGTCGATTAGAATGTGGTCATTTTTGGATAAACTGCCCAGAATTAAAGATTTTGGGAACAACCTGCCTGCTCAGTGACATCAGTATTCTTGTCAGCATCTCTGCCAACAGCAGCAGTAGCCCTGACAAGAATGCCAATGAAGCAGTAGGGGCTGCTTCATTATGTGTTTTGGTGATTTGGAAACAGAATTCTACCTGCTCCCAGCTAATAGCAAAGTTTGAAATGGCAACTTTAAGCAGATCTAGACCGAAATAGACATGAGCAAAAATCTAAATTTGCTGTGAAACAGTAATCCTGTTCCTTCCATTGGCTTTATTTTCCACATCGTAAGATCTGTGGAAACAGCAAGAAGAAATTTTCATATCAACCTGTCACAGGGCTGGGTAGAGTTGCAAGTTTCCAAGTCATGTTCTTGTCTCCATGCTGAACAGAACAGAGTTTATCAGTGTCAACAGGAAGTCACATTGAGAAGCAAAGGAAAATAACCCAGTAAGCTATACCTACTCCTGAAGCTCGAGGTCTCTGCATAAATGTTTCTGTAACATGTCATATTTACAAGGTAAACAAATTGTTTGCTTGTTCTGAATCATATTATGCTTGGCTTTTGCTCATAATTAGTAAAAGTGATTGATAAATATAAAGATAACATTCACAAAGCCTGTAAGGGAAAGATTTCAGGAGAGACTCCTGTAATTATTACACACTGATATTACAGAGTACATCCCACACACCCCTGCACAGTAAACTGGGAAATTTAATTTGCCATTTCTCTGGATCAGTGGAACACTGCTCCAAAATGAGTATTGGTATGAGGAGAATATTACCACTAAGTATTACCATGCAGACACATATTTCACTTCAGAGCCTTTGTAACTTACCCAACCTACACAGATTTTCCACCAGATCACCATGAGGTATATATGGCTGACTTCAGAAATGACTCTTCAAAGAAATTCAAATTCTGCTCCCAGAATGCTGAAATGCTGAATAGCTTCAATGTAAATAACATTATTGTAGCATTTTCATCCTGTGTTTCCAGGTAATGGAATGGCTGAAAATTCATAGAGCACTGACACTTCTCCCACGGTGTGGAGCCAAGGCTTTAGCACTGGGTCAGCCCAAAACCTGCACAAAGACCTGGAGCAGTGGGAAAAAGCTCCCCAGTCACAGCCCATCTAATCCTGCACGGACATGTAGCCTCTCTTCCACTTGGGGCTTCAGCCACAGCAAAGTACTTGAGGAAACATTAAAAAAATTTCTTTGAAAAACATACATTAAAGGTTAAAAGAATCTAAAATGTAGGATTTACAAATGTGTTATTTAAGTTATGGTACTTTTACTTATTGCAACAATAATATTTCTTCCAGAGACAGATGGGAGCATCCCAAAGGCAGATGATTTCCTTTAAAAGGAATCCTGATGTCCTATTTGTAGCAGGTAGAATTTAATAATAAAATATACCACTTTTTTCATGTTGCCTCAAGCCTAAATAGCCAACACCAGCTTAGAGAGATATTTACAGATGGATAAACTCTATAACCACTGGCTTTTGTAAGCTGCACAAATCTGAATCTCTGGAAATTTGTGAAGAGGCTGGTACTGATGCAAGCACTTCAAGCTGTTGTGATCAAGAAAAACAATTAAAATCATGGCTGAGTATTATATACAGGTCTGGATTTAAAAAAAAAAAAAATTATTATTTTGTTAACTCTTTGGTCTTTTATAGAATTATCATGCCACATGAGAATAAACATTTATGCAGCTGTCATTGTCTAGGAGTCTTTTCTCCTATTGAATTACTTAAAAGCCACGTAGATGTGGCACTTGGGGACATGGTTTAGTGGTGGGCTTGGCAGTGCAGGGTCAACACACTTGATAATCTTAAATTGATAATCTTAAAGCTCTTTTCAGAAGGTCTGGTACGTGGCTGAAGTATCAACTTACTCAGCACTGGAAATACCCTCGAAAGATTGTTAGTGATTTAAGAGACCACCCTTCCCTTTCTTATGAAGCTCTTTTTTCAAGTGTTCATTGTGCTCTTGTACCACAGTAAAGTCACAGTGAATATATAACCTATACACAATGTATGTTTATATGCCATATTTCAGAGGTCAATAGAGGATTTGGCACGAAATAGAAATACATAAACCCTATAATTTCAAATAGAAAAGTTATTCATTAACTACTTGAAGAAAAAAAAGAAAATACATTGTTGGAACAAATTTATCATATGTGCATTTTAGGTAGGTTTTACACCTTTTCTTTTAGGTCCTTTGTCTTTATTCCAGGGAAAAGAAATTCAATATACAATTTCAGTTTTATTACCTTTGTACTATTTCCATCAAATAAATATAGCTGTGTGAAGGTCTTTCTCTGTTTTTTATAAGATCATTCTTGAAATGAAACTTTCTTTTCATTTCAGTGTAACATATCCTGTTTTAATAAAGAATTTTGCTTCCTATTGAGAGCATTTCGACAAAATAATATGGTTGTTTTTGTTTGCCATTTAATTTACCAGTGGATCGATTGAGTTAGACGTAACTACTTCTAGTATTAAAACTCACAAATTCCAGGGGAACTGGAGGTTAAATCGTAAACAAAATATTTCATTGGCATTGATCTGAAAAGCAGACTGACAGTATTGCTAAAAAATCATCAGCTTACAATTATAAATCTCCCCAAACTGACAAGAGATGGATTTGATTATTTTGCTTTGAAAGGGTCATTCCTTTAAAGCTGCAAGAGTTTATCAATTTATAAAAGATTAAATGACCCATATTTTCCTTTAGTTCCTGTCACAACTCTTTTTTGTGATTACCCAGGCTAGATCAGGTTTTGAGAGTGACTGAACATTTTGCTCTCTATTTTAGGCAACCTCAAATTTACAGGATTTATGGCCTATGCTAGGTCATTTGTGATATAAAGATTACAGGTAACCTGAACTTACTTTATGTACTGTGATACCCTGCCAAAAGTACAGCCACTCATTATGCCACAAGTGCATGAAAAAATGCCCGAATTTCATCCTCCTTTTGGGCACTATCCACCAAAGTTGCAGTGACAGCTTATTTCTTTAAATAAACAAGAATTTTGATGTACACAGTAGGTGACAGAAGTACTGCTTCCTTTACCTGATTCCCCTCCCACACCTCTTTTCTCTTGCTCCAAGAAAAATCTGAGTAGTCCAGGTCTTTATATAACCTTGATTGTTCTATTTCAATCAATAATTGTGTACATTTTAATTGCCGGAGAAAATGGAACATTAACAAATTCCAACACAAGCACCACGCCTTATAAACTCTGGTAAAAGAGAATCCTTCTTTGAAAAGCACCTTTCAAGTGTTCATTATTTGGATTCCCACAATACCAAGCAATACAACTGTGATTATATTTTGATGGCTGATACCCTGATCAACGGATCACACTGACACCCAGCCCCAGGAGATCAGTCCCTCTGCTGTGCTCATGTCGAAGCTCTCAGGAATGACAGAATTCTCTGCCCCGTGCCAAGAGCCCAGGAAGCACAATTTTCTCTCTGGAGCCAATATTCCTTCTGCAGCTTTGACAGCCAGAAAAAAGGCAAGAACCTGTGGCAAGCCAGGAGACAGTAAGAATGGTGGGATAATAGCTAAACCCCAGTACTTTGTGCAGGTGTGTACAGCCTTCAGACGGCTGCTCATTTCATTGATGAATTCCTGCAGCGGTTTCCTTGGAGCTCACACGGCTAGGGAATGTGTGGTGGATTTTTTGGTGGTGGTGTGTGGGTAAGCATGAGTAGGAACCAAGCCTGAATACCAATAAGTAAGAGAAAGCTAATGAAATAAAACACAAGTACTGCTTTTTAAATTATTTTGATCTGTTCCTGCACATGAAAACTCGGCATGCCTCTGACTCTTGTAGGTTAACTACACCTTAAAAAACTGAGCAGATAAAAATTTTTCAGAAACGGTAACACTTTCATAACCATTTTAAGATTGCAAAGGTGGCTTGTTTCTTAACCTTATACCAATCTGCATTACTTACCAAAACCAGAGCTATGTTCTTTTCACTCAGACTGTGTGTACAGGGTTAATTAATTTATGTTTTTGGTCAGGTTACTATATCATTTAGAATAAGATACTGCACAACATTCCTATGTGTCTGTTAAGGCCATAAATGAAGAAGCATATCTATGGTGCCATACATACAGCGATAAACAGGAAGATGGAAAAGAAAATTTTTCTTGTTATTAATATTATTATTATTGAAAAAATGAAAAAGAGCAATGGTAGCTTGAAAGTGAATACCTATAAACTTTGTTTAAAGTACTAGCAGCCTTTTAAATTTATTTTCATGAACTGAGATTATTGTTAGCAACTTTTATTCCTGATTTGGACAAGGCTTGTCAAAGAAATGTTTTTTAGAGAGACTAGGACAACTTATAGTCATTACTACCATGAACACCATCTTGCAAATGAAAATTTCAGACTATTTCTCTCACCCACTTCCAAGTAAGAAAAAAGAAAGTACTTTTGCTATGCAGACAGTTATCAACACGTGCAGTTAAAATCTTGCTAGAGCACTTCAAAGGAACATTAGTGACTTACTCTGTTTCCTTTCTTCTTTACCAGGAGAAACAAAAAATCATAAGACACCTTCAAAAATGTTTGCTTTTTTCAAACTGTTCACCACTGACATTCTAGTCTTGAAACTTAGATTAAAGCAAAATCTCTCCTCTCAAAAACTCCATTTCTACTGTTCAAATTGTCCTTTACTTAAATTGAAATAAAAGATGTTCTGCTACAAAATGTAGCTTCAGTTACAGTTTTGTTTTATTTTTATGCACTAGATGGTTTACAGGAATTCAGTCTAATAAGTCAGCTCAGTTAAAAGGATAATTTTACCAGCAGTTTAATCTGCCTCTTACTTTAAGCTTTTTATCTCCCCCTTTTTTAATCGGATCCCTTCCATCCATTCTAATCATTTTTGTGTCAATATTTCAAAGTTTCCTGCATTCTAAAAAGCTACTGATGATGCTGGTACTTTATAGCATTATGTTATCAACTCATCAATTTTTTATAATTATTTCCAGTAGTCTACTCCCTTCACTCCACACGTAACTATCTGCCTGAGGCCACCACTCAGAACACTTATTTTAAAGCATAGGTCAGCAAGACTTGGCTCCTCCTTGGTCAAATTTTTTTTTTCAATTGCATTTCATTTTTTTTGCTTTGTCATCCATGAACAGGACTTGATTAACAGTAATTTTGAATAACAAGTAAAATTTACAATGTTGCAATATTTGCTAATGTTTCAGCTTCACATTTACAAGCATGGCTCAATGCAATAGGTAAAAGTCAGAAACATGTAGATAGTAAAAAAAATCCATACTTTTTTACTGCAAATTAGCCCATACAGGTCTTGCTGAAAGGATCAAGCTTCAGTGGAAAAGCAGAAATCATGAGAAACAGAGCAGTGAAGGCATATATACTTCAAGCAAGGAAAGAGAAGGAGGCTCATGCTTGGCACTGGTAAATGGCAAATGAAAAATCAGCGCTGATCTGGAAGTTGTTGCTCTTGGATAAAAGAGCAGCAAACCAGCTTAGCCCTTGTTCAGAGAGGAACAGGACAGCTGAAGTTCTTTGTTGACTTTTAAACACCTAAGATGCCCTCTTCATTTCTTAGGCACAGGTTTCTATAGACCTGCACAAAAATATTGCTACTCTTCACAGTCCATTACAGTAGCAAACTTTGACTTCTGATCTCCAGCCTGAAAGTTAGTAATTTTTGCTTTTGAAAAAGTGTGTGAACAGGCATCCACCCTCCTACACACACTTTACTGTGACGTATAACACCATATGCTAAAATCCAACAGTTTTTGAACTTCTACACCTGATTCTTGGCACAGGAACTGCAGATATCATCTACATTTTATTCAACAGTTAAATTAGCCAATATAAGCAATATTTGATAATCTGTGGCTCTTGAACTTCCTAAAAGAGATTGTTGCTTTTGCTCATGTAAATGCATCCACAGCCACAGGAATCAGTGAGCCAGCGTAAAGGGCGCGTGAGAACGCTGCCACAATTTCACGGCTCTGTGCCATCGGGAGATTTCCCAATATCAGTGAAGTTGTGATGACCCTAGGAATTGAAATTACTTGCTTTCATTCATTAATTTTGATGCTGGCTGAGAATACCTTGGCGCATTTTCATGCAAAATTACAGTAGTAATATGCTTGAGTTGCATATATCTGGAAACCATATATATTTTCATTTATATATAATCACATTTTAATGACAACTATTAAAGGTATGAATGAGAGATTGGTAAGTGTGGCATTTTGCAGAGTCATCTTTCTGAAGATGTATTTTCTGGTTAAATTATTTCATTTACATCAAATCCTCCGAGCTAACTGTGACCTCACTTTCAGCCAGTCAGCAAAAGCAATAATCAAAGAAGCTTTGCACAGCAGATTTCTCTTTTCACTTAACTGCTTACAGAGCCATCATCCAAAGATTGTTTTGGAAACAGTTGTCTGGCTCACTAAAATAGAAAGGAAGTTTTCTCAGGAACAGGAGGGAGAAGGAGCATCACAACATGCAGTTGCAGCTGGGAAGAGATGGAGTAGCTTCTGAGACACATCAATGCCTATGGTGTTGGCAGCAGACTGACAGACAACTGACCTCAATGAAAGAATTAAACCCAAAATCTAAAATTACTGGTGGTACAACTGGGATTTTGATTAATACAAGTAGGTTTGCAGACAGCAACACAAACTAATCCTCTCACAGAAACCACAGATCTGAAAGCATTTTACTAAGTGAGCAGCATCTGTATCAGTACTTTATGAATAGGGTAATTCTAGCATAAGATAATGAAATACCTATGTTATACAACAGGCAAATTACAGACTTCAAAATAAAAGCTTAAGTCTGTACACCCTATATCAGTGACAAATTCATAGACTTTCTCCATTTATGACATTAATATGATAAAATTTAGAAAGGTTTATTTAATCTGTCCATGGTTGGGGTTTATTTAGTGTTTCTTGAGGTACACATTCAAGCAGATATTTAGAAAGGAATCATGAGTTTTCTCACTGGAACAGGCCAAGATTTAGGAATAAAAGGCAGCTGAAAGTGGAGCGTGTGTCTGGGAAAGAATTAGAATGCCCTGTTCTCTAACAGGCAGGTTGCCAGAACAACACAGGGTTTGTATGTGAGGGAATGGGATCCAGGTACTCTCTCATTGAAACAGAAGCTGTTGAGAATTTGTGTTTAGCAAAGCTGCTGCGAGAACAGCTCCATCTTTCTACCTCGTGTACCTGAGTTACACCTGCAAGCCAGAATTGGATTTATATGCACACAGCAGAACACACTCTTATACACAGACTGTCATTTAAATACTTCTTATCAATGCTAATTATTTTGAAAAACTCACAAACTCTTGACCTATATCTAATGTAACAGCACATCCTCTTCAGTTCTTCATAATTCTTTAAACCAGTTGTTCTTATAGAAAAGACTCTGACAATAATATCAAAGAAATTGTCATTTTTCACCCATTCCCCAAGCTAATTTGTCACTGGGAGCTCTGCAGATCAGGCTGTATCCATCACATTACAGTACAATGCACCATGCCATGTACTAAGGCATGAATGATGTAGATAAGGGTAGATTCATAAACATTCATATTACTAAGATACTTGAGAAGTCAAAAGATCATATTCTTGTCTGATATAAAGTGGCTTAACTTGATTGGGAGAGTCTGGGAGATTTTCTCTTTGGGGAGAAGCTCTAAGATAGGATGTGCTTTATCTGCCAGCATTACACCATTCCATTTGATTGTGTGTCATTTGCTGTACCACTATCTTGGTCTTATAACAGGAGCACATTCGGCCTGTATTCCTGCATGGATATTTGACTAGCCATGGAAAATCACCTCCTGGAAGAGCAGCTGGTGGAAACTGGTCTAAGCAGAAGTGAAATGGTGGTGTTTGGAGAAGAAAATTTTTCCAAAGTTTTCCCAAAGCTTACCATTTCTATTTGTTAATCCAGTGCCCATGCCTGGGTCTTGTTGGGTCCCTCCTAAACTTTGACATTCATGAATCATCAGTCTCCAAAATGGGCCTTTGTCCTTCCATTTCAGTAGTTTAATTCTGCCTAAGGACAGTTTCCCATAGCAGTGTCTGTATTTGCCATCACATCTTTGTGTTCAAATCAAGAAGACACAGGGTAACCTCTGTACTCACTGCAAGCCTATGCCTGTGCTACTCACATAAATAAGTTGAAGGCATTCCATACAGCATGGCAGTACAATCTAACAACTTACAGAGATGAAAAAATCCCCAGAATTCAGTATTCCTGTTTAACAGGGAAGTCTAAAAATGCATGAATAAACTGGATGTAACTTTATCTCTCCATGAGAAGTGAAATATATGTCATTTGTACTGCAGGTAAGTGAAAATACAAAAAAACTAAGAATATAAGACCATCAAAAATATAACAAAAGACAGTTAAATATTATAAGTACAGAAATGTAAATAAATAGATAAGAACAATCTAAGCTTTTCCTTTTTTTTACTTTAAAACTAAGTTTATATCCCACTGGAAAAATGTTCATTACAATGGACTGTAATACTATAAATACACATCCAAGCCATACACTTTGATGTCTTCTACAGATTCATATCTAAATAAACCCATCAAGATTAGGTGTGATGGCTTTATTTCTTTGTGTGAAAGAATCTCTCATGATAATGCCTTATCACAAACCCTGCAGAACTTCAGCCCAACACACCCGATAAATTATCACACGTTCAAGCTCCTGGGTTCTCTCTCAAAATTATTCTCTGCATTTTTGTGATATGATTAAAAGACCAACAGCTTCAGGTTAGTCAAAAGAGTCTAGGATATGAACAAATACTGCAATGGATAAAGATACCTTACCAGGGCTATTTCTCAAATAAAAAATAATGAAAACCTTGGGAGCTTAGAACTGCACTAGTTAAGGAAACTTGCCTGTCTGGACATCCTGGAGTCACTCTTGCACCTGGCACTGAGGCCCCTTCACACCTGTGCACTCCATACTCACAGCCAGACCAGGTCTTCTCATTGGCTTGACCCCAGGATCCCCATAGCAGAGGCTCAGATGTCATGGTACTTAAAATAATTTATTCATGGTGCAATAAGAAAAATAACAGCTCGGGTTCGGTGCCTGGAGTGATGGACCCCAAACAAAGGAATCTCTGGGTTTTTATACCCTCACAGTCTGAGTGCTTGACGGTCTGGAGTCCTCATCTCCTGCTGTGTCTCCCCTGGGCACCTGCCACTGATTGCATTCCTCAACGCCACGATGTCACCACTGTGTGTCACATTTTCCAAGCAGCTCTAACAAAGTAATTTCCCATACAGATCTAGGAGTTCTCTGCCTTAAAAGTGTCTTATTTTCCCTTGTGATGAGTTGCTTCTTACACCATTTCTAGTGACTCTAATAATGTTGGTGCTTAGGCTCCAGACCATCTATGGAGGGCAAGCAATGTTCAGCTCCACTAGGATTTTTGTGTGTAGGGAAGGCCAGAAAAATAAAAAAAAAAAAAGTGTCCACATTATATTTACCAAGGAAGAAAGGAAAATATATCTTTTTCAAAAGACATGGTTCAATAAAAATCAAATGTCAAATAAATAAAGATGGAACTTCTTGTGCAAAAAAGAGGAAAGACAACACCACTATGACACCTTGACCGCGTGTCAGAACAAATATTCCTGAATGTATCCACCTACCTTGTGCTATATCTCCTCTAATAACTAATAACTGTGCATGAATAAGACATACAGAATGTGCCAAAACAGTCACAAAAGAGGCAGCACATCAAATTAATCTTCTAAAATTTCACCTTCTGAAATGCAGTCATTTGGTCAAATTCACCTACTAATTCCAATGTTTAAATATGGACTTAGAGTGAGGATGTTCTTGTGTGATACTGTGAATAATGAACATATATAAATAGCTTCTGTTTCTTTACTCTCTGGCTTTCAGTGAGGTGCCAAGGATAAGTCAAACTATGAAAGAAATCGTGCATCGTAAAAAAAGAAATAATTAGCTTTGTAATAGAAAAAATTTCTGTAGTTAGTGTAGGATGTTTAAGCCAATTTTAGCTTCATTAATCGAAGCAGTTATTCAGCATCCATTAATTCAGTACCCAGAATTTAGAAGTGGCAACTAGTCAATAAAAATAAATGAATATTGATATGGCAGGACTTTTGCAATATTGTATTTATAGTGCCCCTGAAGCAAGTTAGATCCTACATTAAAAGATCAATAAACAGATGCAAAGGCTAATGCCTTGCATCCAGAAAGCCCTGGTGATGGGGATGAGGGGAAGGAAGCTAAATATTTATTCCTGTGTTTCTGATGAGATTGCAGAACTTTGGTAAGATTGAAACCGGGACATCGATTACCTTTCCAGTAGAGTCCAATGCTGTTTTACAACGTTCAGTCAACATCCATATATTAGGAAAGGGCTTCCTCTTCCCAAATGTTTCAGTACTCCCCTCTGTCGTTCACTAAAAAAAAGAAAGGGAAAACATCCCCTTTTTTAATCAGCAGCAACACAGCTCTGTAAACTTGGTGTTCTGCCCACTCATTGCTCTGCTTTCAAAATGAAAGGAGAATTAGAATTAAGTCACATTCTTGTTACTCAATTAAAAAACCCCACAACCAATCAATGAAAATTCCAGGCCAAATAATGTCATACAGAAGTTTCAGTAACAGCTATCAAAAAGAAAATCACAGTCAGCACCTTGATCAAATGCTAGATTTTGTCTGATACATATAACATATTGTAAGGATATAATCACACATTCCAAAAAACCTGTATTGCTGCATGTAACACTCAGGTTCTCAGAATTTAAAGCAGGACTGTTTGTTTAAAACTTAGACTGGTTTTATTTAAGGATATTGAAAACAATTAATGGTTTTTGTTTGAAAAGATATGACCAGATAATGCAATGTCAAAATAAGCACTACTTGATGAAAACCACATAATTTAAAAAAACCTGCTTCACTTTCTTATTACTTTTTCCACCGCATTTTCGTTAGATTAAATTCGGCTTGAAAACACCCAAATCTGATAATTTACTACTGTAATACCTGTGTTTTACTGTTGTTCATGAAAAGTGAAGGAAAGCAATACAGAAAAAAAAATCAATTTTCTATAAGACTGATATCCTTCAGAAGTTGTTTTTCAAAATGCTTGTATCAATAATTTCACCCTTGAGAAAACATTCTCTCTAGCGTTTAAACCAGATTATTTAAACCAAATTGTTTTCAAACTTTTCTAGCAAAAATACTTCAACCCTACCTACCTTACTGTTTGTCTTCACCCGGGCTTTTATTTTCTGTTTTTCTTGTTTTGTCTCAAAACCTTGACTTCCAGGTTGATGTGTTCAACAGCAAGGGTGACTTAGTAAGGTAACATTCTTTAGCTTCCTGAGCTGCCTTCCAGTCTACACTATGAAGAGATTTTAAAACTGTCTCACTTCCCTTAATTGCTGATTTAAAGTGATACACAGAGAAAGTGGAACTTCTGATAAACATAGATTCCTGAAGAGTTTTGCATTTCTCAGGTTTTATAGTACTTAAAAAAGAACTACCTAAACACAGTAATTCGGCCTTGGTCAAAATGATTGGGCTAATACAAAAGCATTAATATTAGTGAAGCAAATAGAAATAAGCAAATCAAAGACTTCCTGACACTTCAAGGTATTTTTCCTTAGGATCATATACCTTCTCTATTGGTGTTAAAATTGCCTCTTCCCTCAAATTACAAATTTTTTGCATTTTCAAAGCAATTGACCTGCCTGAAGATTTCACTGCACACTTAACGTACACACTCAACAGCTCTGATTTTCTGCACCATTGTGCTGGTTTTTAACTGGGATAGAGTTTGCATGACCTTTTACTTATTTCAATATTTGTAAGTTATTTTTTGCAAAAACTATTCTTCAATGGCTATTGTTAGGTAATTCACAGTGATAATGATAAAGATATTTATGTATATATGAACTTCTCAGGCAGCCTGGTCAGCAAATCTTACTTACTAGTTCTACCTATGGATTTACCAGCACAACAGAGTTTAATCAGGATTTTTAGGTAGCTGTGATACAGATTGAGACCTCATGGTTGGATTTATTGGGTTTTTAAAAGGAACAAGGATTGACACCTCTGACCTACCCCTCCTTATTTTGATGAGCATTGTAATCTGTCTTTTAAAATACCACTTTTGTTTAAATAAAGACTTCAAATTCATGTCTGGAAAAAATGTAATCAAAGGAAAAAGAATACAGTCTTTGCTGAAACTTCCAATATTTTGACAAGATATAAGAGCTCATTCTGTTTCTAAATGGTGGTACTGAAATTAAGATTGATGAGTAAGTATTCGAAGAAAATAACTTTGAGTTACATGCAAAAGCATTTAATTGCATCATTTAAATTCTTAAGCATTTCAATTTTATATTCATTCAGGGTTTTGCATAATTAATTTGCAGATTTCCAGAACGCATTAGGATGAAACTTTTAAATGGATGAATGGTTATTAATGGATTATATAAATATATTATTCATTATTTTTGGTTGTCATGGTAAATTGCACCGAGTACTTCTGAATGAATATTAAATTAAACATCATCCCATGAATTCAAAAGCAAAATGCATCCCCAGTAATAATTTGTTGAAATATAGAATACTTGAAGTGTCATTTCATAATAAATACTCTAACAAAATGTTAAAAATTGTTAATGTAACACTTTCCTTTTCTCTAAAAAATGGCAAGATCACCCAGGCAAAACTGAATTTCAAGTAGTCAACCTTTTCAAAGACGTCAGCGCCAGGCAGATCTACTCTAGTCCAGAAATAAATTCTCAAAGCTCAGATTACCTAAGCAATATTAAAATCTGCAGTCCAACTGAATGCTGTTAGAGAATAATTGCATTTATACCAAAAAGCAGCAGAGAACATGTATGAGAATATTTTCTCAGAGACACTCTACTAACTCAGGAACAAAAGTAAAACTGGTAGGAATAAAAGGTGGTCTGAGTTAAGGCCAGAAGTCTTTCAAGAGCTATTTCCAGAAGATGACAAAAAAATCCAAAACAAATCTCATTAGTTAAAACTCAAACACTCTGTCAATGCATTTCTTTTCAGTGTTTCAATTCCAAGCCTGTGTAATTCCATATTACTCTGCACAAAATAAATGGAGAAATCTGCTCAACCTCAGGACAATTAAAAAAGTAATTAAAATCTAAGTTCTCTTCAATTGTGAAAAGAACTGGAAAATGTTCAATACCATCTTTTTGATGGTATTTAGTGATGAAGTGATGATTACCAGCAAACAACAGGAAGTTAACTCTTATCTAAGGACTACTTCCAAAAGGATTGATGACACCATCTGCAAGGCAGAACTACAGGTATGCATCGCTGGGAATACATTGCCAAAACAGCCTAGAAAAATCCCGGAGATTGCGGGAAAGCTGCTTTTCCATGTGGTTCGTTGTTTACAACTATTTGTAGTGGGTCTGGCTGGGCTGGAGTTAATTTTGTTCGCAGCAGCCTGCCTGGTGCTGTGCTGGGGATTTGTGAGCGAAGCAGTGAGGATAACACAGCAGTGTTTTGGCTGCTGCTGAGCAATGCTTACACAGCACCAGAGCTTTCTCCTCCTCTCACTCCCTGCGAGTAGGCTGGCGCTGCACGGTGACAAGCTGGGAGGGGCACAGTCCGTGCAATGACCTGAACTGACCGGAGGGGCTTCGTGCTCAGACCGGAGAACTTGGGGAATGGAGGAGGAAATGCCGATGTTCACGGTTATGCCACCCCGAGGAACCCGCGTGTGTGTTGAGGTCCTGCTTTGGAGGCAGGAGGCAAACGTCAGCCTGCTGATGGGAAGTGTTGAATGAATTCCTGATTTTGCTCTATGACAAGGATCCCATTGTGTAATAACAGTTTGGTTTTTCTTAATCAAGCAGCTCTCTCTTAGGTATCTTGACCCTGAATGATTATTGAACAAACACTTTCATTAGTAATACGGCTACCCCATTTAATTCTAAGCTGAGGATTCTTGAAAAGCCATGATACACATGTGAATGAAGAAACAAACCTTTTGTACTATTTACTGATCATGGGTGGACTAAATGGTCATCTCAGAAATAGCAGGGGATTTCTCTGGTTGCCTTGTTCTGCACAGAATTACAGAGCTTGTGTGGACTATGCTTTTATCCTTAAAAAAACCATCTCTAATTTATTTTTAAGACATTAACATTTAATTTTTGATTTTCACCTAAGCAGGTCATATTTGCAACACATAATGCTATAATAATAATTATGGAAAGGGAAAAAACAGAGAAGTATTAAGCCCAAAATATTCCACAGAGAGCAAGAACCCTTCAAAAAACCCTGTTCCTTTTCCTGATTTTACCTCCACCTAAGTAATCTGATATACCAATATGAATTTCTTTCATTTACTTCTGGTGGACTAAAACATTGCAGCAGCCATTGGGAGGCAGCCTGAAGATCCAGGCCAAGCAGTTCCATAGTAAATCTATGTTTGTTTAAAGACAGATACACAGCAAGTGGAGATAAGACATGACATTTTAAAAAGACGTGCCTTGAACTGACGTTTTCAGGCTTACAACTAAATGGCAGGAGGACAACCACCCATGTAGAAATTGTCCCTTCCACTACAGTAAGGCAAAATAGGAAGGCAAGCACAGAAACTGAACGGCAGTGCAAGAAATAGACTGACGTGTCTTCCTTTTAAAAAGTGCTAACGAGAAAGTAAGAGGCTCTTGCTAAACAACCAGGAGCCATTTTTAAACCTTTTTTCATTACACAATCTTTAATGAATGGACAATTACCCTTGCACCACCAGTTTCCTGCCCTCATTTTTCTCCTTTAGAGGATGGCCAAATATTTCCACAAGCTGCCACTTTCTGGCTGATTAATCAATCCGACAGTTTGGCATTTACACAATCAAATTAGAAATTTTCTGTGTGAATGATGGCCCTGGTGTTCTGGCTGCAGTGAAAGCCTTTTACTCATGTGTGGGCTGCACTGCTTTAGCAGCCTTCATGGACTTGCACAGCTAAAGCCAGCGTGCTATTTATTACATTTCTAGTTTCACTTCTTCACCTCCTTTTGGCACCATCCCCTTCACTTTCCATGTCCACACTCCTGTCTTTTCACTACATTTATGAGAAGAGAAGTCACAATGTGTTTCCCAAGCTTTAAAGCTCCTTCTCTATAGGAATAACCAGGTTTTCACTCACTGGTGAGTGAAACACGCCAGGAGCAAAACTGGAATGTCACAAATCCTATTCCAGTTGTTAGGTTGCACAGATTGAACACAGGACAAAGCACAGAATTTTTCTTTGAAGGAAAAAGTGCAAATGTGTTCTGTCATAATTGACTGTTAAGTAAATCCCAAAGTGAATTAGGTGATTCATTGTGGGATTTTTGCTTTTTCTAGCTGCAAGTCCATTATCCTGACCAGTGTCACCTAAATTTCAATTTTCTTTCACTTCAGCAGATCTGCTTTTTGAATGCAAATTTAAAATATAAATTTTCTTGTACTTTCAGGCTTTTTTGACTAGCTGTCTACAGGCCTAACAATGCCAAACTCATTCTTGAAGCGCTTGCTGCTGGCTTCCAGCACCTTGGCTAGTCATGCAGTGATAATTTCTAATTCCAGCTCCTGATGATGGATTACAGTGCATTGATACAAAGCCAGAACACCCTGAATCCTATCTCTATCCTGTCCAAACCTGATTTCCTGATCCATCAGCACAATTTACAGCGAGGCACATACTGAGTTGCCAAGCATGGAATTCTGGGCTGCGTGACTGAGGAGGAGGAGGTCACACTCATCATCCCTCGCCTGGTCCCTGGTGGGATGAAAACTACCTCTGTCACACCAATGAGCTGCCTTAATCACACAGATGAAACAATAACTTAAAATAGGTATTTTGAGCTCACACCTGAGAATTAAAAATAGCTCAATACTACTAAATTTTATACATAGCACATTCTTTAGCTACCTACAAGTTGCCTTCTCTTGGCTGCAGTCTGGGATAAGTTCTGGCTGAAAAACAGGTTTCTTAGAGGTGGGTTGGCCCTTAATTTTCAGGATAGAATGTGTTACTGCTGCTCCTGCAAGTGTGTAGTCCATTACAGCAGGTAATGAAAACCCATCTGTCTATGGTAGTAATCTCCAGTGAAAGCAACCTCGCATAAAAGTCCACGCTCTCCCACTGGATGCTTTAATGAAAAAAATAAAGCAGCTGGAACATAATCCCTAAATATTTCTTGCTTCTCTACAATAAAGAAAATCACAAAAGCCAAATGCACTCCAGAGAGGCAAGAAGAAGGTGGCATTCTGCTAAGGGACAACTGTTCAGTTTCCACAGGAGATGGCAGAAGTTTGGCTGCAAGGTCCAATCCAACGTTTACTGACCAGCAGTCAGAAAACACATCTTAAAAATCTCCTGTTCACGTGTAGCTGTTGATACCAGGTCAGGTGCCACAAGGGACTAATTTAAAGAAGTCATCCTGGGTCCAAATACACACAACAGAATCTATATTTAAGAAGAGCATAAGAATTGAAAAGTTGAATTTTTATGGGAAAAGAATGAAATATCATTCTTACATATGAGATGTTCTGTAGAGGAAAAAAATAATTTTTCCAGTGGATACACACAATCTATTCAATGCTACCAGGAAAATGATGAATCTATGTATGTCCTGAAACCATGTAACCTCTCAAGTACAATGATAAGGATTGACGAATAAAAATCAAAATATATTAAGAAAGTGCTAAGAGAAACATATCCCTTACCTCATGAAGAAAAAGGAAAAACAAAATATTGGCTAAGATTATCAGTTCCAGTGTACTCATTCTATATTTTTTCTTAAAATCAGTATTATGTTATGTATATTTTCCCCTCAACAGTTTTAAGCTAGTGTAACACCTAGAGAATTGGACCATTGAGATTAAACTAAGAATGAGAGCAGAATTACACAGCTTCAGTCAAGATCTTGATGATCCTATTCTATTTTTAGGTTTTCCTTCTGTCATGTCCATGTTATTTCTCTTCTTTTTTTTTTTTTTTCTCCCTTTACAAGTACCCTGGCATCCATCATCCCCAGCTGATCTTCTGGGAAGCTTTCAAGTGTGGAACTGGAGCCAGAGAGCTGCTAAGGCTGTGTTGAGAGCTGAGGCTGATCTAGCTCCAGAGAGGAGACAACTGCCTGCCTGCAGATGGGCAGAACTGGCCAAGTTCCACCTCCACACACAGAAAGCTGAAGGGTGAAGTGGGACCTCCTTTTAGCTAGGATGCTTATCTGGAAAATTAAGCTGGGCTGAAATCTACATACTGAGAAAGGCTTCTCTATTGTCTTTGCATAAAAAAAGAAAAGGGAAGATCTGCTGGTTTTCTCTCTGTGAGCACAGATTCCTGATGGACTTTCACGGGCCATGGCAACAATCATGTACACAAGGTTTTGAAAATGCTGATAGCACTTCCAGCTGCAAATTGCTACAACAGAGTACTAGTACAGAGGAGCTTCCAGATGTGCCAAAAACCACGGGAGATCCCTGTCTGCAGTGCCAAATATCTTACGCAGTTTTAGAGATCAAAGGAATTTTTAAAGCCAATTCCACTCAGCGAATTTCTATGCTCTCAGTTTAGTTGTGAGTGAGAGTGATGAGACAAGAGCAAAGCTTGGGCCAAGAACTGCAGTGCACAGACAAAACTTAATGGAATGCAGAAAAAATGAATTGCAAAAGTGCTGTAATTTAAATTTTGCTGGGTCTCAGTGTGTTTTAACTGATTTCTATAAAACCAAAACATGGGCTGCAAATAAAAATTAAAACCAAATGAAGAATAGTACAGAGCAGACAAGGCAATAGTGGGTCACTACCAAGAAGAAACACACGGGGGAAAAAAAGGCAAGGAAAACCTTCACTGAGCAGAAAAGATCAGTGGGATTTCTGAACTGAGCCTGCTAGCTTTCTGTGTCTAGGAAACATATTCAGCAGACTTACATTGCAATACCACTGTTAATCTGTACACGTAATACTGCAGGGATGAAATAGTTACAGGGTAAGCCTTCACACAAAATTATCTCACTAAGACTTCCCAAAAAACCTTTCCTGAACTAGGGGTTTCCAATATGGAATTAATGGATAGGATTTCAAAAGGGCATTACATACCTGTTATTACATAATAAGGTTTTTGACAGAAGGGATAAGTAGAGGTAGACCTACTTTGTAATACATTAATTTTGACCCAAGTTTTTGTTTCTGTTAATGCAAAGCAGAATATTAAACCCAGTTATAAATACAAAGTTGTTCTAAAGGTTTTTCAGAACTTGAGAGAGTATTACAAATTTCCTGAGATCTTTCCACTACAATTAGATGAAAATCATACTCTAGATCAGACAATTTCTTCTCTGGAAACTGCTGAAATCTAGCAAGAACCTTTGAAAACATACTGGAGTTATTTAAAATGTTAGGTTAGCAACATGCAAGCAAATTTAAAAAAAAACAAAAACCAACAAAACAAACACACCAAACAACCCAAACCTCTTTCCCACACACACTCATAGACCACAGTAAACTTCTTTAAGAGTGAGGAATTACCAGAGACTTTTTAAAATAGGCTTTTTGCTTTAAACTAGCAGCCTTCCCATCTGTTCTATGCTAATTAGGAATGCAAAGAGAACACATTTCACAGTTACATCAGCACATAGTAAGATTGAACTCTGTAAATGGCTGGGTAGAAAGCTTCCCATGCTCCTACAATGATATTTCCAGCTGTGTTTGCCATGTTTGTGACACATATGAGGAAAAACGATACTCTAAACGACAAGAATGCTTTAGAGTTACTAAATGCTTCTTTGTATCTGCTATTAGATACAGCGATCTGTCAGGATAGCACTGCAGTTCCTTCTTTGGAATCTGGACCAGGAACTCAGTGCAAAAGTGAAGAGACAGCATAAAAAAGAGCAGTGTAAATTTATTTGGAATTAGAGCAACATCTTGGGGTAAAAGAATCTACTCAATCTATAATTAATACCTTAGCTACTAGAAATGAGGATGAATTTCATGTACCGAGATATTACTTTCTGTAATATCTGGGAAATCTAACAGGTGCTGGGGAATGCTTAGGTCAGGAAATGACATCTGGCTGGCAATAATCATGAATAAAACTATTTCTTAAAAAAGTAAAATTAATTGTGTCTGAATCGAGAAAAATCACAAATGCAGAATATTATGGGTAAAATACTAACAGAAATATTTGAGAAGTAATCAAAAGCAAGAACAGATTTTTAAATATGTGAAAAGCAGCCAGACTGAAGTAAAAAGGATGTGCTTGCAACACTATCAGAGAAAAATAGGACAAGAAAAACAATTTCTTGTTTTTTATTAAAGATGAGATACCGTGAGACTGCAACAGAGGAACATTGCCATTAGACTTCCACAGACAGATGTAAGGTTTAGACTGAAAATGGGAACAATTGCAGTTTAAGTTAAAAGATTTGTAAGCTATGTATAAGAAATTTCATAGAATCCTCCAGACTTCTAACTATATAGCAGTCATTAAACGTGCAGGAGATAGATAATAGATGGCGCATTCAAAAATTTATTGTTTAAATTACTCAGGAAAACAAACACTGCATAGGATAGCATTTGGTGTTGGAGATGCTATGTTAGACTTAAAGTGAATTGTTAGTTTCTGCTTTTCCTTGTTTCTTCAGGTTTTTTAAAATAAAATTCACACTTTATAAATACAATTTGCTTTATTAAAAAACCCTCTGAATAAACACCTGCACACATTGCATAAAACAAACCTTTTCTTTTGCAAGTTTCACACCAGTGCTGCTGGGATATTTCTCTGCTCCATTTCAGCAACTATCTATAACAAAGAAATGCATTCATAATTTTTCTCTTGGACTTTGCGCAGGCAATGCGAGTGTTTGTTGTCAGTCTCTGTATATTTCCCCCAAACTTATTTAGACTGAGAATCTAGTGATGCCAGCCTGTTTTTAAAACACTTTTCCTGCTGATCCACCTTCTACCATTTGAGGAACATTGGAAAGACTCTCCTTAAATATTCTAACAACACTGAAAAGTCTGTTCTGTTGTCTGTGTTAAAGGGAACTTTGTGAGGATGTTTTACTCCGGTTTGGGGGCTGAGGGAGGCACTCCATGAAAGGGCTGGTTCACCTTGACAGCCCTGTCAGGACCTGGACCCGGCTCCCACCTTGAGGCTGCCCACAAGGCTGAGGGGGATTTTGGAGCCAAATTTTAACCCCCCCCCCCCCCCCCAAAAAAAAAACAAACCCAAAAAACCCCAACAAACAAAAACCCACACAGAAAGAAAACACACACAAAAAGACGGCTAAAAATGAACTTGCCAAACGCAATTGGGCGAGGAGACAGCTGGAAGGCTTCGCCGGTGCATCCCCGCCCGTTCGCCGATCCTGAGGCGAGACCGAGGGCGGGAACGCCGCCCCCTCACGTCTTCCCGCCCTCAGAAGCCCTCCAAAAGGGCGGGAAGCTGTGAGGGGAAGCCTCTTCCCGCCCTTTTGGAGGCTTCTTAGCCGCTTCCCTCAGGGCTGCCGGGCTGTGAGGGAGCGCCGCTCCTCAGGGCTGTCGAGAGGTGCTGGCGTTCTCCCGGCAGGTTGATGGATCTTTCTTGGCTATGGACGCGGTGAAGTTGGGCTTCCTTCCTTCTTTGCCTCAGGAAAGTAAAGTTTTGTTTTTTAAGTAGAGTAGCGCTCTGAGGGGCTGCTTATGGCCGGTCCGGGCCGCCTCCCCTTGCGGCTGCTTTGCTTTCGGCTGCGGCATTGGGTGAGGTGCGAGGTGACTCTTTTCCGTCTTCTTGTGGTTTTATATACATATATGTGAATTTTTACTCACGTATGTATATCTACACACGCTGTATGTGTATACGCACGTATTTTTTGTCAGTCCCTGGGGCTGGAGGAAAGGCACTGCTGAGCACTTTCAGGCAGGTGAGGGTTAACCCTGCTTGTCGACCTGATGTGTGAGGGATAATTGTTTCCCTTATCTTATATACTTAATAAACCAACCAGCAGGGTGCTAATAAAAGAAATAACTATTATTAAAGGTTTTTTTTTCCTTATAGGAGAAAACAAGTCCATGATTTTGGTTTTATCAGACCTCAGCATTGCCTTGAGGGAGTGGGGTGGGTTTAAAGTAGCTATTAAAATTATTGCTGGGGAATGAAATTTGATTAAAAAAGCAGCAGCCCCATGGCTTTACAAAAGCATTTTGGTAAAATAGTGCTCTTTCAGGCTGTTATTTGAGCTCTGGGTGCTGCTTTATTGAAGATATCTACTTAAAATATTACAGATATGAAATGGAAAACTGCCTCACCTTTTATTATTTGATATTTGAGCAGCAAACACAGGCCACTAGAAGGTAAAAGATTTGCTTGCCCCACTGGTAAATGTGTATTATTTCTGTAGCACAGATGGCTCTTACACAGCAGTATGATGTTATTTTTATAACTTTGGAGTTTTGTTTTTGTTGCTATTCCTTCTGCTGATTAGAATTAGGCAGAGAAAAGTGTCTGTGTCTGTGTTTTGAGTTTTTTTTGTTTGTTTTGCAAGGGGGTCCAAATATGTGAATTGTTGGTACTTTCTCCCTGAAACTGACTTACCAAAGCAATCTTTGCCTGGAAATAAACACTTCCAGGTTTAGGCTGCTGGCAGCCTTCCAGGGGAAAGTCTGTGGTAGCCCCGCACCCTCCCGGGATTCAATCAGCCAAAGAGGTGTCAGAAAAGGCATCTTCAGTATGATTTTAATTCTATAAAAAGAAATTATGTTTAGTGGATATAAGCATTTTATTTGCTGACATTTATTCACCTGAATAAAAAGAAGTCATGTTAAAAGGAGATATTAGCAGAGTTGCTTAAAAGTAGAAAGTGTGGATTGAGAACAAGCATCAAATGGTGTGTAGGTAACTTCCATATACACAACAAATAGTAATCTTGCATTAAATAGCTTCAAAAAGGAAAGTTTCAGACATTAACAGCATATGTGCATGTGTAAATGGTTCTTATGGCATCAAGGAGAAAATGTTCAGTGTTAGTACTTTTATTACATTGATTTTATAGAATTATATTCCCTTAAGGGCTTAGGGAAGCTGCCAATATTTGACATGTCTTGTATTTTGTTATGATTAGATCAAGCTTTTAGTATAAAGCTCAGCAAATATTGCCAGGATATTTGGCAGCTTTGATAGATTAGTATCCTTGAGTTTTTCCATGTGCCTTTGTTGCAGCTTTTTTAACAAATGGGCTTAATTAGTGCTCATAAAAGTGAGACAAACAATGCTCAATTCTTTGCTAGAAATATTTGTTTTAAGTAGAAATATCAATCTGTGGGAAAGGTAATTGTACATATTTTCTCTCTTTGGAGCTGTTTTCAAACAGCTCATTTGGCTTTTTGGGAGAATCCTGCTTTGTTCCTATTCAAGCCACCTTTTACAGCCTCTGCTGGCCTGCAGTTTTCAAAAAAAGCACAAAAAGCAGAGAGTTTGTCCCATAAAATTCAGAATAGCTGAGGTTTGACCCTCGTGCTTTACTAAAAGGGTGTCCTATATTTCCTTGCCTTATTCATGTTGTGATTTTGTGTGTATATAATAGCAGTAAATCCACAATGTTACTGTGAAAAGGCTCTGGTAGATGCCAGCTTCACCACTTTCAGGTAAGTGCTTGGAAGGAGAGCTTTGTTTTTTGGGTTTTTTTTTTTGGTGCTCAGTTACAAAGATAATACAAAGTAGCAGATAAAAATGTTGCTGTGGTCAGCTACTGTTATTGGTGTTACAGTGTTATTTCTCTGTCAAGGAGCATTTCTATATATACTGTACATAGGTGTAATCCCAGAGGTATGGGTGGACAATCAAGATCCTTTAAATTTTATGTTCTTACCGTTTTTCAAACAGTTAAATAGTTCCTATAGCCGTGTTTTACTTATCTATAAGCTGCTTGGAACTTGCTGGAAATCCAGGTGGCCAGGAACCACAGCAGGGCCACCAGGTTAGAGGCTTGTTCACAGCTCATTCAGCTGTTACTGGTTTGGTTATTGCCTTTGGAAAGGTGCCAGATTTGGGGGCCCAAATTGGGTGTTTAACTAAGGGGTGTGAGCATGAAACCTTTGTCTGGAATGCCAGATTTCCTTGTGCTGGCTGTGTGATGGAATATAGTCAACCTATGGTGCTTGGTAAGATTTGTCTCATGATTGATTGTGCCTCTCAGAAAGAGAATATGCATTTATAAGACTTGTTAGTCCTTCTAAATCTATAACTTTAATGAGTGCTGGCTATTGTGTTTACCCATTTATGCCTCACTGTAAATCAGTTTAGAATTATTCAGATACATTAAAGCAAACCCAGACCTCTCCAGTTAGTCTAGTACAGAAATGGAGACCGGCAAGTCAGTAATGGAAATAAGCTCATTTTCTTCGTGTGATGTGTTTTAGCAGAGCTACATTATATCATCCTGATTTGTGATGAGTGATTTTTAAGCCTGAAGTAGACCATGAGGAGTATAAAATGCTTCGTGTTTACAATTCTGTTCTGTACTGATATTCATTAAAGCTGAGTATTCATTGCAGTTCCTCCCTGAAAAGGATGCAAGTATGTTGCCATTTTAGCACTATTTTTTAGCTGAAGTTTTAGGCAGAAGGATGATTATGTCTGTGCACGTGACATGAAATTGATGCTGTGTTGCAGACCTTGTTTTTGCAACACCAAATAAGGGTGAATTTCTGCCTGCTTTAATTCTCCTAAGTTAAAGGAGAGAAGACAGAAAAAGTTAAACATTAAGGCAGTGTTTATTTCATATTTATAAGCCAGTAGATAAGCTCCTTCAGATTGATACTTGAAAAAAGAATTGCTTTAGTGGATATGTTCTCTGCTGAGTAAATACAAAAAAAATGATCTGTTTGCCAAGAAAATAAATTATATGACAGAAACTAAATCAGTGCCTTGTTTTTTTCTTCTGGCTGATGGATGTCTGACAGGACCTATATTCTGTCTTGCCCATGACTAAAGCACAAGATGAAATATTTTCTTGTCTTTCATGGCAAATATTTATTCTTGGATTCTTGTTATTTTATTACCTTATCTAAGCTGTGCTGGCTTTGCTACCTTTTCCCTACAGCAGCCATCTTGGCAGGGCTCAGCTGTTTTGGGTGAGCCAGGCAGGAAGGAAAAGGAAGCAGAGACTTTTCACCTTTTTCTCATACAGCTGTGATGGGGAGTGTCCATGCTATCCCACTTAGGTCACTGTGTGGGATGGAAAGGATGGGTACAGATCCAAAAACAACATTCCCACACTTGGATCAAATTCAAAATGGGCTCTCCTCAGATATAGCAAGTATCCAAGGACTAAATTCATATAAACATGGTAGTCTGTATTATCTCTTATATTTACCTAGGAAAATGAAAGAATGGCATAAAACAAAAACATAAAAAAAAATTGGTTTATCTATTCTTGTCTACATTGTGGGGCTAGCTGGTAGCAATGTAATTATCTCATGCATAAAAATCTTGCATTCAAATAATTGCACTCTCTTTCAGCCCTGGTGTAATGCACGAGACTATCAAGATTAAATTATGGGACTAGATTAAATGTGAAATGCAAAGTTTTAAAGGACTTGGCTAGCTCTATACAGGGGCATTATTTTAGTAATCTGAAAGTGTAATAAACCTTTAACTTCCACAGTACAAATGCATCTGCATAATTGCTTACTGATGTTGGGTATTTTTCTTGAACAAAGCCAATAATTTGAGAGGGCCTAAATAATAAAGCTTTTTCATGGTTAGAAAGAAGGTTGGAGTAAGGTTTGGCACGGTCTTAGTCCTGTTTTGAACTCACGGTCTAAAATGTGTCATTTCTTGTAGGCTTAACAGGCAAATTTTAAATATACTTCAAGGACTGTATTATTGATACATCCTTTGCTTGATTCTTTCTCTAATTTTCTCATTAAAAAAAAAGGCCAGAATTTTTTTCAGTTTTGTACTGCTTTCTTCTCTTAGAACTGCCATTTTTTATTAAATCTAGGTATCTTTACATTAGGCTCAGAGATGTGCTGGGGTTTAATGACACAAATATGAATGATTTCTCTATAACTTGGTTGCTATTAGTAATGTGAATATTTAGGAACTAATTTTAAGTGTGATTGGTAGCAAGGTTTTTCTCGTGTAGTTTCCTATTAGGAAGGAATAATGCCTTGGATAATGAGGGTACAACCAACAGCTTTATCTTGGATGCTGTGATTCTTGCTTCACTTAGGTTTGCCTGATGCACTTTCATGTTATTTAATAGAGCTAATTATTGTGGTGCTCAGTGTATTACATGCCTTGAATGACAAGAGCCCTAGTATATAATTTAGTATTTAGAAGCAGCTTTTGTGTTGTAGAAGTGCCATAAGGGAAAGCAAATCCACTGCAGGAATAAGGAAGGCAGAGGCTGATGTTAGAAGAGATTACATGGCTGTTCCCATTCTCAGCAAGCAAAGAAAATGCCATTCAAATGACTGCATTTTCAAATTAAGGAGAACTAAGTCTTCTGTTTTATAACTAAATGCACCACAACTATGACTGTAACTGGAAAGAGAAAAGCAACCAGCAGTAGACAAAGATGTGTGTCATGAATCCACTGGGTTAAGAATAGCCTGTGTGAATTTATTCTTTTTCTTGGAACCATGTGAAATAAACAGGGAGTTGCTTAATAAAAATCTTCAGTAGCACACTGCAGAAAAGAGCCATTATTAATCTGTGTAATGAAACAAGTCAGATTCTGTTGAACAAGTTTGTATTCCTGCTGAAATTGAACATTCATCTACAACTGTTTCTAGTTATTCCTCACATCAGAGAGTGGTAAAATGCCAGTAAAAACTGAGTGATCTGCAATGAAAAAGACTCATTACAATATGGTACCTTCTTCATTTCCCTGGTTTTACAGGGCTGTTTGTGCCATTATTTCCCTGGATATGTTTCCTGTGCGCTGTTCTTCCCAGTCACAGATGTCTGAAGCTGTTGTTGGTTGATGAGGTGACCAACCTTATTGTGCCAAGGTTGTAGTAAGGAGACACAGCTACTGAGGTGTCTGTAACTTTGTTGTAGTGCCTCAGAAGACTTTTTTTTTATCACATAGAAGAACACAGTTTTTGCTCCAGGGGAGGCGTCCCCCTTTAAAAGGAGGAATATGGTCATTTACAATCAAGAGGGGGCTCCAGGCTGGGGATGGAAGGCTGAATGTTTAGAGGTTCTCATGAAAGACTTGTGTCTGAGAGTTAAATTCTTCTCATTTGAAATCTGTCTTAATTGCAGCTCAGTGACCCCATTCTTGAGTAATACAGTCTTTCCCTGATATAAATATGATACTGCTTTTCAGGTGCTCTCTATGTTGCTGTGCCACTGAAAGAAGCTGACAGTCCCTAGACACCACAGATGGGGTCAAGGAACTCTTGTGTGATCATCCAGTCCCTTTTGATCCTGTAGGAAGAGTCTGACATATTTAAACTATGCTGCTGCTCTGGTGATCTTTGGCTTTCAGGATCTCCTTCAACAACTTGGAGTAGTTCAGTGCTGCCCACCTCAGCCTTAATCAAAGATGTGTGCCTACATATTGGCAATACTAATTATGAGAAATTTCTTGCTATGGTACAAAAAAATGAGACTGGATATAGCACTCTTTGAATGCAGGGCAAGAACAATTTAAAATAAACTGTTCTATCACAGAAGAAAATTGTTATAAGAACTGGCACATTTCACAATATTTTCATAAGTTCATAAGGCTTCTGTGAATAATTTTGAATCAATACTAGCAACTGAATGTTAGAAGACATGATGAAGTTCTACTAGGATCCTGGTGGGTTTTACAAGAAAGAATTTTCTAGTGAAAAATATCAAGTGTGTAGTAAAATTAGCTTGTCCTGCAGCAATCTCCACTACAATTAGGTGTCATTAATAATGCAGTGTTGAAAAAGTTTGCATAAGAAATCCAGAGCATTAATATTTTATTGTCACTAATACGCTTTGATTTCAGTTCACGTTTTCTGACTCGAGCGAGGGAAAAGTGGTTTTTAACAGTGTTTTTTTCCATATGAGTAGAGAAATATTAATCACTTTCTCAGGAAACCCCCAGGGGAACTTGCACATGGGTAAAGCTTATTTTCAGGCTTCTTTCTCATTCAGGTTTGTTCTGATTAACATGAGCCTTTTCCTTTAAATTCAGCGTGTGAGAGCTTGTTCTGCCGAAGCCCGAGGCACAAATTCCCTGGTTATATTTGGAATGAAATTCTGACCCTATTAATAATCAAAGATTTGACAAATGCCTATGTGCTGAATGTGATCTGAACACAAAAGCTCATTCCATATAAGTGATTTCTAACAGCTAATCACTGGAGTCCTTTTCAGTAGCTGGAGGCCTCAGAAAATGTTCACCTGTGTAGCTTTATCAAAAGGAGTCACGTGAACTTTGGCGGTGACTCACAGTGGCTGATACAATTGGACACAGTAAAGGATCTGTCAAATGAAAGTCAAAGCAGAAGGGAGTATTTTGTATTTCAGAGTAGAGCTAAGGCAGGAAGATTTGTGTGCTCTGCTGCTGGATGTACATAAGCTGGAACCTGGCTTTGAAAAGCATCAGCAGAAACCAGAATATTTTTAAAACTGTAGGAACTGAGTAATGGATATGATCCCCACAAAACCCTGGCTTAAAAACAGGCACAACTTGTTTGAGGTCAGTAGGTGTGAGTTAGTGGCAGAAATAGTCAGATAGTACTGTTGTTTTACATGATTATTCCTCACAGATACTTCAAGTGTTTCCTTTGTTGCTGAATTTTGAGTGAAGATTACTTTGAAATAGTGTTAGCTCTGTAATTACCTATTCTGATCACCAATAAAGGCATTAGTCTTATGTCCTATAGTAATTTCAATGAAGCCATGATTTCATAGCTACTTAACTGTAACCAGAGTTAGTAAGGCATTGTGTATGGAATTGTACAGAAGGCTATTTCTTTGAAAGGTAAAAATGCTATTGTTTCAAGTTGCCATTGAAATGAGGATCCCTTTTCACTGCAGTGGTAACTACAAGTTATAGTCTCTAAGTCTCAAAAGAATCCTTTATTACCTCCCCTCTTTATTTTTTTTTTAAGCTGACGTTCTGTAGAAATAAGCAACATTCAGAGGTTTTTGTGACAGTGTAAAGCTATTCTAGCAAGTATTTGATTAAGCTAATGTAGTAATAATATGTCAATTTTTTTGCCTTAACAGTATTACCTGGTTAAACTTTTACTGTTTACTTGATTCAAAAAAATCTTAATGTTTTTATATTACTAAAAATGCTTTTTTAGTAAAAATATGCCACATTAATGGTCTTAAAATGGCATTGCAGAGGGTAATTACTCTAAAGATTTATTTACTCAAAAAGATTCTAAATTACCTAATTCATTAATTCCCCCCTTATTAATGGCCTTGTCAGCATTTAAGACCAGCATGGCTAATCAGATGTCAACAAAATGCAATTACTACCAAGTGAAAAGCAATTTTAATCCTTATGTTTTTAATGAGCCTGATAAAAAGAAAATTCTCCTGTAATTGCAGTGCTCCTCAACTATGCACCATAAAAGTATGGCTTGGACTTTCCATCACTTATGGCTACCTTTTAAAAGGGATTTGAGGTACTGAATTCCTTTCTTTTTTCTCTTTGACTCAATTTCTTGGGTAGACCAGCTCCTTATAGGAGACTTGTTGGTTTTATTGGTAATTACGGAATAGTTTTCTGAAATACACCATTGAAATACTAGTTTTTATTCGTCTGTTCCCAGTTCATTTTTTGTAGAGTCCTCTATTACTGCATTAATGGCAATTTTACGTTTTTATTTCCAACTTTATTTTCAAATTCTAAAAATATTCCTTTCTGTTAAGGAAATCCTAAACTTGAGCACCTTTGTGAGCTTTTATTGAAAAGGAAAATCTGTTTATCTTTGTGAAACTGTCTTTAGTTATTTTATAATTTTGGAAACTGAAGAAAATGTTGAAAACCTAACTGAGTGAGATGTTTTTGAACATCACTACTACTGCATAATATATTGAAATTACTGGATCAACACAACCACATGGGAACATACTACTCGAAATACTTTGCCCTGTGACTTTGCCAGAGCCTGTCCAACAGAGCTGGATGTGCTCCTGGTCACTTGGTGAGCTCACTGACATTTAGGAGGTTCTCAGTAATTTCTTGTCCTTCTGTGAACAAACCCATTTACTAGCATAAATCTGTAGCCATGGAAAAAGACAAGGAAAGAACTTGCATGTAACACCCTGCTTATGTAAATGGTGCATCTGGTGCTTTTTGACGTAGTGCCAGTGACTATTTCTAAGCAGTCTAAGACACAGTCAGCTGATGCCAAGATCAATCAAAACCATGCCCTGGTATATTTTAATGTCTGTAGAACTGTGGAAGAAGACTTGGAGGAGAATGCCCCACCTATACAAAAAATAATAAACTATTTTCTGGAGGCACATAATTACAAAGTAATACACCTACTTGTGGCAGGATGTCTTAATGATTAAAGCTTGCTCTTATGCAACATTCAGAATACCTAAGTTCCCTTTCTGTTTTCCCCCCTCACTGTATCCATAGCAAGTCTTTTAACAAAAAGAGAATATTGCGGCCTTCAGACTATACCTTAGAGCCGCTACAGCTTATTTGCCAAGATTTTGAAAACTGAATAAATAGACTCTGAGATGATAAAAAGAAATATGTGGCAATTTGGATGCTGGTTTGCAAGCACCACTGCTGTGTGTCAGGAACTCAGGTCAACATAGGCGGAAGGAGATGAGACTGTGGAGGCCTCAACATCCAGCTCTTGATAAAATATGGCAAGGTAAGAAGATGGTTCTGATTTCTACACGTTTTAAAGCATCTGTTTGATTTGCAGTCACCTGCTGCTCTTCATACTCATGTGTGTCACTCTTCTGAGTACCTTAAATACACAGCCCAAAGTTTGCTGAGTCTTTGAGCAACAGTAACTACTGCTGTTGGGTTTTTAAGTGCAATTAGTAATCTCTCCAGAGCATGCTGTTAGATCTGTAATTTTCTAGCTACTATGACTACTATTTTCATGAGAGTGCTATTGTGAATGTGAGCAAAGCTCTGTTGTTTTCTGCTTGCCGCCGTTTTTAGTTGCCGTAGCTGTGCCAGAGTTGACTTCTGATGCGGTTGTTTCACTGAAATAGCTCGTGTTATGTCCTGTTTCTGTTTTGGATGGCCACATTAGCCTCAATATTTTATTCAGATTTTACAAGCTGAACTGTGGTGTCTCAGCTGAACAACTGTCACATGAAGTAACATTGTGCACCTCACTTCTTGTTACCAGTAAGAAGCTGCTGGATTGGGAGCATGAGGAAGAATTGCATCTAGTTAAGAAAATGCATATCTGCCCTCACCTGCATAATAAGGGGCAAATATCATTAGGTTAATAAATAGTGTAGTAGGGAATTACATTATCAGAGTCAGTTTTTGAGGTCTCTCCTGAGTCTGCATACTGTTGCATTCAAATTACTTTCTCCCTTTGTGCCGCTTGCATCAAAATCCGTTTTACTAAGTGCTACACTACTTTTTAGGTGGTTAACAGAAATTAAAAGAAAACTAATTGCAGCATGGCTACATAACAAATTACTTTTTCCACCCATCTTTTGAAATTAATATTAAAGAAAACAAGCAGTGCACGTGTTTTCAGACTTCAAAGCCACCTAATATGGACAATTACAACTTCCTGGTATCCTGTTAGGAACTCTTTCAGTCAGGTAGCTGAATGACAGCTGAACAGAATCCAGCTGGACAATTTTCACTTGGTAAGTCATCTGAAATCCTACCAGCATGTCACAAGTATTATAGCATCACATGCAGCAAGATGTTTTTGGTTTTTATTTTTCATTATGATAGGTGTTTAAAAAGTCAGTTTTCACAGAGACTCTAGGTCAGGCTTGCCAGGCAGCCCTGAGATGCTGAATATCTAACTTCGAGGAAAAGTATCCAAAGGAGGACACCTGCTCTTTATAGAACAATGCTGACAGTATAGGTGAAAACAGAGTGCTGTACCCTTTTCCAGTGTTCTCTTTGTTTAACCTTTGTGATCACAGTAACCCAAGGCAGTGAAACTTAATTCCAAGTCTGTTAAAGGAATTTTTCATTGGTGTCACCATTCAATTAGGAAAAATGCAGGAACTGGGAATTCACTGAATGCCACGAGTTTCTTTGGAGAATGTGTAGGAATATTTTGAGTTCAGCTTTAGAAGCTCACCAGATCTTTCTCTTGAGGAATGTTATTTGTTGTCACATTTCATAGGGTATTAAAAAATTATTGGTGTGTTGGGTGATAGAATGGAAGTGCTCAAGACTGGCAAATAATGCGAGAAAGAAAAGAATTACTGGTTTCCAGATAAGAAACTAAATATACTCGTCCTCCTTACGGAGAGTTGTATAGTTGGTGAATCATAAAGAATTTGAACTGTAGTATTAATTCTCATCCTGGAGTCTCAATCCAACAGGATAATCATAAGCATCCCATTGTTCTGGAGATAATTAAGTTAGAGGGCAATCAATAATTTCAGATTCAGGATGTCATGTTGAGCCACTCAGATATACCTTTAACCTCTTATGTTCCTCATAAGGCATACTTCCAAGTGTGTTATACATTCATGGATTTAGAATCATCTACATAAATTGAACATCTGCTTTTATATTTTTTTCAAAGCATTAACTTTGTAGTTATTAGTGAGATAATGAAAAAGCACAGTACTGCTCAAAAGCTGTTTGCTGTGGAGCTCATACCACTTTTTCAGGTTTGATTTCTTTTGCTTTAAAACTGACTCTGATTTTACTAGGTAATCAGATTTTTTTTTTGAAGGTTAACACGTTTGGAACAGACAAGTTTTCTTGCTTTTCCTGATGTTTTTCCTGTTCAGATTTAAGACTATAATTAGTAATATTCACTACCTAAAGCTTTAGCATGTTCACAGCTGCCTACAGAGAGGCATAATCTTTGTCAGAGCCAGATGCTTGTACATTGTGCATCTGTACTAGACGTGAAACTGGCTCCTTGTGGAAATACATTTTGCAATTATTTGGATACATTTCCATACTAGTAGTTCTAATAATTTTGAGTGGGGTTTTTTTCTTGAGGAGAATGAAGGGATCATTTGCTTTTTTTTTTTTCTTTTTTCCTTTTTTCCATGAAACTACTTTTTTTACTTGGTTTCCTCTAGAAAATTTAATTGTGAGATCCCACCAGCAATCAGTTTGTTGCTCTGTGCTGAGTTTGTTTGAAATTACTGGCTAATGACAACCAAATTTGGAACAGGGAATTCTGCAAGTTGTGACATGGGAGAGTATGAGGCACAATTTTTTTCATCTGATGGAAAGCAGACACTGGCAGGGAACTCAAAGCCTCAATCCTTGGAGATCAGACCTGGGTTGGAGAGGCCCTGAGCATTCTCAACTAGGTAGTATTTCTTTGAGGGTTGGCATTGGACTAAATACCTTTTAGAAGTCCTTTCACAGATGATTTATTCTGTGAGCCTTTGATGAATAAACCTGTGTGCTAAATTTCTCATGCTTACTGACATGAAAGTCACTGCTGTTGAATGAAAGGAAATAGACTTGGATATTTATGCTTTCAGTCTGGTAAGAGTTCTCTGCATATGGCCTCGGAACAAATGCTACAGTAAATCTGGCATTAGGACTCAGAATCAGATAAGAAATTAAATCAAAAGTTGTTTCAATATAAACCCTCACTGGAGCGGGATCCAAAACGTTGCAGTGTTTTTTATGCACTCGGCTTCTTTGTCCAGAGTCTTTGTCAGGGTAGCATCTGTCCAACACCTCCTTATTTTATGCTGGACCATGAATCACTTGTCCTCCCAGCTGTCATAAAAGTGGTGTAAAGTTGGCATAAACTCTGTCATCTGTCCTGGCAGGCTTCAGGGAAATTTAATCCTCTTCTCATGTTTGATTTTGATTGTGTTTATACTGCTGTGTGATCCAATACTACATGGATTATGCAACCACCCTCATTGTTCTTAGCTGCCTTCCTTGAATGACTTTACTGGGAACTCTTCATCTTTGATGTAAAGTCCAAAGAATGTAACAAGAAGTGTCTATGAAAATGAACCGGAGTCAGTAACACACCGTGATTAATCCTTGAGTATTGTCCGTGGAAGTGAAGTATTTGGGCAAAGCTTCCTTCTTTTGGCTTGGAGATCAACTTCTGTCCTTCATTTACACGGACTAGTAAGCACTGTCTGCTTTCTCTGAAAGGAGAAATCTATATTTTCAGGGGTGGCATTTAGCTGAAACCAGAAGAGAATCTCTATGAATGCTGAGTTCAGTAGATGATTGCTTGGAAGGAAAGCAAAGCAACTTGTAAAAAGGTATTTTAGAGTTAGGAGAAGTCAGCTTACTGGTCTGAACAGACTCAGCTTCAGTTAAGTGTATGCAAATAGATGATGGTGTTTCACCATTATGTTAAATGACAGCTGCCTGTAACTTTAAAACTTGAGATGATTCCAATAAATGAATGGGATGGGTGTATCTTGGCATTTTTATCTACTTGATTGAGCTAATTGAGTTTTGGCTTTGATAATTTTACTTGTGTAAATCATTAATAAATGATAACTGTCCTTAGGAGTTAACTTGTTAAAATACTGGACAAGAGATTTTCTTAATTATTAAGCAGGGAACTTAGTTAATATCTAGTGTTTGAGCAAGTACTTGGGTTAGGAGGGATATCAACATGTTGTTTTGCCAACAGAGCTCAAAAATTCCACTGACTTGGGTTTATTTGGGAATAGAAAGGACTAAGGGTAGGCCTTAGTGTGTTGTGTGTTTCTCAGTCTGATAGTCTAATTTAGTGATCATCAATTATTTAATCTAAAGGCTGAATGTGCATCAAAACACTTAGAGGCTCACAGTAAATCCTCAGGAGCAGGTTCATTAGTTCTTTGAAATATTACTTGAGTGATGCCAAGATTGTGGTGGGAATAATCTCAGGATAATGAAGTTTTTGCTAGAGTGAAGTCAGAAAAGGCTACAGGTCCTCACGGAGGACTCTGCTTCTTCACCAGGGTCAAAGAGAATGAAAGGATGGACACGTTACCAAGTGTCTGCTCTTGGGTCAGGAACAAGCTTAAGGATGACAGGGGCAAAATCCCAGTGTTTTGGTTCCTAGTTCTTATCTGTGTGTTTTCCTCTCAAACATTTATTACTGAGGGACACTGTTGAGAGATGAAAGCTGGACATGTTGCTTTGGTAATACATCTGGAGATCTCCCCTCCTTTCAATTTGCTTTGTTTGGCCCTGTGTTGCAGATTTCTAATTCTCTCTTTCTTGTAGGTTTGAAACTATTGGTATTCAGATGTTGACTCCACACATAGCATTCAAACCAAAGCATATTAGTGTCAAACTGTTAAATATTATTCAGAGAAGCTGTCTGACAAGTTTGGCAGTACTTGCTCATCAGTGGTTTATGAGCATTGCTGTTATCTGCTTGATGTAAAAACCCTCAACCCTTATTGCAGATTTTTTCTACTTGCAGGTAAACTGAGTAGTATAACCAAGTGAATAGATGTCACTTGTTGATAATGGTATCAACAGATCAGTTGTCAAATTCCAAGGCTGAATTAGCAGGAATATTAAAATTCTGTAGGTTTGGGTTTGGTTTTTTTTTTTTGGCGGCAAGGATTTGAGATGACAAACTGCCAGCTCCTGTCCTTACCAAGGTATCAAACATCCAATTCCTTTTGGAGTGCAACAAAATGTTTTAGCTCTTTAACAATGTCCCATTTTGACTTGACAGACCATAGGTGACTTCAACACATGACAAAGGATGGAGTCTTCATAGAAGAGGGTAGCTGGGTTTTTTCCTACACAGATTAATACAGTAGAGAAGTCCTAAAACCAGCGTTTCTGTGAAATGTTGAGAGACTTTGATCTGAGGTGTTAAAATCTACATGTTGCAGTGAGGAGACAAAAATTCTTTGAATTTGCACATACATGAACTGCAAAGTAGTACACAACATCAGGTCCAAAAATGAAATGGGAACACTGGAGGCTTACAGGAATTAATTTGTGCGTTGTGCATTTGAAAAGCATTGCCATCTTCCCTTCTCCCTCAGCAGAGAGCACAAACATCTTTCTTGCAGATACTCAATAAAAATCCAACCAAAATAATTATTTAAAAACCAATTAAAAAAGCATTTCCTCTTCTGTAAGCTTCTGGTACCTTTAAGTGCACAAAGCTGCGTAATATTTTGCTTACTCCTTCACTTTTAGACTCTATTTTCTTGCCTACAGTGGCTGTGAGCTGTGAATCACTAATGGTCACAGAGAACAGATGCAAAGCAAACAGATACTGTCCAAGGCTGCAATGTCTTTTACCACAGGGGTCCCCATCTTGCTGAACAGAAACTGGCACCTGTGCTCTCCCTCTCCCAGGACTACAAGTTTCAGCTGAGGAAGGCAGAGAGGGAGATCAAGCCAGGTGTTTATGTTCTCTAGCCAAGTGCTGTAAGAACTTTAGAAAATGTAAGTCTCTTGTGTTTTGAACAGAAAGCAAGTCAGTCAGTGTTTGTGTGCAAGAAAACAAGTATTTCTTAGTACATGCAGCAGAGTGACCTTATGAATTGCTGGGATTCCCAAATTTCCGAGAGGTACAGGCATTGAGTTTTTCCTCACTCCTCAGTTTTTCATGTTGCAGGACTGAAGCATGTTGTCTGTGAGTGCCTGCCACATATCTCTTTCTTAGGCACCTCATTTTCGGTGTATGGAAGAGGAGAGATTTGTATACTGACAATGCCATGAACTAAGCTGCTTCAGCTGAGCATCAAGTCATAATATGTCAAAATCTGAGTGCGCACGTGAGCATGAACATTAGTGAAATGACAAGAGCTGCCTTAGAATGAGAGAGACTCGGTAGGGTGCAGCAAATCACCTTTGTGCAGATCACTTCAAGTCGTCCTGTGATCCATGTTGGGATTCGTTCACTTAGCGTTAGTCTCTCCTGGTGTACACAAACCTGCGTTCTAGCCAAGGCTATATTTTTCAGTGTGACCTGGCTTGAAGTTGCTATCTACTTTTTGGGAGGGGTATGGGGAAGGAAGGGCAAGTAGATCAGCTGTGTTTGCAGCCCATCTCGGTGATAAAATGCAGTGCCATCTGTCTGAATTGCCTCTGGATAGCTGTGTAAAGCAGCACCAAGGTTAGCAAGCTTAAGTGACTGCAACGTGGCGCCACCGAGCTTTGAGGTGTGTGGCCTTCCCCGGTGTGATAGCAAGTTGGTGACAGGAACTGAAACCTTTGGAAGTATTTCTCCAGTGTGATCCAGCTCCCAGATGTGAATACTGTCTTAACGAGCTTGTTCAACTTCTTAGTTTCTTTGGGATGATGAGGCAGGCAAACCAGGAATCATATTCCTTATGATGCTTAGGTGTACATCAATGCTCATGTGTAGCTTAAATATCAGCAAAAGTACTTTTCTGCTTTGCAGCTTCAAAGGCTTGCATCAACAGAGAAAGAGCAACATAATGGGGTTGAGGTTTGCTGCTCATTACAAAAGTAAAGAGTTCTGATTTAACAGGTGCTTGGCGTTTACCCGGTGCTTGGAAAAGTGATGGGCAAGAGGCTTCAACATTTCCTGCTCCAGCAAAGATTTGATTCTTAATCTTATTATGAGAAATTCTCCTTTAAATCAAGTCCACTTCTCTTTTGCTTTTCCTCAGTCTTCCTCAAACATTGTTTTGTAATTTGTGTCTAGTCCATAGCATTAACTCAGAGGTAAAGGTATCCTTGTATTGTGTGTCCATACTATACAGAGAAAAGCTGACATCTTGTTAATAGCATTTAGTTGCCGTTACAGGGACAGCCCTGATAAGTACCAGCAAGGTCAGAACAGTGTCTATATCAATGTATGCTGTAAAGCAGTTGTTATAATTAGTACTAATTAGCCTCTCTGTTGACAGAATTGTAAAGAAGCCAAGCAAGATTTTTTTTTCCTTTTTTAGTGGTGTCCTTTGCTGTGACAAAGCCATGCTGGTACATTTGTATTTCTTAATTTTATTCTCCAGGACCTTTAGCCAGGAGTCTTCCACTAATGCACAAATTACTAAAAGCTTTTATAGAACTAACTATCAAACAAAGAATAAATAGTTTACCATACTAGACAATTATTGTGCCAAGAGCTCTATGACCAAACACCTTGCTTGGCAGGAGGAGTATACCCACTTCATACGAAATCCATTTGGATGCTCCCTTCAGCACCAGGAACTTGTTCATGGCAAAATAAGAATGGTTGAATGTAACTGTACTCAATATTGAACCTTATTTTGGATCATAATCCTATAAAAACAGCCAAGATATTTGTGTTAGATATAATTCCAAATCAGTAATATAAAATGTGTAATTTGGCTTTCATGACACTAAAACTACAGCCGTTTGTTCTCTAGTATCCTACATGAACAGCTTGAACAGTTGTCTTTGTTACTTGGTAATACTTGTGTCCTTGAATCCAGAAGATTTTAGGTAGCTGAAGGAGCCAAATGCAGCTTAAACTGCGGGTGTTGTTTTGCTTGACTCTAAAGTTGCAGAATGGGAAATATTTGGGCAAATGGAATCCGGTTTTGTTTCGTGTTTGTGGTTTTGCTTGCATAACCTATCCTCCTTTTCAGACAGTAGACTGCTGAACTTTCCAGTATGTGTGTAATTTTAAAATATTTGTTTTCAGTGACAAATAATGCTCTCTAGAATTTGTTTTCTGCATGTACCTATTTGCGTTTCTATAAAAATTCATTGATGTATTTTTTTCTTTGTACTGCATGGAAGTCTACATCTTTCACTATAGTAAAGTGCAATACTTGAGAAGACTGGCAAAGGTTACAAAATAAATGGTGTTAGTTTGAAGGTACTTGAAGGCTGTCAACAAATGAGTACGATCAGTGGAGCAATCATGCTCACTCTCTAGAAAGTACCATTTTATAAATATTCTACTTGCTTATATTCCTTCCAAACTGTGTTGAAACAAGTAAGTGTTATGCTGAGCCAAACTGTAGCTCTCAACACAGATTTCCTCTTTATGTGTGTTTGCTTCACATTATGTGGAAGACATGGTGAGATACTGAAAGGGAAAAGCCTGGGTTTAAACAACATTGATTTGTCAGGGACTGGTGGAAATAATTTTGCAAAGGCAATATTAAGTGTAAAAATATCAGACAGAGATCAACATTGTTGAAATTTAAATCTAGTTCAGACTGATGGTCTCTTGGGTTGTGTTTTGCCTCTTTCTAATCTTAGTTGAAATGGCAGATGAAATTTCTGCTATTCATGACTACAGTCAGCGTGGTTTTGGTTATTCATATAACTTCAATTACAGACTTTGTGTATAGCTTTAGATTTTAAGGATTGACATCCATGCGTACAATTGCAGTCACATTGATGCAGTTATTAAATATTTACTGTAGTCCCTGTGACTTAGAGCCATTGCCATATCAAGACATTAAGTATCTTTTTTGTAGTTTACAATTTTGAAGGAAAAATTGTTTCTCCAAAAATTGATTTCCTTTTTGTTGTCTAGCTTCTCCCTGTTTAAGTTGAGCTTGTTTGGTTTGTTAAATGATAATTTCATAGTTTTTTCATAGTTTTTCTTGGTTAAATGCAAAAAGAACAGGCCTAGCTGTGTAGAAACTGTACACATAAAAAAGGATTCAATATTTAAGTATCGAAGTTTCTGGTAGAAACTGAATGGGGTTTTTTGATTAGTTGGTTTTGCCACCTGAGGAAAAAAATGAGGTATAATTTTGGTTGCTTTTTCATGTAATTACTGAATATGATATATCCTGAATTAGCTCAAATGTTTTTGCAGGTTATTGCTTTCAGAAACAGCGGATGTAGTAGCAGAGTGCCTTTCTTAAATATCAAGGTAGTTCCTTTTATGATGAATGAGAAAAAAGGGACACTTGCATTTATTCCCCTTTCGTTAACATGTTACCTGGAAGAAAAGCACAGGGAGAGGGCTTTTGCGCCTTGTCACCAAGCTTATATTTAGTAATTTAATAACATAAGCCTTTTTAAGTTGATAGCTGGTATCTGCTGCCACCAATTCAATAACCTCCTCTGGCTGACTGGAAGGAAAGAAGTGTGTTTTGGATCTGTTCCTTTTTGGTAGACAGGTATAAGGAAAAGAAGCGTGGGGCTGGATTATTGTTTTGTAGCTACACCTGTGGTGGTGAGCTCTGACCAACTGCCCAATGCCTTGAGTTAGGTGGAGGAAGGGATTTATTCCCTTTCCTTTGTTTTTCTTAGGAGTTAAGGGCTTTCTGTGCTCTTATGCTAGGTTTTGATACTGCCAGGAGTAAGAGAAAAGTGGGGATTGAGTGTGGGAAGTTTTGATCTTGAATAAGGTTGCCAGAGTTACCAACAGATCTTGAATCCCCAAAACATAAGGTACGTGTTCAGCTGATTTTTTTGAACCATCTTAAATTGGACCAGTGAATAATGAAGGAAGCTGGCATTGAATTATACATTTCATGGTGTAAAAGTCATCCTTTATCAAAAACATAGCTGAAATTGTATGGTGATTCTTCACGAGCTCCTGTTTGTTTTGCATGATGGTTGCTGTGGAAAACTCCAAGATGTAAACTTGCTTGTCGCACTTGTGACGGAGGTTTGTAAGAAATGATCATGGCTGTGTGCATCCCTTTGCAGGCTGTAAACTTCAGAGCTTAATCTTTTCCAATACTTGCCTGCTCATGATAAAAAAAGAACATGTTTTTGCCAGGTAGAATTGTTGTATAGCAGATGAGGCTGCTAAAGAATTCAGTGACATGGCATCGTATGTTTTAAATATTTGAAGTGCCGTAATTAATCACTGAATTACCCACATAAATTAATAGTGTATTTTAATATTATATCTTTGTAGGTGTGAGAATTGTCTCTTCTGACAGAGATAAAAACGGGCAAGAATTTTATTTGCCGTTTTCTAGCATGGTCTCTTAGTCTGCCAGTTGACCAGCACTAGAAGTCCTGGAATGTAATCCATGTTTTCTTAGGACCCAAATCCCTTGTAGAAGACAATTGCTTAAAAAACCCCTGAAGGCAGGGAGGGTAGGAGAAATGAGTTTTTTTTATTGTCCAGTTATTCAGGTAGGTAAGTACATGTATTGTGTTGTAGGCCCTGTTTAATAAACTACCTTTTATTACCATGGTAAATGTAGTTTTACATGAGTTTTAACCTTTTTCTTCTACTAAAGCAAGTCCCAGTATCGAGTGATAGAGCTCTTGCCTTTGGAGCCAGCTGGTGCCTCAGGACCAGAGCACATTACCCACACACCATGAATGCTTCACCAGGAGAAGTTATCCTGCTGGCTGGGCCTTCTGAGCCTTGAAATCCTTACAACTATAGATTTCTGTGCTTGTCAGTCTCCTCTGACATGGAGAATTATGTGCAGAGGTGTAAGTTTCTTTGAAAATGAAGAGCTAAAAATGTAGTGCCCTTTCACCTACACAGAAGAGTTGTATTTTCCTGTAGCTGAATTTAGGAGGTTTTGCTCCTTAATAAGGATTTTGAAGGGCAAAAAAAGGGTGCATATTCTAGCAGAGATGACTTTTGAACTGTGGACTGCCAGTGTAGCAAGCCCTGTGCATCTTCTGATAAGCTCAGGGATTTGAAGGTAAATTGACACCTCCTTTATAGAACAGAGATCTCAGTCTTCTCATTGGTCTCCTTCTACTATTTGACATTGAGGACACCTTTCTCTTCTGAATGTTTGCTGAAATTTTAGCTATGGTTTATATTGTGTGAAAAATGAAGTTTTTGTGTGTTTGCTTTACATAAGGGAATGCCTTGGATGATGTGTTTAAGAAAAGAAGCTAAGTTGCGTTTAAACGAGCTTCATATCTTCATGTTGCTGCATCATTCAGAACTTGTATTTTGGGGAACCTTTGTTTCTTTCAAGGAAATGTTTTTCCTCTTAGGGTTAAAGTGTGAGAAATGCAGTGTAGAAACATCCCAGAAGGTTTTCAGTGACTAGTACCTGTAAAACTGGACAGGTAAAAGCTGATGCAATGCACATTTCAAATGGTTCTGGAAGAAGTGTACTTCATCTTGAGAAAAATAAATTACTGTCATATGAAGGCTGCATTGTACCTGTGATGTGCAGTGTGTTAGTGACACATTTGTTTGCTACCCTTGGCAAGACCCATATAATTGCATCAGGTGACCTATTGAAATAAACTCAACCTAGACTCAAGTTGTTGATTATTTCTAAGTGGAGAAAACATGTTTTTGGTTTTTTTCTCTGAAAGACTGGAAAAGAGCTGCTGTCATTGCCAGAACTATCAAGGACATGTCATTGTTCAATTTGTGGCTTTTCCAGCTGTGAACGGGGCTCTTTGAAAATGATTGACGCCTGCAAATTAAGTCCTTGGGTCCTGAGCTTGTAACATCACTGGTAATTTAATTACATAGACAGGTAAGAGCTTGCTTGTAGAAATATTAAGATAGACAGGAATGGAGCAATGAGTTTTTTATCACATCACATTTTTACTGTCTCTAATTGATCTTGAATTTTTATCACAAGCCCTGTCTTGACATAACTACTTATAGTAATTGCCAGAATTTGGCTGCTTCATAACTCTGTTTTAATCCGGTTTGGATTACAGAGTTTTTGGATGGTTTTCAAGATGGTGAGCTACTTTGCAGAAGTGTCGTTCAGGAGTAGGTGCCAACATAATTAGTATATTATTTCTTCTTCCAATCCAATGTTGTCTAGGTCTTGCAGATTTGAGGAGCTAAACTTGAACTTAATAAGCTCGTGTACCCTTTCCAGGATGAGATAAAGTGAATGAAATGGGTTGAGACAAGTGCATGCCTTAAACGCATGTGAAATCTTGTCTGTCAGACCTGGAATATCAGGTTAGCCTTTGGAGAGACCCATTTCTGGTTTATCCTGGAGGGCTGCAGCCCATGGGGAGGACCCACGCTGAAGCAGAGAAAAAATCTGAGCAAGGAGCAATGGAAAAGACACTTTACTGGTTAATCACAACCCACTATTCCTCATACCCTCTGTGCCACTTCGTTGTGGAAGGAGGAGGTCAAGGAATAGGGAATGAAGGATTGATGTTTGGCCTGGAAAGAAGGCATGGTGGCTGGGGAAGTTTTTAGCTTTTATTCTTGGGTTTTTTTCCCCTCATCATCCATCTTCATTTTTAAGTGGTGTTACATTAAACTAATTTATCCTCAGATCTGTTTTGCCTGTGATAATAAGAGGGAAAAAATCACCCTGTCTTTATCTTGACCCATGAGTTTTTCATCTTGTTTTATCACCCTGTTCTGTTGTGGAGAGAGAGTGAGAGAGCAGCTGGCTGGGTGAGGGGTCCTCACATCTGGGCAAGGTCAACCCATCACAACCTTTTGAGGGTGAGATGAAGGAATATATATACATATATATATATTTTTCTTTTCCTTTAAGTATTAGTCCTTAAATTCAGTGTAATCCTGCTTGGCAGGCTCAGTGTCACCGTCATAACTTTTTTTATTGTTTCTCCTGAAGGAGTAGCCTCGAAGGGAGAAGAAAATCCCATCTTCCCTGAGCAGACAAGTGTAATTAGAAACACAGGTGATATTTACTGTTCTCTGCAGCAAGAAACCTTTGTCTCCCAACAGATCTACAGCCCCATGATGATCAGTATATTTATCTAAAATTATGATTGCCATTTTTTCAGTTAGTCTGAAGCAGGAATTTGTTATTATGGGCACAAGCAGTATGGATGGTGAAGTTGGCATCCAAGCAGATTTCAGATATTTATAGGGTTTCAGCACAGCGAGAGACATTGTTTTTTAAGATAAATGCTTTTTGTAATCAGCTAATTGTCAGTTGTTTTTTTGAACAGTAATCAAACCTATTCTGAAGTCGCGTTTATTTTTGGACTGCTGCACCTTTTGCAAATTGTGTACCACACAGTGAGTGCTGTACAGGAAATTGAACACTAGGAGCTGCAGAAACTGAAGAGAAGATGTGGGGTTCTTTTTGTAGTCAAGGCACCCATACTGAGATTGCCTTTATTCACTTTATACAGATATTGCTGTGAAACACAATGGAATGAGGCAGTTAATGGGTGAAGAGCTGTTTTGCTGACATGCCAATACTAAAAAGACGACTCCTCTTACGTAGTTCAGGATAATACTGGAGGTTTGCTGAGCAGTAACTTGATTCCCATGTTCATTGCTTATGAATGGCATTTCTCTCTATGGAGAAAACTCCATAGAGATCTAATGAAATGGTGGAAAAAATAATGTATGCATACCACATAATATAAATTATTGTGCAGCAAAACCATTCCGTTTTCAACAAAAAAAGTTCCTATTTAAAATAACACCGTTCTATGAAAACAGATGGTGCTTTTGAGCATTTTCTTTCACTGAAAGCAGATTTTAATAATTAGCTCAAAAGTTGAAGCTAATACTTTTCAAGTGTTGTGCAAAAGGAAAAAAAATTACATTAGCAGTGCACATTTCATTATAAAAATGCACTATAAGCAGTTCATGCTCCTAAAATGTAACATAGGAAGTGGCCTATATTATGAAGTTCTTCACAGCTCTAGACAGAGTAAAAGGATTAATATTTATGCAAAGGCTTAATCCCGTGCAAAGTTATATCTTGATTGATATCACCTTTATACTTCAGTTGGAAGAACATCCACAGTAGATATTAATATCTGTTTCATGGTGGCTTAAATCATAAACTTGAAGGCGTAATTGTTAGCAAAATTTCTGCTGTGTCTCTGCACAAGACTGTGCTACAGCTGAACATATGGTGGCACTTAAGCAATTACTTATTGGTGTATTTCCATCAACAGCACCAACAAAGCACTAAAGTTATCGCTGAAAAAAATACTTAGGATTCAAAAACAAGAACGAGTGTGGGAGCTAGATGGTCTTTAAGGTCCCTTCCAATGCAAAGCATTTTAGGGTTCTGTGATTAAATCAGTGGATATGGAAATGCAGTTAGACCAGTTATACCAAGAGTTCCTTGATACATTTCTAGAAGTGAAGATTCCCAGCCTACAAACTCATGTGTTTTTCTGTAAGCCAGGTAGTAATTCTGTGTAGTGTTTTATATTGTTGCAGCCAAAAGTGGTCAGTCATCAATGAGGCTTACTGCCAAGGTTGGGCCATGAAATGGGAGATTATGACTTCTGTGGGAAGATGCAGGTTTTCAGATTGAAAGACAATATTCTCACAGGCAAACAAATACAAGACAGTAAAAATCAATTTTTCTTCTATCATTTTTCTTCTCCCCTTTAAATTGAAATACAGCCCTTGGCTTCAACAGGAAAAAGCAAGTTATTTGGTCAATATCATAGCACATATTCTAATAGCACTCTTTCAGACCCAGCTCTGTCATAGTTTACAACTGGCACGTACTTACAGAGGGTTAGTTTCATGAGTCCAGTGCACTGTTTGACTGTGCACTTACCATTAGCGGGTTAGTGCATGCTAATTTTCAGGGAGAAGACAAGTCACAACAGTTCTGAGTTGCCCATCTTTAATGTTCTTGCAGCGAGGAACTGAAATCCTATTGCAATTCCGTGGGCAACTAGACCCCTTTGAAATCTCAGTTGACAGACTCATCCCTGGGGAGATGTCAGAAAAAGCTGTTGATATCCTGAAGGGAATATAGGAAAATGTGTCAGAGCTGGCTGTAGGTGTGTGAGTCACCAGTGAATAGGTTGTCCTTGTGATCACGGCAATGAATGAGCTGACTGGAAACCTGTAGAGGGAGATGAAGAGAATACAAATGGCATCGTAAAGCAGCGCCTCGGAGCCGACAGAGCTATTCCCGAGCAAAGCAGGGCATGGCAAGCAGGCACAATACTGTGCCAGTGCAGGTGTAATGCTTCTCCTAGCACAGGGGGTAGCCTGGATACCCCTGCACTCAAATGTTTTGCCAGGTACTGTTTTGCATGGTAGAACAGGCAGAAATACCCACACTGCCCAAGTGGCTCTGTGCCTTCACAGAAATGGCAGGTATTCTGGTACTTGCCTCAGTGTTTCCCTGGTTTTGGCCCAAGGTTTAGCCAGGCAGAAAGTCCTCAAGCAGAAAATCAATTTGGTGCAGTGAACCATTACTTTGTCTGATTAGAGGGCATGTGTATGGCTATTGATCTGTAAGGATAGCTAGATAGTCAAAACTGTGAAAGGAGGCATAATAAGGTTTGTTTGTAAGCTACATCTTAAAGTGTTAATCTTAAGATGCCCTAAACTGATTCCTTGGAAGTAAATGGTATTGTGATAAAATGGAGCAACCTTTGGACAGTATACAAGTGTATATAAAAATTCAGACAATATAAATTCTTTTCAGGTTTTATTTTAAAAATCTGAAAGAAGGAAGAGTAAGATGAATTCTTGTTTACTAAGGTATTCATGCTTGCTTTGTCTGTCTCTGCTTGATTATGTGCGTTAAAAACAGGCCTCATATTTTTCTTATAAGTTCTGACAGTGTTGCACATGTTCCTCTACTTTCAACTAAATCAGGGAATTGCAAGTGTTACACAATGCTGTCACCTGATGGTAAGAAAAGATGGTATTGGAGGCATAGAACTTAAAAAGAAGGGTTTTTCTCTTTTATTTTTAGCCACTCTAAATGGGACATATGACTTTGTGTTAGAATTTAATACCTTTTTTATGTTTCAGTAAAATGGAACATGAAAAATCATTTTTTTCCCAGTATTCAAGTAGTAGCTTTACTGTTTGAAGAAGACTGTTGTTGAGATCTCTCACTTGCATAAAACTAGCTTCTGTCATATGCATAGCCTCAGCTACAGGTTTGGGTGTAATTGCCTTATACAGGACCAAGAGATATTTAAATAAAAGATGTGGTATACTTTCTGCAATTTTTAACTGAGCAATTAAATTAAATCTGGTTCTGTTACTTATGATAAACATAGGAGGTGTCACCTCACCCACATTATTTGTACACTGGTATTTCTTTGAGATGATCTACTGAAGAGAGCTTTTTATCACTGTTATTGGCAAAACCCCCAAACTATTAAACTAGAAAAACAGAGGGCCCTCGTGCTATGTGAGACACTTGTAACAAGAAGAAAAAAAATCAATCTGTACCTTCACAAGAAGGCACCAAAGCTGCACATACTGATCTGGAAGGTAGAAACGGTAATGTTTGTTTCAAGGAAATTACGTAATTCCCTCCTACTTTCATTATTCTACACTTTTATTAGGAGTTGAGAAGTCAAGTTTCTCAGCTGTGTTAGGAGGAAAATACTGCATCTTTGAAAATTTTGTTTTGCTCTTGTTTTTTCTTCTCATTATTGACCTAAACACCTCAGCTGCTTTGTAGCTTTACCTCTTGTGAACTTCTGGAATAACCTATCCACTGTTCAAAACTTCAGATGAGGAAAGAAATAACGTGTCCTGAATAATCCCATAATAAATCATTGAGAATCTAAGCAGATAGCTTTTATTTAATGGAATGATTAGATTTCTCTTTTGAGAAATGTAAGGCAGATCTTTCACAGGTACAAGCTTAAGGTGTGATTCACTTAAGGCTAATGCTGCTGAATTGATCACAGTGATTACAAGAGCCTTCAAGGTGGTGGTCAAGCCAGAAAAGGCTTTAAGATTTTTCAGCAAACTTTTGTGGAGCTGCACTGAACTGTAATATACTTTGAAGACAAAAAAATTAAAATTACCGAGTTTTCTTCCAGATGCATAATTCTTCTAGAGTTCCTTTAAAAGGTACAGGTTTGAAATCTGTGAATCTGAGAAGGTTTATGAGGCAGATACTGAATTAGAAAAACTTATATATAATCTGATTAAATGTACTTGTTTTTATGGTTGTTTTTCTCGTGGTATTTGAAGTTCCTAATTCTGTTACTTTATGAAATTATTGGAATTGCTTGGTGAGAGAAGCGGGCAGCAATTTTGCAGTTGTGCTTTCACAGAAAGCTTTGTCAACTTTTTTCAGTTCAGAATGAAAAAGACAGAAGACAGAGGTGGCAGAACTACAGGTTTGCTGGAGCTCACATTTTTCCCTGCAGTTCACGTTTAGCCTCGTAATCCTCAGAAAAAGCCACAGGTTACTGAGCAGTGCCTTGCGGACCAATATAGGATAAAAAGCCTCTAATAAAGGGTGTATGTAAATAACTGCAACTTACTTCCCACATAGCAGCATTATAATAAATATTTTTTTCCCTAAGGTATATCCTTACATGTGTAGATCCTAGTCTCCCTGTATTTTTAAAACATGGGGTTTATTCTTTTCAGTTAAACTATTAAATTAAGACATTTATTTTATCTTTTCCTAGAAAATGTAGAATATTACATGTACCTTATGGGGGCAGAAGCATGCTGGAGAGCTTCAGGGGCTATCACCTTAGATTTCAGCAAAGATAAATGTGATATGTCTTCATCAGAGATCCCAAAAATCCAAAGGAGAGGAGTCTGTCACAGCAATTGGCATTTAAGGTTATTATCAGACAAAGCCTCCTGTAGAGTAGTTGGCAGAGCGTGAAGAAAATTATTTTCATAGTGACAATTAATCAAATATCAGGACAAACTGCATCAGGGTCGGAATACCTAATCCAGAGGTACTCCTCTGGTTTCCAGTTTTCCAGTCAAGAAGGAACTCTTCATTCCTAAGTGTTTGTGCATTAAATCACCGATGTAAGTATACTGTCCCCTTTAAAAAAAGTGTGTGTGTACTGACCCTCTGAATGCTTAGTTGCCAGTGAGCATAGAAGTGACAGAGTGACAGGGCACCAGGAAGGCAGTTAGAGTAGTTATTTCTAGCCTGGAGTGGCCATGTTTTTTTCAGGAAAGCTTTGGTCTACAGAGAAGCTAATATTTGCTTTTCCTTGCAGGGATGGGGGGATTTAAACTGTTTTCTTGAGTGGAAACAATTCCCAACAGCTTTAGCGTTTTCAGTTAGAGATTCTATCACATTTATTAGTCGAGTTTAGGCTTAGGAGTAGTCTGAATTACAGTACTGATTGTTTGTTCTCTGCTGCTTATAATAACAAAAAATTCTAAACAGTTTCAGTGAATGTTGTTGAGTTTATAGACTCTATACAAAATGTGAGGGATGATTAAAATCTAACCTGCTCACGTGTGAGCAGACAATTGTTGAGGTTAGCCAATGGGGCATGCTGTGTAAAAAGCTCAAACTCCCCCCTTCTTGAAAAATGGCTGTATAGGAGCAAGGCATTCTTTAAGCCTTGTGAGGAAAACATTCCTCTAATTGTTGAATAATTAAAGTTAATAATGTGTGGTTCATATGGTGACTTTCTGCCCCATTTGTGCAGCTCCAGTGTGGAAAACATAGCGGGAAAGAGTTATCACAGTATTTAATTTCTGATGTTCTCAGTCAGTTTAATTTCTATTACATAGCTGGGTATTTCACATGTAAGCCAAGAGAATTAGGCGTAAGTAGGGAGGGAAAGAGGAGGGTCTGTGATGCCGTTGTCATACGCTGTTTGTGGCAATGGTGATGAGAACCAGCTTTTCACTCCCGTCTCCTTACTGTCAGCTCTAGACTTTTTTTGCTTTCTAAACCACTAACTGGCAGCTGTGGTCATCCCAGAAAGTAGGTTATTCCTATTTTTTATGTAGTGGGAAGGAGAAGATCATCAAAGATGGATAAAAGCAGGTATAAGATCTTGCAGAGATCAGAAACAGAATTGTGGAACGGCTTCCATGTGAGGAACGGCTGCTTGCAATCTCTTCAGCCTGGAAATGCAAGAATTGGGTGGAAGGCAAAGAGGGCAGAAGGGTTGAAGAAATGATGAACTCAGTCATGTGGTAGCTGGAGGGCCTCAAATCAAGCAGCAGGTCCTGGGTTTGAAACAAAAGAAGGGGTATTTTGCACGCTGCAGTTTCTGTGTGACTACTTGAAATGGAATTTTGAGATAAATCCCCATGAAATCTGAGTGATGGAGCTTTGAAATGTGGCATGGCTTTCTTCTGAGTATGGTAGTAGTGTCACACTTTGGAGGATGAGGCTTCTAGTCCAAAGGATACCAAAAGCAGCTGTGGGGCAGCACAAGAGATCAGTAAGTATAAACCAAGTATAGGAAGCAGCAGTTGCATTATGCTGTGGTTACCTCGTCACTTAAAGGGGATGTTTGAGTCTTCAAATTGTGTACAGTAATACACTTTGGGAAGTTTCATGGTTATTCAGCAAAAGGAGCCTGTTGGTACTGCCTTCTGTAGGAGCTCTTGAACATCCTAGATCTGGGAGAGGGGAGCATGAAGATTACTACATCACATCATTATGTTGTGGATACTCCTCACTGTGCATAAGATCTAGCCAGTGGAGAGAAGAGACGTGGGCTCTTTGTCTTTATCTTTAAAATTCTATATACTTGAAAAGATGCCATTACATATAATTACTGAATAGATACCCGGAAACATTCTGGTTGCTAAAGCCTAAATTCAATTTGAATGTTATGACAAGTATATAAAAGTTAAAATATTGAAATTTTTAAACTCTAATTTATCCAGGTGTTCAGTCTCTCAAACCCTGATAGAATAAGATGGCAATATAATCCTTTCTAGGAATCATTGTCTGAGTCTTTTTACCAAGTTGAATCATCCTCTCGTGACCTTATGGCATTGGGTACTGAGGGTGTTATGGTCAGCTTCTGCATTCTTCTCACTAGTCTCTGCTCTGGCTCAGTCTGTGCAAAGAGTGAGTCAATTCTGGCTGAGCCACAGCTGTAGCTGTTGCCTCCAGTGAAATCCAGCACAGCAGAGCATGCTGAGTCAGACAAGAGGGTAATGCCTCCTAATAGTAGGAGTAAGCTAGAGATCCCTAGGATAAAAGGAGAAGGGGAGTAAAATTTCATGTGAGAAGGTAAAGATGTCACAACAAAATTATGCTTATAGGTGATTTCAACTTCTTTAAAAATGATCTCAAAGTTCATGAGATAGGCTGGAGAGAGTGGTAGTAATTGCAGTAAATAATCATTTTATGAGCGATTGTGTGATAGTAACCCTAATAAATTCTGTTTCTCCCACACTAAGGTCACCTTCTCCTTGTGTGTAACAGATCTTGTGACTAAGTTTTCTTCAGCTGTGAAGTGATGGAAAATACAGGAGTGATACCACTGCAGAAGATGGAGTCGAAATGTTTAGGAGGAAAAATATATGACGAAGATATAGTGTTAAAGGGAGATAAATAGGACCATTACTATACTCTATTTTTAAGGGTTGCCCAAAAAAAAAAAGAGAGAGAACAATATTTATAGAGCTGTTGAACTACTAAAGTTGATTTGGTTTAATTTTAAGCACAGTGAATTATGTAGTCCATAGCTCCTTAAGAAAATTTCAGGAGGAGCAGCTCACGTAAAGAAATGTTAATTCAACTGAGTTGTGCATTGCCTGCTTAATACACCCGAAAGGTAGAGAGGCTGGGGGTGTAGCAGGTCAATAAAGTCAGGGACAGTTCAGACACTTGCTGGCAAGTGACATCTTCTTTCAGATGTGTCCTGACTGAGTCTGTGGGCACTGCTATTTTAAATAAGAGTGTGAGAATGACTTGAGCTGTGTAAAATAAAACCTTCCAAAAGACAGAAACTAAAACTGCTCTGCTGTGCACTTTAATGCAAGCAGGAGGTTTTTCTTCATGGGGGTTGTCACTGCACTGCTTAGGCTTTATTTCATAAGCTGATACCGTCCTAATTTAAACTTTGACTTCCTATTACAAAGTATAAATCAGAAGATTAAAAACCTCCCGCTATAGATTTTTTAATAGAAAGTGACAGTTTAATTTGGCAGAGTTGAGCTGAAAGGATGCTTAAACCTAGTAGGGAGTGCCAGCATCAGCAGCTCCAGAGTAGCTGGAAATGAAAACAGAAACATGAATAATTAACAGATAAGCTTGAGTTCCTCAGATATTTCACAATTACTTACTTTAGAAAAGTTTTCTTCTCCATTAAATAATGGAGTTCTATTCTTGTAGTCAACCTGGTTTTGCTTACTGAAAAATAGTCGATGTACGTCACTGGTGTTTTATAGCAAAAGTCTGGGGTTTGTTGCTCTTATTTATTTAATGAGGAAGTGTAGCTTTGGAGGGAAACTCATTTTTTGACCAATAGGTAATTTAATTTCTTGCTATCATATTGGTGTTTCTTGCCCAAAATGCAGCAACCTTTGAAAATAGATGGATTTGGGTTTGTCGGGTTCCATGAGGCCGAAGAACCTTCAGATTTTAGGTGCAGTAAGTAAGTCATGAGCAATTGTAGCCCTGTTGACAAGACATTCCAAACCAGGGTGCAGCTTTATGTAACAATAAGCTGTTAAACATGAGAGTTATTCCATGTGCTTAGAGAAAACAGCATTGAGGGAACAATCATCATGCTAATGGCACAGAAAATACGACTTTTTTTAGCATTTATACCATCTACTTTACTAGGTGTGCAACAACTTCATGAGGTGGAATATGATTCAGCCAGATGGTGGAATCAAAACAGCCAGTTTGTCCTGCAAGGAAATGATTCTGCAAAATCCTTGCTTTGAAAGTTTATATATTTCAGTGTACGAGACATTTTGTTAACCCAGATGGTGATTTCAGTTAAGACATTTGTTTAGGCCATTCTGTTGGTAAAATCTAGGCAATTCTCATCCGAGAAAAAAAAGTTATGCCTGCAAATTTTTGATTTCCCACCCCCCC